>JAJHSJ010000018.1:50846099-50889960 GCA_021015155.1 Magnolia officinalis
CCTCAAGAGAGATTCCAATTTCCAAATACTTGGTGTACAGGACTGCAACAACCAGGTTACCTTAGCCAACTTCAGAACATCTTCTGCAACATGTCTTAGCAGGCCATCCCGAAACGGTGTCTTTAGACCAGTTTTTGTTACCTGTCATGGATTGTTAATTCTACATATTAGATTATTAGTTTCAGCCATTTCATGGTACAAAAATTTCTTGGGAATACATATGCATCATGCATGCCATACATACATCTCCTCAATTCATATGGGGTACAGAAATTGAGAGGAAAAAAAAGCCGTGGTCTTTTTGAAAGTCTGCAGACCAAATATTTTTCTTTGCAAATATCCATATTTCTCACTGAGCATTTCGCTATCTGCTTCACATGTCCAGGTTATCTCCAACCCTATTGTTCTTGGCTCTTCATCTCTAGCTTCTATTTCATCATCATTATCTATGCTTTATCCCAACTAATTAGGGTCGGCTACATGAATCCTTTTCCACTGTTCCACTTTATCAAGGGCGCACAACTTTACTTAGACCATAGGTCATCAAGTCTTTTCTTGCTACCTCCACCCATGTCCTTTCAGTCTTCCCCTTTCCCTTTTGAAGACTCCAACTTGTACGAACTCGCTCCTAACCGACACAATTCTTACTCTCCTTTGCACATGATGAAACCATCTGAGTCTCCTTTCCCTTGTCTTGTTACCTATAGGTGCTACTCCTAAATTCCCTCGAATGCATTCATTTTAATTCTATCCTTATCTTGCCCAACTCAGCCATCTCAACATCCTCATTTCAGCTACACTCATCTTATGAATATGTTGTTCTCAACCGCCCAACATTCTGTCCCATAAATCATGACTCATCTTATAGCTATCCCATAAAATTTCCCTCTCAGTTTTGAGTGGTAACAAATCCTATTATCCTGGACTAGCTTCTTTATGTGTTCGACTCTACAACGGCATGGGAACCCTTGCCTACTTCTCACAGTAACTGGGCGTGCACGTCACTTCCAGCGGACGCCCTAGCCAACCCTTGCCCATTTGTCACTGTACCTGAGTTCCAATGCAGCGTGTCCCTCACAAGGAATGCCCTAGCATGAGTTTGGAATGTAATATTGTTTAGATTCATGTTGGAAGTCTCAGCACAAGTTTGACGCTGGCAGCCAATCAGACACAACCCTCCTTTATCTTGGCTGGGCCACTAATGAGAGCATGAAACTTCCTCAGGTGCAATATAATAGACTATTACATAGGTTGATTACAATCAACCGCTATCTGATAGTCTATTACATAGGTTGATTACAATCAACAAGTCATCTCTAGTGTCTATTTAACAAATAAAATTACTTTTATCATTTTTTGTACAGTTCATTCTTATTTTTCAGGACCCGAGCATTACACTTTTTACTACTTTTTACTACAACGATTTTTGTCAAAGTTTTGCCTACTGCTCTTCTAAGAGCAACAAATTTGTTAAGCAGTCAACCATCTAACTTTTTGGTTCAGTCAGATCTTAAAAATAATCATTCATAGTGATGCATGTCAAAGAAACTCAGGGGGTGTTTGGTCATTAGTTTTTATATTTCTTGACTTAGAAATTCCCTAGTTTTTACAAAAGACGTGTTCGTGCACACTTTTTTGTTGGTTTTTTACATTCCCTAGGAATTCCATTCCCCAGCTTTTCCTCCAAAAACTTGCCCCAGCTTTTAGTTGGGGAATGGAAAACCTAGAGAATTTAAATATAATTTCAGTCTTTTCCCAGATTTCCCCAGAAAACCTGCTGCATCAATCAAACAAAATTTAATCATTCCCTAGGAAATGTTAGGCCACCTCTAACATTACTTGGGAAAAACATAAAATCCAGAGAATGAATTCCCCAACAACCAAACAGGCCCTCAGCAACCAACCAAAACAAGTTTAGTGTAGAAATATTTACACACCTCGGTCCTCAACATTTGCCTCTCTTCTGCAGTCCAATCACTTGTTATATCCAAAACATTTTGTAAAGAAACCTCATCATATAATAATCCAACCTGCATGTCAAATGAGATCAACAAAACAGTATATACATGATCAGCAGAGACATTCAATGAGAACCATCTATACATCTCAGCAAGTTCATTCATACACCATTTAGGAACCTATGTAACTTAGACAAGTACGCAAAGCAAAAGTCAGACGTGGAGAACAGTGCACATAGCAATTCCAGGAGATCCAGTATGCTCATACAACCATAAAATAATTTGATAACGATCTCGATTATAGTGATAGTTCACCACCATGTTTTAAGTTATGTTGTCTCATGACTCTCACCCACCATACACACCATTCCAAACTGTCGAAATCATCCTCTATTGTGGATGGAGCCCAGCCAAAAATTCACGGACTGTGCTCATTGAGTTTGAACCTGATAACCATTTTATTTTTAGATGTACATTTGTCAGCCACCAAATTTGATGGATGCACAACTGGGATGGCCTGGATTGAAGCTTATGAATGCCATCTGTGTAGCGGATGATGAGATACCACAACATGGTGGTGAAGTATCCCTGCAGTCTTTCTCAATGACAATACTGAAAGATACAAACCATATAATATTAGTTTATAAGTGCAAAATATAATAATAGAAATATCTAAACCAGGCAAAAACAAGGAAAAAAGAAGATATTGTCCAAATACATTCAAAAGGTAGATTTTGCCGTCTCGAACATGTGTCTTAATGTGTCCAATGCATGCCTGAACCCACAAATCAACAATGCAGTTCTCTTAAAAATGGCATGACCTACCTGTTCCTTTGATTTATTTCTTTATGGGCAATGTACATTACATCTTGCACAAGGCCACAATAATGCAACTGGCTTTTATTCATGCCTTTCCTGAAGCGATTGCAGCAGCTCCAGTACATTCATTCATCCATACACTAATTTGATAATGATCTAGATTATAATGATAGTTCACCATCATTTTTTATTAATGGAGTCTCATTTACCATACACGCCATTCCAGACTGTCCTCATTGTGGACGAAGCCTAGCCCAAAATTCACCAATTGAACAATTTTGACCATCTAAATTTGGCACTTCGAAATTTTTTTAGCTATCCATTTGACAACCACAAATTGGAGAGGTAAGATCATTCAATGTGTGATTTATCAGGCTGTTCTCCATCCACAATGGGCCCAAACTTCTTCTTTTTTCGATAATTGATAAATTTATTGAAAGAGCCAAAAGACTCAAAAGGGATAGAGAAAACAGAAAAAACAAATACAAACAGCCCCAAGGGTTAAGAACCCCACTCCCTAAGAAACAAAAAACACCTTTTTGTGGACCCCAAGGGCTCACATCTATTCCTGAACATCGTTCATTCCTCTCCAACCAGATGCACAACAAGACTGCCAACAAAGCAAGGTGCCAATTCCGTCTTTCTCCCCCAAATAAAGCTCCTCCATGGTATTCAGCATTACCCAAGGTGCCTTAAAAGCGGAGATGATGTTATCCCACACACCGCCTCATAAGGACAGCTTATGAGGAGGTGCACCACTGATTCTCTCATCCTTCATGCACAAAAGGCAGAGGTTAGGCAAGAGTAGCCCTCTCTTACGGAGGTTATCCACAGTCAAAATCCTATTTCTGCCCACAAGCCAAGCGAAGGCCACAACCTTCCTGGCTTCAGGGCCCATCTCACAGATTACAACGAGGAAAGAACACACCATAAAGCTGCCCTATCCATCCCTTAACCGGTATGGTTCATTCAGGGCCACCAGATTAGGGCAAACACCTTCCAGAAGGAGAGCAACGTCATCATCAACTCAATCTTGGGTCCTACAGTTTGGATGGTCTCAATTGAAGCACATGAATGACTTGTAGTGGATGAGATACCACAACATGGTAGTGGACTATCCCTGTACTCTTTCTCATTGATAACACTAAAAGATACAAATATATGTGTGTATTAGTCTGTGCAAGTACAGAATATGACATAAGTATTTAGACAAGGCAAAAGACATTATCATGTTGTCCAAATGCATTCAAAAGACAGATTTTTCCATCTAAATATGCATGTGTCCAAGACACCTGAATGGGCAAATCAACAATGCAGTTGTCTTAATAGATGGAGTAAGAATAATATACATTACTTCCTAATATGCCACAATAATGCAACTAGCTTTATTCTAGTATCAATATTGCACCTGAATTTCATAATAAGAGCATAGTACAGATGAAAGGGTCAAATACCCAAAAAGCAGGCAGAGCACATAATCTTCTCCAAGGTCCTCCATCTGCACCTCTCATCTCCAAGTACCTCTTTAGCCTAACCTGCAAGGAAAAGCCAAGAGATTCAATTTAGGTGCTGTTATTGGAAAATAGATACAAGCACATCCATCCAAAATGGACAACATTATTTAGTGAATGAAACCTCAGGAAAAATTGTTGTTAAATGGTTCTCCCAATCATTAAGTGTCGGCAATTCACCCGGAATTGAAGGAAGTTTCCCAGCCAGAAAATCCTGCAGATGTGCAACAAAAGTATTTATATCTTGAATGAAAATGTCAACATGAGAGAAAGTCATGAGGTGTGAAATGACAAGGAACAAAATCCATTGCAATTGCAACAATATTGGTAAAACATGGCTACAGTAAGATGAAAATAAGCAATGAAATGGGAGGCTAAGGATGGATTATAACCCGGAAAGACATCCCAGTACAGTCAATATACTTCTTATTCCGATATACAAAATACATAGGAACATCAAGGGCGTAGTCAACATACTGCTCAAACCTGCAAAGAAAAATAGAAATGTTGTCAACTACATAAAAAAATAAAATAAAAAATAAAAAATGATCAATGTGGTCAGCCAGAATAACAATAAAGAACAATTCAAACATCAAATAAACAGGTCTACAAATAGATTTACAAAGTTCATAAAATACAATAATCAAGAAACAACAGCCGACTTGATCAGAAGAATAACAGACAAGAAAAGAGCTGGAGATGATATGACACAGTGCAGACATGGCAGCATAACAACATGTCACAATGTCACAGAAATCCCAAATACAAGTATGGGTGTGTACTGTATCATGTATCACAAATTAATCACAATATATAAATGCAAAGATTAGTTGTATAATAATGATAACGTATAGGGTACTGGTACGGAGAGAATCTCCAAGGAATTTCAAAATCCAACACCTAATCTGATCATGCATCCGCCCTCATACTCTTCCTTTGGGGAATAATGGCTACATGAGCAATAGTGTACTGTCCAGAATATACTAAAATGCAGCACCAGAACCATGGACATTGGGCGACATTACAACCATAAAAGGTGGTAGCATCTTTCATTGACGAGTCTGAGCCCACAGCTAAAAGGACCAGCAACTACATTCTACCAATATTATTAGTTCAGCAAGATCCATATGTTTGTACTTTGTAGACACTGTAGAAGAGCATTTTTTTTTTTTTTTTTGAAAAGTGACAATATATTATATATAAAACGAGGGGAGAACAAAGCACTGTAGAAGAGCATTTGATAGAGATAATACTTGAAAATTTGCACAGAAGCTCCCTAAACATGCAAAATAAATAAATGCATTCATATCAATTCAAGTAGCGTTTACCCAAAAGAGTCATCAAAAACAAAAGGAAGCATCCCTGCGCGATTGTTATCTGTATCAGTCCAAATATGGCTGCAGTAGATGATAAAAAGATTAGATAACAACTCCAGAGAAGCCAACCAGGTAATATTGGCTTGGAAAGAAGAAGAAATAATCAGCAATTAACCTTCTCATACTGAGGTAACCATTTGGTTTTCCTTCAGTGAAGGGTGAATTAGCAAATAGTGCAGTTGCAATCTGTTTCATATACTACAATTGTCAGATAGAGAAGAATGAGTGAAATCTGTAGGAAAGGAACTGAAGAATGTTATTTCTCACAGGCTGCAAAGCAAGACCAACACGGAATTTCCTTATCATGTCTGATTCAGAACTGAAGTCAAGATTGACCTAACAAAAGTAAAAAAGGGAGAGATGCATAAGTTTCCCACTAATTAATCTTCTGTCCTATTTCAAATCTCTGTGAAAGTAAGCTATTTTGAAAGTGAAAGCTAAGTTTCCTTCAAATGCATAAAGAGGTTCAGGTATTTATAAACCATCATATGAGAAAAGGCCTTCAAAAAACAAAGCTAGAGAAGAATATGACCAGCATAATTATGTCTCACCTGAACAGTACATGTTCGGAACATCATATCGAGTCCTAGGGAACCCACTTTGGGCATGTAGTTCCTCATAATCTCATATCTTCCCTGTGCCAAAATATTCTTTTGATAAGGAAGCTAATAAAATAAGCAATTGAAAAGAAAATACAGTTTACAATGCTTGTCAGACTTTTGGATGTGTGATGCCAAATAACAATGTAGCACACATTAACTTAATGCATTATTTGTATATCATTATATGCATGCATACATCATAAACAACGACAGAATGGGTCAATATTTTCTATTTCTATTCATTCGGGGTCATTGCAAACCCAAGTTAGTACACATGATATAATGGATGAGAACAAAGAAAACAACCTAGCCATATAATACATGACCAACTTAATTTGCTCAAGATGCAAGCTTTGTAACACAGATATTACCTTATTATCAGAGAACTGCTCTCATAAACTGTACGATATTAAGCACCAAATAAAACAGTTTCAACTAATCATATTTTATGCACATGCACCTGTGTGCTTGTACATACTTTTCTGTCTTGATGAATCTATACACATGCAAGTACTTGAGCACATGTACACACAAAGCGCCTGCACGCTCACCACGCACATACACACAATATGCACACACAAACACCCACATACATGTTTCTGTATGCACATATGAGTGTGTGGATACATATAATGTCTTATTAGCTTATCATGTGTATCAGATGACAATATAAAAGTCAAAACAAAGAAGCAATACCTTGGGCATTATCGGTATATCTTTTAGTCTCCATTTAGGCTGAAAGCCAATTCCTAAGAATCCAATTCCAATGTCCTCTGCTACAGCTTTTACCTATGAACAATAGTTGACGAAAATATCATCTAGAAGTTCAATAGAGTAACATAAAATTCTGTTTCAAGGAATGCAAGTAGTTCAAAGCAGCCCCATTCAAAAGTTTGAACTCATTAAAGATTTGCTTTATATATATATATATATATATATATATATATATATATATATATATATATATATATATATATATATATATATACACAAAATAATTTCCCTTTGAAAGCTTCAGGTTTCCATTCCTGTGTTTCCAAATGCTGAGGAAAAAAATGCCGAATCATGATGTTCTTCAATTATGAGACCTTATATTTAAAAATAAATAAATAAATAAAAAACAAGGGTTTCTTTAATCAGTTCTATTGTTTTGGGATTCTAACAGCTACGATGCCTAAAGAGTACGAGGGTAGATGAGTTGGAACATGCTTTGCAGTAGCACATAGTAAAAACAGACCACTGATCAAATGCCACTGACATCAATCAACAACAAAAAAAAATGCCACAATGAGACTGTGTGATGCTAAACTTCTCTCAACTAGACTAAACACAGTATAATTATATACAGTGCCCAAAGAAAAGGATACAGTATGCAATGTGTAACTTCACGTAGCTAATTACGTTATTAATGATTTTATTAATGAAAAATATATAGGAATTGCCAGTTTTATTGTGGAAAAAAAAAAAAAAAAAAAACCACAGAGACAAGCTATTTGACACCGTATTAAGCTTTTCTGATTTGAAGTAACAAAAGTAAAAACTCAGATTCCACCCAACCAAGTTCAAAAAGACGTGAACAAAACCTTCTGGCATAACAGGTTCGCAGAATAGCAATAGCAGCTATCAATATGGCATATAGATTGCTGAAATTAAATGGTCGAGACTGACCTGATACAGATGTGAATTAACCTCAGCACATGTTTGGTGCAGTGTTTCAAGGGGTGCACCACTAAGCTCAAATTGGCCACCAGGCTCCAGTGATATGCTTTGCTTCCCCTGTTTAACCATGAAATCAGATACCACAAGCAAAAAACAAAATAAAGGGGAAAAAAAAATCTTAAATAAGAAGTTTGAGCAAAATAGCACCCCAACCAGGTGATTAGCATTTAGGGCATGTATGAATTCACGGACACGAAATGAAAGGAAACATTGTTTTCCTTGAAACTCACATTTTGTTGCTTTTCAAGCATTTCTTTGTAGGAAATAGTGGGAAACACCATTTCCCACTTTCTTTGTTGGAAAATTAAAAATTTTATTTTCCCACCTCCAACCCTAAGAATGGAATTTTCCCATGATGGAAGGAAAATGGGTTTCTCAAGGGTTAAATCCAAATGTGCCACTATCTATCTTCAATCACATCACGTGCCACATGTGGCACCATCTTCTCTTGTGCCCACATGTGCTAACATGCCATATGTGACACCATCCATCTTCTCTAGTGCCCCACATGTGTCACATGTACCACCGTTCATCTTCTCGTACCCCACATGTGAAAAGCACTCCACATGCAACAATGTGCCATGTGCTATCATCCATCTTCAATCGCTCTAAATATGCCACAGGTGCCAATAGCGCCAATGTGCACAAGTGCTGCCATCTAGCTTTCCACATGTCGAATTGCCAATGTGTGTCTTGTATCACATACCACCGTATAGCTTCAAGCACCTCACATGTACCACGTGCGCCATCTTCAAGCACCCACATATGCCATGTATGCTGCATGTGCCACTATCTTCAAGCATTCCACATGCACCAGGTGTGCTAATTTGGCACACGTGACTACCTAGAATTTTTTTTTCTCAAGAAACTTTCTTATTTTTCCAAACAACAAATCCTAAATTTCTAGGGATATATTGCTGAAAAACAAACAAGGAAAACAGTGTTTCCTTTCCCACAGTTTCCTAAGAAACACTATTTTCTTTCCTATGCTTTCCATGAGTCCAAACAGGCCCTTAAGTAATAGAATGAGCAGTGTGAACAGAAGAGAAGTATTTGCTCAGATCTTGAAGGAAAATGATGAGAAATTGAAGAAGAGGTCACAATGTTATATATATTATATATATATATATATAATATATATATATATAAAGTGAGAAAAAGAAAAACAAAAGGCATAAAAAAGAACACAAAATTGAAAGGAATTCACCTGTTTAAGTCCAATAATATGATCCCCTTCAATTATTTTATCCCAGTCAAATCTCTCAGCAAGACCATTTAGCAAGTCAGCAATTTGTTCATATTTTATTGGACGTAAGGTTCCAATCTCGAAACCAAACTTTTCATGTTCAGTACCTATCCTGTCAACACAAATTACATAAAAATAAAGATCCGATACTACAAAACGGACCCCAGAAATTATCCCCAGTCCAGAGCCAAAATAGATGCTATTCAAAAACCAGTTTTGAAATAGCTTTTCAACAAAAAAATGAATGTCATTTTATCAAAATAAATACAGAAATGCATAATGATTGTTTTGGTGTATGCTAACACATTTGACTTTGCAATATAGCTATTATTCTTCTTTGACAAAAGCATAAGAAGGTACATGTCTCAAAATATAAAGGAGAGAGATGATGGAAGGAAAACGGATCAGAGGACCTTCAAGATGATAGCTGGCAAGAGTGATTCTACAAATGAAAACAATAATGATTGTTTCAAGACAATTTAGAAGAGACAAAAAAATTACTAAAACAGAATCTCAAAAACATCTTCAAGATAGATGCCGAGGAAAAGGGATAGTGCCGTTCATAACTGTGTCACCCAAGTCGAAGATGATAAGAAAGACGGGATCTAGAAAAGGTAACCTTTTTGTCGCATAGAAAAAAAAAAAAAAAAAAAAAAAGGAAGAAGAAGAAAGAAAGAAAGAAAGGATAGGTTTTGATAAGAAGGAAGTGCCAAAGTGACACCCAGATCCATAGCTCAACTGGCAGACTGAGTGGAGATACCTCGTTTCAACACTTGAGGTCTTGGTATCGATCCCTAGTGGGGGTGGCTAACATGGAGTGTGTGTACTGACAAGCTAACCCAATAACCCAATAATATATATATATATATATATATATATATATATATATATATATATATATATAAGTGCCAAGTGAAAAGTTCCTTCATATGAGTCTTACAAGATTCTGAAATTTCATTTTTTCCAAAGAAATATTTATAACTTGGCCAAATCTCCTCCTAATGAGTTGCAAAATGAATTCAAGTTTTGCTAGTACTTTGCCAAGCAAAAAAGAAAGATGTCTACTCTGTTTGAAATTTTAGGTCTTCCACACTTCACAAGATTAGGAATGATCACTTGGATCATAGTTTTAATAATCAAATAGAACAACTCTGGGAGTTCAGTTCCAATATTGTAAAGACAGTTATGTGATGACAGGAACACATTTGTCCTGCACAGATTCTCCTGGCGCAATATGCCTAGTTTAGAACTGATAGCCCTTCTCCTTTCATCAGATTTCCAGCCACTAACTTGGTAGTAAATCCACAGAACGGATGCTGATGACTTAGTCTTCTGAGACATTGTGAGAAATTTGTAATGGATTCAGCGCCATTAAGTCGGAAAACCTCGGTGCGGGTTCTCCTAGATATATTCCATGTAATAACAACCCCATTGCTTTTCTTACACTTTTTTTTTTTTTTTTTTTTTTTTTTTTTGAGTTCAAATAAAGCTTTCTGCTTATGAAGCAAAAAAAAAAAAACTGTCGATATTTCTAGATCGTGGGCCTTCACTCTCGACCATGGGGCGTTTCTTATTCTCCTCTCATTCCTCTTATTAAATAATAATAATAATAAGAGAAATAAGATGAGAATCAGATATGGCCCATGGTACAGAGAGAAAAGGTCCACGGTTCATAAATATCTAGAGAGAGAGAGAGAGAGAGAGAGAGAGAGAGAGAGAGACGAGTGGCAAAAGAATACAACAAATACTAAATGAGAATGTAAGAAATGTTCATCAAGTAAATTTGAGAGAACAAAATCAACAAATCTATTTCAAAAGTTCGACAATATGAGGTTAAAAGTGCACAGCCATCCAAACCTCAGGGCAAACAGATAATCCCAAAGTGAACGCAAAGATTCATCTACAGAAATAAAGCAGCTTGCAATAACATAAATGGTGGAAAGAGGCCAGTAGGATAATGAAATCAGAAAGTGGTGAACCTCCATTTCTCCTTTGTCTTGCACCCAGAGGCAAGGTATGCCACAAGGTCCTCCTTTGTCAATGGTTCTGTAGCAATTACAGCATCCTCTGTGGGAGGGCTTGCAGCAACAACCATCCGATGCCATCTATTGCATCCTGTGGCATCTAAATGCAACGATCTTGACATTTTCTCGGCATTCCATGGCAAGGAGGAAAACCGTAACCGACTTCCCTTTGGTTTGGATGCTTTATCCCTCAAAACGCTATAACTTTCCGTATTGCCTGACATGATAAATGCAACATTCTGCTCCACTTTATAGCGTGATGCCTCTGAACGAATATAATGGGATGGTGTTTGGGAAATGACCTCCATCATGCAACCCTGCAAATTATTCATAGAAAATCAATATGTAGTCATCAAAAAAAAAAAAAGGTAAAAACAAGCAGGCATGGAATGAAATTGTGTTGAAGGAAATGACTTGGTATATCAAAAATCATCCATTTACCAGCAGTTTGCAGTTGGAAAAAAGTCTAGGACTAAATCAAACATTTTGAAAGATAGATTTTTGTGCCATCGTCACTTCTTGCTTTCAACAAATAATAATAATAATTAGAGATTAAGCAAACTACACAATGCATGGACCAGGTCAGGCTATGGCTCAGCTTTCACAAAGTCCATGGGTCGGGATTTGGGCTTCATGTCCAAGGCCCATAGCATGATTTCTCATCATAAACTTTGGTAGGCTGGTGATGTTGTTTCATTAGCCAAGACATACGGTAACAATGTATAGCAGAAATGTCCAGCGAAATCAACATTAGGATTTAGGATAGATAAGCTTCCCGTGTGCGGCTCACCAACGAATCCCTGAAAAGCCTGATTACAAGATATCCACAAGTGGCTCAAAAGGATTAAGAAAAAACCTTCAACAAATTGGGCACACCCTTGCTGGAAATTTAGGGAGAGAACTCATTCTTTTCTACAATAAAACTCAAATATTTATTTTTAAGAAATGAAAATTAACCAACCACATAAGAAAATTCTGAGATTAAATGAAACTATACTTTTCTTGAAGTAAATAAAACCCTAATAGAATCCTAATTGCCTATTATTTATGATCTTACCCATCTATTTTCTCAAAAAGCAAATAAAACCCTAACTGAATCCTAACCATATATTGTTTCTAATCATAACCATACATTTCATCACCATCATCTTCATCATCTAAGCCTCATCCCAACTAGTTGGAGTCGGCCACATGAATCTTTTTCCACCATTCCACCCTATCAAGGGCCACAACTTCAGTTAGACCGAGTGTTTTAAATATCAATGATATCTGTCAATATATCCCACGATATATCTTGTATCCCACCTTTGCGATACGAAACACACAGGTGGTGTCGATATATCCCAATTATTCGATCTAGTGAGCATTTTCAATTTTTGATCCATGTTCTTGCTGTAAATAACATTAAACCAATGTCAAATGGTTACAAATCTATGAGTCTTCATGTTTTCCATGAAAAATCATTGGAACTTCGATTTTGAGATTTGGGGGAGATGGGTCAAGTTGTGGAAAATTGAGAAAAATCTAATTTTCTCAATTTCTCGCAAATCAAGTGCAATCTTTGTATCCAAACACAAAATTAAACATGTATGTAACCTGATCTAGTGATTCTTCTTTTGCTTTTGAATGTATTGCTTGGGTTTCCACACATGTCTTCTTGCGTTTATAAATTATATGAATATACTTTGAATATACTTGCATCAGTTTAGTTGGAAAGCGCATATATTAGGACCCCATACAAAGGAAACCCCTATTATGTGCACTTTGTTTTGTAATGTTTTGATTGCTAAGTGTGTATTGATGTCTTTTTCAACTATCCTTGAAGTTTCAATGAAAATTTTAACCAATTTCCCAATGTTCCCATGTTTCCCAACATCAACGATAAATTACGTGATACAACCAATATATCCCATGCGATAACCGATATGTATCTGTATCCAAAGGGTGCAATACATTATGCCATAACGATATTTAAAACATTGGTCAGACCATAGGTCATCAAGTCTTGTCTAACTACTTCCACCCACATCTTTTGGGCCTTCCCTTACCCCTTTCAGAGCCTTCGACTTGAACCAACTCCTAACCGGTGTAGTTCCTGGCCTTTGTTGCACATATTTTCCCTCAACGTATTACCTATTGGCGTAACTCCTAAATTTCTTCAAATGCATTCATTCCTAATTCTATCTTTCTTTGTCTTGCCAGTCATCCATCTAAACATATATCCTCATTTAATGTGTTGTTCCTTAACTGCCAACATTCTATCCCATAAAACATGGCTGATCTTATAGCTATCCTATAAAGCTTCCCTTTCATTTTGAGTGGTACACGACAATGACATAAAACTCCAGAAGCACATCTCCATTTCTTTCCCCCGCTTGATTGCTTGGATCATGTGCATAAAGCTCGCCTTTGGTAAATTAAAAATGGCTGATCTCATAACCATCTATTTCAATGGCATATTAAAAATGACTAGAAGTATCCCTTAATCTCGTCACAAGACTTACAACCATGCATGCCTTTGGTAAATTGACCACAAGTCACTCAAATGGCATAGTTACGTGATCTTGGGTCCTTTGAAATCCAAATAATTTCTCGAATGGGTCTAATTTCACACTGTTCTGACATCTTTTGCTACCAAAAATTTGTTCTCGAGATGGCTAACGTAAATACCAAGGGAAACCTGTTGTCCGTGAAAAACAAAACTAAGCATTAAGCAAGGAAACCAGCTAAACAGGCTAAACAAGGAATCTTGTTCTCCAAGTAACTTCACATGGGACCCACAATGGTGGGACCAATTAGTTTCGCCAGACCTTTAGACAATCATGGCCCTCTAGGGTCAAAGATGACAATCCCTGCATGATGGGCTGAAAATCTGGGCCTTTATGGGCACGATCACAGATTGCTCCATGATCAACGGTGGAAAACAATTTGGGGAGGATGAGTTGGCCTGTGATCATCGATATTTTCATCTTAATCCAAGAGATCGGCTCATGGCTTGACAATAGCCTGTTGTCCTCCCAAATGCTAATGCACTCTCCATTGCCAACCATCTAGTGTGTATCCTCTGTTAACTCATTCCTATACTTAACAATGGCTTTCCACAAATTTGAATGAGTGGGGAAGCTTTTGCAGTTCCAAAAGCTGGATCCTTTAAGGTATTTTCTTTTAGAAGTAGGGCCCATGGCTCCTTGTGTATTTTGAGAAGTCTCCAACCTATTCTCATAATGGGGGCTTGATTCAGAATTCTTAGCAGCTGGAAGCAACAAGACCTTACTGATATCCAACTATTCCGCTCAGATTGTCTCTTCAACACATTCCTCTGGTTAGCAATGGCTTTCCACATATGTGAGTGGCTAGGGAGCTTTCATCATCTAAAAGCTGGAACCTTTAAGGGGATCTGAAAGCCTACTTAGAAGTCAATTGGCAAAATTCCAAGCAAACACAAGCCGCGCTCACCAATTCTATGACATCATCTTAACAGCTGAATTTCATTGTCTATTACATGTTGTGCTGCTAGCCTTAATCCTAGGTAATAATCATCTGAAAATTGAAGGGGATTCCCTGGTGGTAATCAACACAATCAAGGGAGTCTGAAAGCCTACTTGGGAGGTGGCAAACAACGTTATCAGCTGCAAGAAGCTATTGAGGAAGCCTACTGCAAGAAAGTTCTTCTAAATTTTCTTCCTCCTCTTCCTCTTTCCCTTTCTCAATCCTCTTCCTCTTCCTTTTACTATTTCATCTTCCTCTTTCCTCTTCCTTCTCCCCTCTTCTTCTTCTTCTTCTTCTTCATCATCATCATGGGGTCGATGATGCCTAGGTCAACAAAAATCCCAAGACGACCTAAGGAACCAGGACCAGCTTGGTTTTCCCTACCTAGTGGCCAGGTTTAAGTTGGGCAAGTCAGGAGTGGACCTACCTGGTTACAAAACCTAATTTTGAAGGTGTGGATCATCAAGTTTCCAAAGTAGAATGAATCAAGTGTTTTGAATTGTAGAAACCAACTCCACCACCCATACATGAGAAACAACTTCAAGCTTGAGTGTTTGATCCTTTGGAGTAAACCAACAAAAACTACTTAGCAATTAGCATAACCATATGCTGATGAAAGTACTTTCAAAAAATAAATGGAATTCATAGTTTCATTCTTCTCCACATCATTTTTAGGATTTACCATTATGATTGCTTACCAATTATATTAGATAATCCACTTCATGGGCATTTTAGATACATTCAAGTGCACATATAGGTAGCAAAGTAATAGGCTGTTATACAGAGGTCCTTGTTTGCAAAGTTTCATAGTGAGATTGTAATTAGGAATTATTTTCAGTCTTAAATGTTTAGAAACATGCAGTCCAGTGTTTCATTACCGAATTGATTTCGTCAGCATCTTTTATGTTATTGGATGAAAATCCTGTAGTCAGGATTTTACTCTTGCATTAATTGGGACCAGAATGGGTTGACCAACTGCTTTTGAAAGCAGATATGATCAAGATCTACTTTGATTGATCCATCCATTTATTTAATCCTTGAACCACATTTCATATCAGAAGACCTTTCTTCCAGCTATTATGACAGAACTCTACTAAATGGCAATGCAAGCAAATCTCGCAAGAATTTTCATGGAATAAGATAGCTGCAAGAAGAAGCCCTCTGGAAGAATACAATCAACTAAGCAATCCAGGAGTTGTGACAGCAAGTAGATCATCCAGCACAATTGTTGTCCACTAGTTGCAACAAGAGCACATTATGTAACCAATGGCTATGAGGCATCAATAGAGAGAGAAGCAACCATGAAAATAATGACAAGCAATGATATGAAAACAAGCAAAAGGAGAACAAGCTGTCAATTCAAATTCTCAAACTGAAAAGCACCCTTTATGAATATTTGAACATGCGAAAACACAAAACTGCACATTTAATCTTAAGCCTATGCCTAGTTGATACAAACCACTGAATTCCAATGAAATGACAAAATAACCGTAACTTCTCGACTAATAACTAAAATACGCAAAATTCTCATCTCAACCCTTGTCTCTGTTTGTATTCAATGAGAAGAAAATTTTCTTGTTGAAATCATTCAGTATTTGGCTTGCTGGATGGATAATTCAACGGACCATTCAATGATACTAATTTTGTGGTGTTTTGACATCACATTTGAAACAAGAAAAACTACCGGAATCTTGTGAAACAAAAACCACAGTATCACTGTGCGCCAGGAAGGGAGGGACCAACATGAGACATCAAACCAAGTTGGTATGCAGAACACACGGGATGGAGAAGTTGACCATGAAAGAATTTTTCAAGATGTTGTTTTAGAAAAAGATAGGTGCAGATGAGACTGCTGATAAAGGTCATTAAGGAAGAGAAGATCATTGTTCAACAGTCCAACCAAACACAACCTAGTCATGCTGAAAGAGAAAAGACTGAGAACCAAAAACTGCATAAGAGTATGCTAACGAAATGACATAGCATATCAGTGCTTAGTATTGACACTGGGCTAACCAAAACTCAGCTAGCTTTGAGGCTGGTTTTGGCTTGAGACTTGAGGCCTATGGGCTGAATGGAGGCTTGAAGTTTACGTGTGAAATCTAACTGGGCTGGAGTTGGTCTTGCATCTGCTTAAGGCCTGACTCGCCTGGCCCAAGTTCAGCCCACTTAGGGGGCAGGTATGAGGTGTGCCTTGAGCCCTACAGGGTGAACCTCTAGGAAAGCAGGCTGAATCAGGGCTTGAGTTTTAGCTCAAAGGCCAAGTGAGATGGACATGGGCTTGCATCCTTTGTTTTTTTGAAGGATGAACCAAAGTTTATTCAGAGAGAGAGAGAGAGAGAGAGAGAGAGAGAGAGAGAGAGAGAGAACACATACAACAAAAGGTGAATACCTCCGATCGAACACAAGAGAGCCCCCCAGAAAAAAGAAAAATGAACAAAATACAAACATGAACACAACCCTCGAGCCAGGCTGTGAAGCAGCCACGAAACAGACCAACGGCAATCTTCTATCAACATCTCCAAGATGCAAGCTTCTGACTCTGCCTGAGCATCCGCCACTCATCAGCTTCTCTGGGAATGGCAGCAAAAGATATTGGCTTCCCTCTGCAAATATCCACAATATCCTCAATAACATCAGCAAGATGCCAGGGATAAGCTCCACCTTTAACCCAGGAAATGGCATTCTTGGAGTCCCCTTCAACCAGGACAGGAAGCAGCCAGAAATTATCCACCAGTTTGATCAATTGAAGGAAAGACGTGGGCTTTCATCTGCCCAAAGGCCCAACCATGCATACCCAAGTTCAACAGACTTTGAAGTGGGGTCTGGGGGATCCTTACTCTTGCTCGGGTGGTAGACTCTCAGGAGTTTCAACACCCGGTAAGGGTTCGAGTATCCATAGGTGGTGAAATTCCACTAGCGTGAGTGTATGTGGGTGCGTGTGTAAAAAGAAAGGGAAAAAAAAAAAAAAAAAGTGGGGTCTGGGCTGAGCCTCGAGGCCCATGAGCAGAACCAGGGCTTGAGTTTTAGGCTGAAGGCTAATTGAGCTGAACCTGAACCAGCCTAAAGTCCCTGCCAGTAGGGCCTAGTCTAGCCCTGCCCAAGTTTCAGCCTGCTTCAGGAATGAGTTTGGACTTTGGACTGAGCCTTGAGGTCTGTGAGCTGAACCAGGAGTTAATATTTAGGTTCAAATGCGAATTGGGCTCGACCTGGACTTGTTCTCCTAAAAGCCCAACCCCACCTGGCCCCAATTTTCAGCCCTCTTCCAAGCCTGGTTTGGCCTGAGTCTCCAGGTCACTGGAATGATAATTCGGCAGGACCCGGGCTTATATCTCCTAGAGGCCCAACAAGTGGGCCCAACTTACTTAATACCCATGAACTGAGTATTGGCACATATGCAGACCCCCGGCCAAACCCTACTCCATAGCTCACAGGCTTGGCAGGAGAACAGTCATGCTTCAGCCAGACTGTGCCTGTTCTCAACTCTATCTGAGCTAAGAAAGGATGCCGAAATCAAAACTTACATGAAATTATATGAAAATATTGAGACAAAAAGAAGCCCAAATGGAAACAACTTACAAGGAATTATAAGAAATCTCGGTATCCTGAGCAAGGTTTAAAGTATTAGTTGAAACCAGTACATATCACAATAAGGACTGGTATTGGCCTGATACAGGCACAATACAGGCAATCAATACAAGGCAATCCGACCCGGTAACAGTGGTGAACTATACAATATGCCACTTTTTAAACCTTGATACTGAGCTTACAAATATCAGAATCCACAAGTGATTGAAGCAGACACCAAATTGCCAATGCTCTTACATCAAGTTAACATTTCCACAAAAACTAAGTCTTGACTCTCGGATCACCAGACGAAAACAGAAAATGTTTAGATTCCAAAGGCAACTTCCTTTAACGCAGATAAATAAAAATTTTTTAAAAAAAAAACAAAAAATCAAATAAAAATCAACCACAGATACAAATCCAAACTTAGAAAAAAAAATTGCATTTTCATGCAGTACTCAGCCTAAGGCTCTAAATTAACTCCAAATCAAACAAAACCATCAGAGAATCAGGAATCCTAAAACTTCCACAGTTCGATGCAGGTTCTAGGGTTCCGAAACGAAATTTAACTAATATAAAGCTATAAATCAAGCAGAAAAATCAGAAGAAAAAAAATGAGACGAAACAACCAAACAAGAGAGATTTGGAGAGAGGGAAGGAGTTAATTACCTTGCTCTGATGAAAGATTGGAAGAATCGAGTGGTAGGAAAGAAAAATCTAGGGTTTCTAGCGAGAGCGGAAAACGGATCTCTCTCTCTCTCTCTCTCTCCGGGGATTTTGCAGGTTCTGAAAAAAGGAAAAAGAGAGAAGTGGCAATGATGGCGCTGAGAAGAGGATTAAATCGGAGACGGATTAGCTACTCCCTCTGACACCAGCCCCGTGGCTAGTGGTCGGTGCTCCGTGGGCCCCACCGTGATGTATGTGTTTCATCCATTCCGTTCATCCATTTTTACCGGTCATTTTAGGGATTTACAAGGAAATCGATAGGGATATAAATCTTAGGTGGACCACACCACAGGAAAATAATAATGATTGAATATCCACCATTAAAATCCCGTAAGCTCACAGGAAAACATAAATATCAGCTTGATCCAAAGCTTTAATGGGCTCCAACGTTTTTAATGATCAAATTTCATTCAACCCTCTTTTCCGTAACATGGTCAACTTGAGATTGAGATATACTCATTTTTTCTCTCATATAATAAAACAAATAATACGGTATGGATGAAACACATACATCATGGTAGGGCTCACATAGCATCGATCAGTGGCAGGAGAGTAGCCAATCCGTTCCCGATTAAATCAGGCCGCGCTCTAGAAACAGATTGGCTACTCCCCTGCCACCACCTCCGTCGCTAGCTGTCAGTGCTCTATGGCCCCACCATGATGCATGTGTTTCGTCCATTTTCAAATATCATGTTATGACTTTATCTAAAAATTGAGAGAGATATAAATATTATGTGGACCACACCACATGGAGATAATAATGATTGGATATACATCATTAAAATCCTCCTAAGACCCAATATATTATTTATTCGACATCCAATATGTTAATTAGGTCATACGAGCCTAGAAGAAGAGAAAAAACAAAGATCAGCGCATGATCCAAAACTTTTATGACCCTCAAAATGGTTTTAATGATCAACCCTCGTTCAACACTGTTTGGTTCACTTGATATTTGGATTCTTACCTTAAAATGATCTCTAAAAATAGATGGACGGCATGGATGAAACACATACATCAGGGCCACATGGCATCAACCACCAGCCACTGTCGCTCTTCCTTTCCCGCTCTCTCGCGAGGGGAACCCACGTGTCACCTCCTTGGGCACGTTAGCAGGTCACGTGAGCTAGACGTACGTAGTGACGCAGTCGCGCGAGGGGGAGAATCTATACATCGGTAAGTTCATGTGTCACGTGTTACCATACCAAAAAAAGAAAAAAAAAAAAAGAAGTCCATGTGTCACGTGTTACCACCAGAACTGGTGGTCGTACCGGGACGTTCTTACGCCAGCTTCTATTTTTCATCCGATTTACACCGTTAATCATGTTTGTTTCCATGATCAAAACCGTTGAAACCAACAATCAGGCTGATTTAAAGGATAAGTGGGTCAATATCATATCTAATACTTTAAATTAAGGTGGTGTGCCCCCACCTAACTTTTATAATATTCTGATTTTTGTTTTTAACTTCATCTTAGTGGACCAAATTCCAAGAATAGATTAGATGCGATGTAAATAACCAAGCGGCCCGAGACAGTAGAAAAGGTTCTACATAGTAACTATTTCTTGTTGCGTTGCAGGCCTGAGCTTGCGTCATGTCCGATATTAGTGGTCATCCTCCATCAACGGCATGGATGATAGACGGTCTAGATGAACAAAACATAGTGTAAAAGTGGATAGTGCGTCTAATCCACTCTGACGGCCTAAAAAATCAAAGAGTGACGGTGATTTTAGAGTGACGGTGATTTTAGGTAGAGGTGTACAGGAACCGTGCTAGCTCGGTTAGCTCGCTAGGCTCAACTTGGCTCGACTTGAAAAAGCTTGATTCGGCACAGTTTGAAGCTAAGCTTGAGCTGAGTTGAATTGATTTTTTGAGCTTGAAAATGAGTTTGAGTTGAGTTTGAGCTGGCCCAGCTTGACTCGACTCAAATCCAACCCCGCTCGAATCAAACTTGGATCGAACTTCAATGACTCGGTTACTTTGATATTGATGTTGCTTACCAAGTACATAAGGAAGTGTGGGTGGTGGCAATGAAGGTATGTATATGAAACCAATAACTTTTTTATTTTTTGTTGCTTATAAGGTATTTGATAAAATATCTATAAAACCATTGTTGTTGTCTCAAATACCGTGAGATTTTGAAGGTTATGAAAATGTTGCAATGGCGAACTCGACTCAATTTTGGCTCGAATTTGGCTCAATCTAGCCGGAACTGCTAACCAAACCGAGCCAAGTTGGCTAGTTAGGCTCGAGGACCAAGCCAAGCCGAGTTTAAGTTGAGGTCAGCTAGTGGCCGAGCCGAGTACTCAAGCTGTGCCAAGCTCGACCCGGTTCAACTCGCATACACCTCAATGTTTATATACACACATGGAACATCCATTTTAATAGGGGTATGGCCTAAAAATAAAATAGATTTAAATCTTAGGTGGACCATACTAGGAAAAATAGTCATAAAAGTCTTGGATCAATCTTATAGTCATGCTTTCCATTCAAATTTGTGTAACCTAATAAACACTACAATGGGCTTGAGAAGTTTTTAATGGCACTTAATAAATCATCATTATTTTATAGAGCGTGACCCATAGAAGATTTGAATTTGATTCATTTTCAGATTCATGTATGAATAATCTATAAAGACAGATAAAGGGTATAGATATTAAACGTGTTGGTTGGATCTCTGCTTGGCACAAATAAAAGTTTTATGCTATTGCAATGTAATTGAGCATGTCATGATATATTGCATTATTATAGTGCTGATATTGTCAATGCTGACACGGACAAATTACAATTTTCGAGAATAAATTTATAATGGTGACAAACAAAAGATATGGATTCATGGTGCCTAAAACAAGGTAGGCATCCCATCTACGGCCTAGCTAAAGTCGTGTTTACTTACTTCACACGGCTCCCAAAAAACATACCAGGGTGGAAGAGCGTAGATCCATTATCCGGGGGCTGCAGATGACACATGAGCCCGAGGAGGAGTTGCTGGATAATAGCCTGCCAGTGAAAGATGGTCCACACGCATGCATGGAGCCACATACACGTGGCATGCATGTACATTTGTTACAATCACCATTCAATTTAAATCTTAGACCAATGCCCCATCTGTCATGTAGCCTGAGATTTAGAAGTGGGGCCCACTTGATCAAGCACGTGTGATTGACCATCCAATAAATGTCCACCAACCATATAGTCAGATAATAAAATAAGCATATCTCGTGGTTGGGCCATTGCTCTTACTCCGCTGGTAGACTCATGGGAGTTTCAACACCTGGTCGAGGGTTCGAGTGTCCATAGGTGGTGGTGAAATCCCACTAGGGCGTGAGTGTGTGCGCGTGTAAAAAATAAAAAATATCTCATGGTTCATGGTGCGTGTAAACTAATACCCATGATAAGGACAGTTTAATTTGAATTAATTAAATGTCATATAAGCAATTTCTAAGGGTCTACATATCATACATTATGTTCACCTAGAGTATCAAAGTTTTTGGCCCTTCTCTACAGATCTACGGTAGAGCTGGAATGACCTAGTGGGGGGGGGGGGAATCCTCCGCTTGCCACAAACACAGAAAACCTCTATTTTCTTGAAGTGTGAGTGATCCACATTATCACTAACATTGTGGTCATTGATGCATTAAATGCAATGTGTGATGATATGGCACAATCATATTGTAATAAATAATTAATGCATTAAGTGCAATGTGTGATGATATGGCCCAATCATATTGTAATAAATAATAATTTTCCATTTGTTTGTGGTGAGCAAAGAATTTAAATTCTATTGTTCATCTTCATTTCATTTACTCTCAGTAGGAAATGTCTATTTTTAATAATTATCCATCTGCAGTACTTGCAAATACGTGGATGGTCATGATAATTCTCTGTATACTTCAGTCCCCCGTGTCACTCGTATACTATATTGGGCTTCAATTGACTGAACATAGGCTCTATGGGCCCACCATAATGCATGTCTTTTACCCACTCAATACATCCATTTTGACATATCATTTTAGAGCATGATATTAAAAAAAAAAAGAGGCTGATATAGGACTCCAATGAACCTCACTATAGGAAGCATAGGTGCTAGTGAGGCCTATTGTTGGAACCTCCATAGATCATATTATAATGTTTATTTGCCTTCCACTTCATAATTTCTTATAGACCAGGGTGTAAATGGGACAAGCTAGCTCCTAAAAAATTAAAATTTAAAAGGGCTAGATTGGCAGCCCAACTCAAAACAGTTCAAAATCTAAGCTGAGACATAGCCCCATGTATAGATATGGATGAAGAGAAAACATAAATATAAGCTTCTTCTAAAACTTCAATGGATCTTGAAGCCGTTCAATGCCCATGGCTACCTGCGGTATGTTCCATTTGAACCTTCAATGTATTTCTTTTTTTAGCTCATTAGCTAAAATTTACTGTATGAATAAAACACATACATCACCATGGGCCCCACATAATCCTAACATGTCCTTCTCTCTAGCTAGGTCCCGGTGGGGGCGGATTGCCCACTAAAAGCTTCAGTGGCCGGGAGGCTAGCCACTGAAGTGAGGTGGCCGAAATGTATGGTGCCTTATAAGCTCCACGATGATGTATGATGTATGTATTTTATCCATGCCATCCATCTATTTTTCATAGATCATTTCATGAATGGTACCAAAAATGAGGCGGATTCAAATTAATCTCACATGGACCATACCGCACGAAGCAGTGGTGATTGAACGCCCACCATTAAAAACTTCTTGGAGGCCACAAAAGTTTTAGATGAAGCTGATATTTGTGTTTTCCCTTCATCCAACAAGTTGGATGGCAAATAAACTTTTAAATGGTGGCTGTTCAATCACCATTGTTTTCATGTGGTGTGGTCCACTTGAGATTTAGATCTATTTCATTTTTGAAATCATACCCCAAAATTATCTAAAAAAATAAAAGGACGGCAAGGATAAAACACATGTATCATGGTGGGGCATATCTGGTACCCTCTTCCTGGCATATTTTGCTTTTCCAGCTTTATTTATTCTTGTCGATTATGGAATATTGGACCGAGGGGAGAAGTTTGCTACCGATGTATTGTAACAGAGGACATCACACCTTCAGATTTTGAATCTGAGTCATTTATCTATGATCCAAAATGCACATATGGTGTGTCCCATGACGGGGATATCCAAATTTATAAAATAATTATATTTGAATATTTTAGCCTTTCGATGACTCTTTTTCACTTAAGCCTTTGATATGAACTCTTTTTGGGCTAATCTCCCAAAATGATTTGTCAAAATAAATGGACAACGTATATAAAAACATATACATTAGCCACATAGCCTTTGTTAAGACCATCAATCTCTAACTAGGTCCTAGTAGGGTAGGAGCACATGTCTAATCAAATCACTCTACATTGTAACACCATCAAGAATCTTCATCCTCTCCATCCATGACGATCAAGCTCATTATATAAAAGTTCCAGGCATGGGATAAGATCCAACTCAAAAAGCTCATAAACTAGCCGGTAGTTAATTCATTCATGCACATCACTAATTAAATGTCGACACATTTGGTTACCTTAAGAGAGTCTTAGGTAAATACAGTATCCAATATCATCGTAGGCTACAGTAGTGCATAAAGATTTGAAGACCATGTGATGCATGTGATAAAATATTCAATTGTTCCATCATATTCATGGACATCATAAGCTACAGCCGCATAGATTCTCAAATCATATGGGCCAAACTACAAATACCAAGTTGGGGGGAACACCCACTATTAATATTCGAGGGGAGACATCATCAAGATGAATTCAGGGGACCACCATGTTGATGAATTCAGGCCATTCAAACCCTTAATCTTGTCTAGATGAAGGGTCATTAGGCATTTCAAAATTAAATAGAGACCTATGCAAATCAAGAGAGGACATCCCTTCTCACATTTTTTTTTTCCCTCAATTGTGGCCCACTTGAGTATTGAATTAGGTTGATTTTTTAATCCTGTGTTTAATATAAGGTGATGCTCTGATGGACAGGTTGGATGGCCTTTATATATATCATGTGGGTCCCACATAAGCAGAGTATCATTGGAGTATGCACTCTTTTCCCTGGGGGAATAATTATGCCTATGACAACATAATGCAATATGATATTGTAGGATTATGTCCATTGAAATTGGGTTGTTTTTTATTGACCCAGGCCGCTAATGTGATTGGGTTCATATTGAATACTTCCACCATTGGATTATACAAAGTTTATGTTGACCGTCCATTTTCAAAGTAAAAGTGCCAAATTTCAAATGGATGAAATAATTCAATGTAAGATATTTCATTCATTGTCTATCCACCGAACACGTTGAGGGGGCATCTTTAGACGGTCTGAATCACTAGAAGACTATCCAGATTCAAAAGGCCAAAGTCTTTGAAAATCTTCTAACCATGCTGTATTGTTTGGACGCGGGTTGCGTCCTGGCCGTATACGCAATCTTGTCCAGAAAGGAACGTATCATTGCCTGGCGTATACGCAATCTTGCAAGGAAAGTACGCTAAGTTTGGGCATTCTTACTCTTGCTTGGGTGGTAAACTCTCGGGAGTTTCAACACCTGATCAAGGCTTCGAGTATCCATAGGTGGTGAAATTCCACTAGCGTGAGTGTATGAGGTGTGTGTGCGTGCGTCAAAAATAAAATAAAATAATAATAAATAATAAAAATGCTAAGTTTGGCGGACACGGATTAGATACTTGCTGGTTGGCTACTGAAGTGACTTCACCGAGTTCTGTGTATCCCACTATGTATAGTATGATGTATGTGTTGTATCCACAACGCCCATTCATTTGGATATATTATTTTAAGGCATGACCCAGAGAACGAGCCAAATCCAAAGCTTTAGTGGACCCCACCAAAGAAATCAGCGGGAAGACCGTTGAAACCTTCATAAGGCCCACTATGATGTTTTGTTTTTTTTGAAATCTAACCTGTTCAAAAGTTTAAAAAAACATTAAAGAAGGGAAAACACAAATATCAGCTTGATCTAAAACTTTTGTGGACTTTAGAAGTTTTTAATGGTGTGTCACTCTTCCCACTGTTTTTTCTGGTGGGGTCCACTGGAGCTTTGGATGTGACTCATTCTTTGGATCTTACCCTAAAATAATCTCTCCAAATGGATGGATGGCGTGGATACAAAAAATACATCATGGTGAGGACCACAGAACTTGGTGACGTCACTTCAGTAGCAGTCTCCCTACGCAACCTGTCAGCAGCCAATCCGCGCCGGGCAAGGACTTGAACACGTGGACAGTGCATCAGGAGGGCCAATCGTGAAATTGAACTTGGTGAACACATGAACCATGGACGCCGATTGCGTCCCACCCCGCCCGTATCTAACCATGAACGGTCAGTTCTGTGGGTGGGCCCACCGTGATGTATCTGCTTATCCAGGGGGATTTTAAGGTATGATCACAAAAATGAGGCAAATCTAACGCTTAAGTGGACCACACCACAAATGACTCTTGTATTTAATATAATGTGCATTTAATGTAACCCAAGCCTATCATTTGGTGTGGTCAAATTGAGCGTTGGATCTGTCACATTTTTATGCACATATTTTAAAATGGTACGAGAGAAGGAATGGACAACGTGGATAATGGTGGGCCCACCCACGAAATTGCCTGTTCGAGAGACAGCCGGGTAGGAAGCAATCCCTGTCCTTGAACTGCATAAAGAGGGCCACTTCCCTTCACTCCTGTGAGAAAACAATGGGCAATTCTATACCACTTGCCAACAATTTGAATACCACGACATGCGATGTTGATATGCATGAATCATGTGAGTATAGGTAAATTGGGTCTATTGTACCCTATTTCTAGCTATTTCTCAATTAATCAATAGGAGATGACACGTGTTATTGTATAAAGAAAATATAACATGTAGAAAGTTTTTTAATGATATTTGAAATTATTTTTACATAAGCACAGTTTGCACTAAGTTGATAGTACATGTTGTTATGGGAAGAAATGGATTGACTAAGAAGATAAGGTTATGTCGGAGCTCTATGCGCTTACCCAAGTCGGACAATAAACCGATACAACCGAAAGAGCTAACCTCTGATTCGAGACCGAACAGGAAATAAAATTGAACTTGAGATATCGTCACTAAGACAAAAGCACCCATCGCTCGCCAGAGAAATCATATCACATGATTCCAAGTTGGCCTACTATCTCCCGGTCAAATCGGCATACTGCCCCCAAGTCAGATCGACTAAGACCACCTCGGCCTTCTACTGCATATACTCGATGATTCTGAATGGTCAGATCTTACTAATGAGAGATCTGCCCAAGATCTTATTCAAATATCTCGGAGGATATTCGCGACACACCCGAGACCCCGAGATCTTCCCCAAGGATCTCGGGAGATTCTCCCACGCGTTCGGGATTCAAATCCCTCCACGGGATGTCCCTACTAAATAGGGAGATCTCCTCTACGTCACCACTTTTTCTCAACTATAAATATGAGCATCTTTAATGGTGAAAGGTACACACAATCCTTAGTTGAAAACCCTTGATTCTACTAGACCCGTATCCCTACCTGACTTAGACATCGAAGGGTCCCCTGTGTTATCCAAGGTCTCCTTTGTTCGTTCCTTGTGCAAGTACGTGGAGATCCAGGGGAGGCTAACTAGATTTTTACATCGACACATGTTATCTGATGATGGGGTGTATTCGAGAAGCTCAAGCGACATAAAGTGGTCGAGAGAAGTGAAATGGTTAAAAGAATATTAACATGCAGAAGAATATAAAAAATTGATGTGACAACGATTCAACTACCATAATGATTGAAGTAAAGAGAAGAAATAGATACAAAGTATTTCCGTAGAAGATAATATTAATAAAAGAGGAAATTCAATGAACAAATGATCTCATACCAATCCAACCAAATCTAGTCAAATTTATCTTATTTTATCTTAACATAATCTTTTCAACCTTAGCTTTATCTTAGGAGTAACGACAATATTTTATTTGTAATTTAAGCCTACTCCCATATGTTGTACTTTATCCATTCTTAATACAAGTAGTTATTCATTCAGAAATATTTCTTGTAGGTGTACTTGGACCGACCGTAAGTATTTCCTTCTAATTTGACGAAAGCCTTGTATAAAACGTCATTTCATACGGAAAGCAAAGATGAACCCATCTTCGAAGGAAGAACCCCACCCTCCGACTATCGCCTGATCATTCTCTAAAACAATTTTGCGAGTGACTGAATAGGCGACCGATTTGCTCAGATCTCGGTCATATACGATCACAATCATCATATCTACCTACATTGGTGCTTATAATCAAGTTGTTCGGTTGGAATTAATCCGCATAGTCGGTTCTGGCACGCCTGCACGCACCATATGTGGTTGCAAAAACTCAAACAAAAAAGTATCGAACAAGTTTTGGCACGCCCGGTGGAACTCAAAGCTACTTGGTCATCATAAATATTTATCTCGCATTAGCCATACAAAACAAATAAGTTTTGGCACGCCTGGTGTAACAACCCCAGTTCTGATAGTTAGTGATATACATTTATACATACAAATGATGTTTATGGGAAAATAGGGAATGGTTATAAACACTGTGACTTAGATTATTCTCATTCTTATTCATGGTATAAGTGTTAAATTTCGGGGATGGAATTTTTTTTAAGAGGGATAAATTGTTAACACCTTGTACTTTTCAGTACTTGGGTGTTACCATTTAAATCAAATTTAGCATTTTTTTAAGCTTGTTAGTACACCCCACTGTTAGTTCACACTACATTGTTAGCCACCCCCACTAGGGAATCGATACCAAGACCTCAGTGTTGAAACGAGGTATTCTTCACTCAGTCTACCACTTGAGCTATGGATCAGGGTGTGAGCATGTGTGAGAACATATATAATTTATAACTAACATCGCTTGATTGCTCACAATTTGCCTATCTTAACTTTCTGATTCGAGATCAATTTGTTCTTGATTGACCATTAACTTCTCAACGTAGGATTATATCATCAACGATTATTCAACCAACAATCCAAATCTACCTGTTGATGCATGCATATGATATCATACCTAAATACCTCAGATCAATTCAGGTATAAAGATAAATTAATCCCTCGATTTTTGTTCTAAACCGACATGAACAATCATTCATCTTAACCATAGAATAAGGCCAATCATACAATCAACTTTAAGATTAGCTTATAAACTCAATCATGCATCAATCTAACCGTTAAGAACACTATTCATTCATAGGTTAAGTCATCAATCCAATTGATTTTTCAAGATGGACCCCCACATCACGGAGAAACCTATTTTCATATTTCAATCTCTTAGATAGATAAATCTAACCATTCATCTTAGATTTAAAAGTTTGAATCATGAAATCCACAGTTCATCAAGTCCACAACTTCCCGTGAGATCTTTTGACACTTACTTACACAACATAGCCATTGAATTATAAAAGCAATCGTTAGAGTCTATTAGTATTATATTGGAGATGTTTAGAAATATCGGTGAACAGATCGGGAATTGATTTGATCATTAAATAGTTGGTAATCATTAGTTAGACTTACAAAATCAAGTTGTATGGCTCACTTGAGCTTTATACCTGCGTCATCTTTGGTCAAATCTACTATTTGAACCCATAGAACCTCTTGGACGGTGTGGATCTTAGAAAACATCATTGTAGGCCCCTACACCCAATGCGTGTGTGCAACTGCAGTGCACTGGAATGTCAGTCAGTCAAATCGGTCGCTGACCTAATGATTTCTAAAAAAAGAAGAAATCTCCTCTTTCTTTTTTCATTTCCCGCCTGAATGGAATTCGAATGAACAGTGTTCATTGTCGTGATCTATGACCCACCTTCATTGGTGGTGTGACCGATTCAAAGAGATGAATTAAGCAAAGTAATCCAATCGTACAATCAAGTCTAATTACAAACACTTCGAATTTAACGTGGAAAAACTATTGTGGAAAAAAACCACAGCTCAAAATGACAATAATATACTATGAAAGCAAAAAATTACAAGAGATAGAGATCACCCGATTCGAACAGGCCTCGAATCTCCCCAAGCTATACCTTTAAAACCTTTAGGAATAAATTTAGAAAACCTAGAACACTTTTCTTAAAACCAAAATTCCGATTACACCCATATATATAGCCTATATGAGAATCATAATCGAAATCAGAAACAAACCCCGCACTTATGCAATTTTGCGCGTGCGCTCGATGGCACCTTCGATGGCAGTTCGATGGTGTTGAACACCCTCAATGTCATCGAGTAGAACACTAAAACATTTCAATGATTAAACATGGATTTTTTGAATTTTTTTCGATGACATCAAGCATGCATCGATCTGTCATCGGCAAACCTGTCGATTTTCAGATTTAAGACATCAACATCAAGCTGGACATATTTTGTGGTAAAAAATATTTTGAATTTAGCTGATATTTATGTTTTTTCTTCATTTGCATTTCTATGACTTTATAAATAAGTTGGATGACAAATAAATATTATTGTAAACTTTAAGAAGGCTTCAACCGTGAATACTATTGAGGAAAAAAATATGTTAAGTCCAGAAACTCGGATGCGGAACGGACCAATTCTACTGACATTGCCTGGGATTTCCGAGGCAATAATTGGGTCCGAGACAATGTCATGCAAAGTGGATGAGGATGACATACCCTGGTCGGTTCCAATCGAGTATGTAGCGAAGCCGAGTATCAGTGAGCCGATTAAATTGACTGTACACGCTATTGATTCGGGACCCACCTGGCTCGACCCTATCGTCCAGTATCTCGATGATGGAAAGTTGCCCGAAGATCATGCCGAGGCCCGACGACTAAAAATTCGAGCATCACGTTACACCATTTTAAACGGGGTATTGTACAAGAAAGGCTTTTATGCTCCCTTACTGAGGTGCCTAGACCCCCATGAAGCCGACTACATGTTACGGGAGATACACGAATGAATATGTGGAAATCACTCAGGAGGGAGAGCACTCGCGCCACAAAGTCTTATGTCAGGGGTACTACTGACCCACTATCTAGCACGATGCTTAAAAGCTCGTTCAAAGATGCGACAAGTGTCAGCGGTTTGTAGTTATACTGAGACAGCCTCCTGAAGAATTGACTCCCATGACTGGTCCTTGGCCCTTTGTGCAATGGGGAATCGACATCATCGGATCACTAACAATGGGAAAAGGTCAAACTAAGTTTGCTGTCGTAGATGTGGATTATTTCACAAAGTGGACCGAGGCCGAACCCTTGGAACATTGTGTGTTGGTTTGGGATACCCCGAGCTATCATTACCGATAATGGAAGACAGTTCGACAACAAACAGTTCCGAGAGATGTACATTAATCTCGGAATCCGAAATGTGTATGCCTCGTCTCATCATCCTCAGACGAATGGACAGGTTGAAGCAGTCAATAAAATTATCAAGCAGCGTCTCCGCACTAAGCTCGACCGAGCTAAAGGAGCGTGGGCCGAAGAACTTCCAAAAATTCTATGGGCCTACCGAACTACCGCTCGGACAGCCACTGGAGAAACTCTGTTCTCTCTAGCTTATGGATTTGAAGCAGTTACCTCGATCGAGATTGGATTGCCTTCAGCACGAGTCAGTACGTTTAATGAGAAAGACAATGAAGAACTCCTTTTTCTAGGGCTCGATCTCGTGGAAGAACAAAGAGAAATGACTCGAATACGAATGATGGCTCGGCAGAGACAGGTAGCTCGGTTCTATAACCCCCGAGTTAAAATCAGGCGATTCCGAGCTGGAGATATGGTTCTCCGAAAGACGTTCCTAAACACAAAGGAGGTGGGATCGGGCACATTGAGACCTAATTGGGAAGGACCATATGTCGTCTCGAGTACCATTCGACTAGTAACGTATCAATTAGAAGACCTGAACGGATAGTTATTGCCTCATCCTTGGAATGCCGAACATCTCAAGATCTACTACCCTTAGCTCGGTATTCAAAGCATAAGGATCTATTATCATTAGCTCGATATTCAAAGCATAAGAAAGAATAAAGGGAAAAAACATATAAACCGAGTCATATGAATAAAACTAACTACATTCTTTCATCAGTATATGTTTTTACAACGGGTTACATTGTCAAAATCCATTACAACGTTGCCTCAAGAAAATAAGGAAAACAAAACTAAGGCAGGGATAGTCGGTCAGAACAACAAAAGACGCTGTCGAGCCAGCCGCGTAGCCCGACATTACGCCGGTGTAAGTGCAAAAGTCTTGAAGCTCGGCACTATGCTGGTGTGAGTGACAAAAATGAAGCCCGGCACTATGTTGGTGTGAGTGACAAAAATGAAGCTCGGCTACTGCCCCTCAGCTGGATCTACTCTCGAAGTAGTCCCAGATACATCAGCCACTACTCCCGAAGCAGTCCCAGAGACACCAGCCTCGCCTCCAGCAACAACGTCAATAGCGACATCAGCAGGAACAACATCTGGATCCTTAGAACCCGAGACACCTTCATCAAATCCCAAGAGATCAAGATCTGGGAAAACATTCTTCATTTGTTTGATACAAGCCATGTATCCACTTTGGAATAAGTGATCCCTCTCATCCTCGAATTCCTGGGACTCGAGAAAGGCCTGTATAGCCAGGTCCCTAGCTTCCTCGGCCTCCCTGGCCTCATCTTGAGCTTGCTGGAGGAGCCCTGCAACCTCAGCTTTGGCTCGAGCCAGCGTGCCTTCGCAAGAGGCATGAATTTCAAGGATTCGCCGACTCTTTTCCTCAGTTGTGGACAACAGTGACAACACTCGAGCGACCTCGGCTTTTGCGTCTTTAGCAGCTTTCCTGGTGAGTACCGCCTCACCAATTAGAACACCGATTCGAATCTCTGCAATCTCGTGTGGTCCTTCTGCCTCAGCCACAAGATTCTGAAGCCTCTGAGCCGCGGTTAACTCTTAGCAAGCCTTGGCCAAGCAGGGGCAAGCTACAAAAGACAAATGCGAAGTCATGATAAGTGACCGAGACAAAAAACAACTAAAGAAATGAAAGGAAGGGATAAAAGGCTTTTACATCTAAGAGGACCTTCGCTGCATAACCAACGGTTTGTGTCATGGGGGCATTGTAGAGGTTGACAAAGTCTTTCTCGCTCCCATGAGCTATAGCCCAGGGAACCATCCCCTACACAACCGTTTGGAAAGGTGACGGCTCCTATTGAGTCATCTCCCCTTTTGAAGACTCTGCTCTCGACTCCTCTCTCTGCCTCGAGACCTCCTCTAAAATAGGTCCCTGCTCGGGAACCGTCCGAGATTCAACGGCTACCACGTCCCCCGCTTTTGCCCTCTCGTCCGGATCGGAAAGCACGACCACAGTAGGGGCAGAGGAATCTGTGGGTTCTTTCTCCTTCGGTGCTGCCTTCTGTTTCTTGGAAGGCCGAGGCTCCGATAGAAGGACCGATCGCGGGGCAGCCTTCATTTTGGAAGCCGGCTTAAGGGGAGGCCGAGTTCCTGCCATATCTGAAGGAACCGACTTAAGAAAGGGTCGAGCTTCAGCTAGATCTGAAAGAGGAGCAAAACAAGTCAGATGAAGTTCAGGGAGGTTATGAGGACGCAGTAAGGGTTACCTGTGACAGCCGTGTCTAAACCTATAAGATGAAGGCGCTCTGGCTGCAGGAGTACCTTCCAGGACCGATTTTCTGGACTCAAGGCTCTTAAGTCCTTGACTCGAGCTAAGGCGTTGGATCCGAGCTTCTGCCTCTTTTTCGGAATATCTGCTAAACAGAAGTCAGTCAGACTCAAAGCATTATGACGTGAAAAGATAGAAAAGGATACGCCGGGTCACCTGCTTTGCGAAACGCCCGAGGTATATGAGCCTCATAAAGCCCGGATTCGGCCGTCTCCCAGCGACCACATGCCCAGAACCAACGTTCTCTCCAATGTTTGTTGGAAGTAGGAGGATCGTTATTAAAGAGCCGCCTTTGCCCCGCCAAGCACTCAAGATGTGAAAGCCGGGATAGTTCGGGTTTCTCGCACTTGATACAAGTGGAGGAATTGATCAACTGTCAGTGGAGCCTGTTCTAGCTCAGCCCACAACACCGTACACCTGATTAATTTCCTCCACCCATTCGGGACTATTTGTCCGGGAGCAATCCGACACGATATAGAAAGTCTCGGACGATGGGCCGAAGGGGCAAGTGTAAGCCACATTGCATTAAGACTTGGAAAATCGCGACCGCCCCAGCGGGAGGACGGTCTGGTAAGTCATTCGGACATGGAAGATGAATTATGATCGAGTCCGGGACATGATACCAGATTTGGATTCTGTCAAAATCTGCCTCAGTCAAAACTGAAGGAACCAGACCCAATTTGTCCTCTGACTCCTCTCCTTCGGTAGCCGACTGAGAGGCCTGTGCCGACTTACCAACAGGAGCCGACCCAGAGGTTCCCTCAGCAACCTCTGTTTCTTTTTCCTCTTCCTCCTCCAACAAATCCATTGAAGGGTTGGGTCTCCCTGGGCGGGTTATCAGAGACGACCCGCCACGAGAAGGACCGACCGAAGCGAGACGATCCGCCGGAGCTCCAGTGGCTCTCTCCGACAAGAAAATAATGTTGGCATTAACGACAATCTCCACCAGTAAAGAAGGTGATTCCGCAACGTTCCAAAAACGCTGCACTTCGCCTTCGTCACCGGAATTTCCCTCCCGGGGGCTCTGAGAGCCGTGCATTGCCATTACTGTCAATTAAAAGGGAGGGAAGAACTCACCAGAGAAAGTAAAGAGGATAACGAGGAAGAAAACAGCAGAGTTGAAGGTGAAAATGGCAGAATGTAGTGCTGACAGCGAGAAATGAGAAGGAGAAGAAAAGAATAAAAATGAAGAGGGAACGAAGAACGGGAGAGGTAGCAGCGAAAATGTGAAACGCGTACCTCTCCCTTCCTTTTATAGCCTTGCCACGTGGCAGAGGCAATTAATGGGGAGACGAATCGACGCCTGCATCGACTCCCTCGCCCGACACGTGGCACATGCCAACTGACGACGGTAACGCTCTCGCCACGCGTCCGACGCTCATAAGCGAAATAAACGACTTAACGGTTGTCCGCTCGTGCGACCTCGGCAACGAACCGTTTCCCATTGGGAACGACGTAAAAGACATTAAATGCCTAATTATTACTTTGGACTTAGTTATGAACTGACCTAAAAACTCATTATTCCTTAGTGTCGTAAGAGACACATGGAGTAAGGGGGCTTACTGTTGGGGAAAAAATATGCTAAGTCCAGAAACTCGGATGTGGAACGGACCAATTTTACTGACATTGCCTGGGATTTTCGAGGCAATAGTTGGGTCCGAGACAATGTCATGCAAATGCAATAAAGTAGAGAGAATAAGACAGATAAAGTTAGCTCGGTGGACGAGCTAGCATCGTCAGCATGAGCCGATTGAGGCCTAAAAACTATAAGCCACACGATCGACAGTGAAAACCGACTCATCATTAAGCTGGTCACATTGTCAGTTTAGGAAAAGACAACGGTCACAAACCGAGACTGTTCCACCCAACAGAAGGCAAAAAGCTCATCTCCATAAAGCTAGCCGAGACTCAGTTGTTAATTGAGTCAGAAACGGCCGAGCCGAATAAAGGAAAGACTGTGTAAATGAAAACACTGTCCCGGATATCTCGCAAAAGGATCCTTGATCCTGATGGTCTCGGGATCGGACGGATACCAAAAGCGGGCCAAAATCAAATCTCCATGATATCAGGAAGAGGATCCCTGCATGACAGGATTCTCCCACACCTATAAATAAGGAACCTCCATTTCGGTGAAAGGTACGCGACTGAATATTCCAAAAAGCGCCTTCTCCTTACCCTAAGAAACTAACTTAAGCATCAGAGGTTCCTCGGGCTAGAGCCAGGGTCTCCTTTTTATTTCTTTCTTGTGCAGGTGACGAGCACGAGGGAAGGCGCACCATAAATTTGCATCGACAAATGTCATTATCTCTTATGTTTCCCATAGTGTGGCTCACTTGAGCTTCGAATGTGCTTCAAACTAGGGCTTATTACCTAAGATGATGATACGGTAAAATGGATGGACACTACTTGCTTCATACACATCAAAGTGTGTGCCCCGTAGAGTTTACTCTAGCATACTAGTCAATACGCAGTCGGCTCTCGTTGGCATTTATGCCCGGGAAGTGCACGGTGACCACATCCATCCATCTTATCCCCGGAACCTCACTGTGGCAAACGTGTGGGTCCATTCTAACCATCTAATCAATGAGACAAACATTCTATTTTCTTGGATGTTACTGTTGCCTTTTATTACATTATGATACATCATAAAATGGCACATACAATTGGACCTACTGAGTGAACGGTCAGCATCTCATACTAAACACGTGCATGCTATTTGCACGTGTACTCCCAAAAGAAAAATCATAATTTTGAGACTTTAGATTGAATTGCTTTTATGCCATTTATGTAATTTCTAAAAATAATTTATAAGCACCTGCATATGTATCATCCATCATGCTCTGACAGAGTATCAAAGTCGGTCAAATGGCCAAAATATCTTCCATCCCATATAAAGACGCTAGAGAAGAAGACGTGCAATTAGTTGTTTGCTGGGTCTACCATGGTGTATGTACTGCATCCGATCGACGTGGATAGGCTATTGCCGCCGTCAGTGGCCTGGATGGTTCTCTATGAATGAGGAATGAGGCCCATGAGTAATGTCATGGTGCCTGCATCTGTCTCGCCCCATGCCAGATATTCCCCACCTGATATCCGTGCTGTCCATCCATTTTTTTCAAATCATTTTAAGAAGTAAGTCTAAAAATGAGATAGATCCAAATTTCATGTGGACCACATTATGCAAAACCCTAGTGATTAAACGCTGACCATTAACAACTTCTTCACACCCACAGAAGTTTCGAATGAAGCTGATATTTATGTTTTTCATTCGTCCAATGCTCCGCGACTAAATTAACAAGCTCTATGGCAAGTCAACATTACAATGGGCCATATGAAGCTTTTAATAGTGGGCATTCAATCATCACTGTCTCTATCTTCTTGTGGTGTAGTCTACTTGAGATTTGAATGTGCCTTATTTTTAAGGCCATGAACCTAAATAATCTAAAAAAATAGATGGGTGGTATGGTGGGGCCGACGGAGCATCGTCTTGCTCGGCAACCCATGTCCCATCTGATCGCCAAATAAGTTCCCCCACTAACAAAATAAAAATAAAAAATACAACAACAAAATTTAAAAATTAAGAGTGTCAGATTAAAGCAAACTGTGGACAACCACCCAATAATTTACAATATCTATAGAGGCCCACTTAATGGTTGAATGGACACGATTTTGGGGTCTTATTTCGTAGTGGGTGACCTAATTAAGTAGGTAGGATGATATACACATCATAGTAGGCCCCATGCATGTCTAGAATTTGTTGCCTGTGAGGTAGGGGTAAAATGGTCATTTTCTTAAAATTACTGTTACAACGGATGCCAGTTTCTTATTGTTAGAGAATACGCAGTGGTTCGGTTGGAATCTACAATTATTGAAAACTGAGGTGAGGTTTCTAAACTTGTTATGTACCGAGGTTCCAAGCCTGTGTGCTCAACTGTTGCACATGTCCTACATGAACCTCAATCCAAACCGTCAAAATAATGGGTCTTGTTGTGGACGGTGGCAATCCAAAAGTTGGAGTAATTCCAACGGTTAGATTAGCATCATACAAATGGGCATTTAAAACAGAAAAAAAAAGTGATAATCACCAGTATATTTCAATTTAAAGGGCTGATTCATGGTTCACAGCCATCCTCATTGTGATTCCAACCTTTTGAACGGATTGGATTTCGCAAACACATGGCATGTTGGAACGTATCCACTAGTTGGATGATAACTTAGTAGTCCAACAGCTTGTATGTGAGGATTTGTAAATAATAATGCTAACATATATGAAAATTTATAAAATTTATTGCAAGATTCATGATGTTACTTTAATTTTGGACTTTGGAGCTATGCTTGAATAAATCCCAACCTAATGCAATGGTATAGGTCACGGTGTTAGCCGTCGGATTGGGTCTTATTCAATGACCTGCCCGTTGACATGATTGGCCCCATTGCAGATAGGGACTACTTTAAGAATTCCAAAATTTAAAATACATTAACCTTATGATTATTTAAATGAATCGTCCTAATTCAAAGGAAAAGAGCTAAATGATTAAAAGGGTTGAAATATTATAATGAAAGAGAGCTTGTTTTTTAAATTTCCACTATCCAAGTCCCATAATGAAAGTGGGTTGGACCATTGGGCTCTTATCTTTATGAGAACATGACATAGGCCATGAATTCTAGACTCGGGCACTCCGATGGGCTCAATCAAGGGCACGGATCGGGTACTACCCGGCAGGCGCCCAGATAGGACCGGACAGGGGATCTAAGGGACCTCCATGATGTATGGGTTCTATCCACACCGTTCATCCATTTCACCATATCATTTTTAATATATGAACAAAAAAATTGAGGCAGATACAAGGTTTAAGTGGACCACACCACAGGAAGCAGTGATGATAATGACACCCACAGTTGAAACCTTCCGTTGGCCCACCGTGATGGTTAATTGCTATCCAACCTGTTCATAAGGTCACATAGACCTGGATGAAGACAAAACACAAATATCAGCCTGATCTAAAACTTCTGTGGCCCCCAAAAATTTTTCAACGGTAGGTATTTAATTCTCACTGTGTGGTCTACTTGAGCCTTGTGACTGCCTCATTTTTGGGCTTGTACTCTAAAATGATATGGTAAAATAGATGAACGGTGTCGATAAAACTCATACATTACGTTGGCCCCTCAGAGCCTTCCTAGATCGGGAAGGCGGGGTTAGTATACCTAATCCGCGTCCCTTACACCGTTACACGGGTCTCAAGTTGAGTTTGGGACTCGGACTCGCCCGAGTCAGGAGTGTATCAGATGGACTGTCGAGTCGAGCATGACTGGAGCGACTCATGCTATCGAAACGGATTCAACCGTATGTATCCGAGTCGACTCATACGAGTTGTATCAGACCGGTCTGAGTTTTGAATGCCGTGGGTTATCTTCTGATGAATGTCGTGAGTTCTGCACACATGCCGCGTTACAACGAGACTTTTTTGTATTCCTAACTGGAAGTACCATCTGATGAACGTTCTGGATCCTGTACGTATGTGCCAGGCCAGCAAGTGGGGTGCGTTTGTTGTTTGGCACTTGAAGATGTGCGTGTGGAGTTAGTATTTCCTCTTTTCAAATGTGGTATCCTGGTCCCCGGACGCGGATTGCGTCCTACCCCCGCCCGGACAGTAATCCGTCCGGGCAGGGCTCTGTGGGGTCTACTGTAATGTAATTGTTTCATCCACTCCGTTCAACGATTTTCTCAGATCATTTTAAGATAATAAAATAAAAATGAGGTAGCTCCACTACTCCAGTGGACCACACCAAAGGAAGCAACACTGATAATGATACCCACCGTTGAAACCTTTCTAAGGGCCAAAGCGATGTTTTTTTACCATCCAACCTAATCATAAGGTCATGTAGACGTGGATGAAGTGAAAAAAACAAATATCATCTTGATCCGAAACTTCTCCAGCTCCCAAGAAGTTTTTAATGGTGAACGTTCAATACCCACTTTGTGGTTTACTAAAGCCTTGGAACTTCTTTATTTTTTGAAATATATCTTAAAATAATCCTAGAGAAGCGTTTAACGGCGTGGATAAAACAGTTACATCACAGTGGTCTCCACAGAGCCCTGTCCGGACGGATTACTGTCCAGGCGGGGGTTGGACGCAATCCGCGTCCTTCCCTCCAATTATTTCTGTTTGCACTAAAGCTTTTCTAGAATTGAGTTGGACTGTAGCACCCTCGAGCTTAGAGATTGTATGGTCCGTTTTTACAATTTGCAACCATTTCTCAATGATCCAAACCGTTGATATCGTGGGACCCACCATGAACGATTTATGCATCAAAAAACATCAGAGGTGGAAAATTGTGATCTTGGCCAACATAGAAGCATCTTAGAGATAAAATTCAACATCAGTTTCCATTCAACCCATAAGAGGCCCAATATCGCACATCAAGAATAGCTTATGTGGCATCCACTGCGAGTCACATCATACCAAAGCTTTGAATCACTGAAACTGTGGGCTCCACTCGTCAATGTGAAAGGGATGCGAATATCCTGCAGACCCGTCCCTTTAACCCAAAGCTCCGTGGGGCCCACCGTGGTGTCCATGAGGAATCCGAATCCTCTACCTGCCTCAATCAGTAAAATCCTGCTTTTGGCCCACATCATCACTGACATTACCAGCACTGCTGCGCTACGTGCAGTGTATGATGTTGTGGTCCAATCAAATTGCAACAAGTAAGATTCCTGCTTGTGGCAACCATATGATCCGGATTCGGCAACGAGACATCCATTCCATCGATCAGTTCGATTAACTCATGGTAGGAGATTAGCCTAAAAAATTGAGACACTTTCAAAACTCATGTGGGCCACAACATAGGTATCACCTAAACGAAACCTTCTTAGGAGCTACTACTATGATTTCTTTTTGTTTCCTTTCTACATCCAACTTGTTTGTCACGGTGGAGAAAGTTCCACACAGAAGCTAGGTGGTCCCAAAGGGATGTCTATGAGAAATCAACCCGTCCTTCAGTTTTGCAAGCTCATTTTAGGGCAAGCAATCCAAAATGAGGCAGATCCAAAACTCAAGTGGGATAAATGGTTATCACTGAAATCTTACTAGGCTTTGCCTTAATGTTTATATGCTATTCAAGCCTTTTATAAGGTCTGAAAAAAGAGAGCCTGATAGAAAACTTTTGTGATAATATAAATGTTTTAAAAATAGTCATTCTATTTTCACCATTTTCTATTGTGTGGCTCACTTAAGTTTTGGATTCACCTCCTTTCTTATTGCAAGCCCTAAAACAAACTAAAAAAACTGATGAATCAGGTGGATTTCTAACAAACGTCCCTGTTGGACTCACCTGGCTTAGCATCTAATTCTCTCTCTCTCTTTTTTGTGCTGTGATCTGTTTAAATCTTAAATTCAACTAACTTTTATACCATATCTAACTAACCTGATTTGCAAACCTAAGAACTAATAATTATTAGGATACAGACATAAAAGGTGAGGCCCATGGATCTTTGTGTCCCAAGGATTCAGTCGCAGGTAAGGGCTAACAGATGCAGTCGAATCTCTGCCCAGCCATCCAAGAGTACTTTAACACTTTTGGGGAGTTATTTGATACTCTAGTGGTGTTGAAATATGATACTCAGACACCTAGAAATTACATACATGAACATTAGTAATTTAAATTAAGTTGACTAAATTATGCAACCTTCTTCAGTGTAGTTATGTTCTCAAAATCAGATTTCAGTCCCAGCCTTTGAACCGTGGAAACTTGTTCGTTGAAACTGGACAATTAAATCATTTTTATTTTTAATTTATTTAATTGTCAAATCAACGTCCACCAACGATTGTAAATGATCAATGATTTTGCTTTTTAGTTCATGGTAATCTGAACGGATGCGGTTGTAAATGAATCAATGATTTGCTTTTTAGTTCATGGTACATCTGAACGGATGCGGATTGTAAAACGATCAAATGATTTTGCTTTTTAGTTCATGGTACATCTGAACGGATGCGGATTGTAAAATGATCAAATGATTTTGCTTTTTAGTTCATGATAAATCTGAACGGATTGCGTCCTACCCCAGAACAGGCATAAGCATTTAGTGGCCACCGTGATGTTTGGATCTTATTCATACATGCCCAAAAATTAGGTAGATCCAAAGTGGACCACACCATAAGAAGTAGTGGTGATAATGATTCTCACCATTGAAACTTTTCTTGGGCCTGATATAGTATTTATTTTCCATTTCGTAGAGTTACATACAACCTGGTGAAGAGAAAAAACAAATAAAAGCTCCATCTAAAACTTCTGTGGCCCTTAAAGAGTTTTCAACTGTAAGAGTTTAATTCATATTGTGTAGTTCACTTAAGCCTTCTCATTTTTGGAATTATATTCTAAGCGGAACGCTCACCTGCGACGGACTACCTATCAACTTTTATGAGAACTCATCATATCTGATGAGTCTCGAAAATCTGAACGGTCCACGTGAAGCAGAACCTCATAAAAATACTGGTACCAATTTTTACTTTGAACCAAAAGTTCGGTGGGCCATAAAAATGCAAATAGTTTCTTCCCTTAATTTGAATTTCTCTTTTCTATGGCCCACAAGAATCCTAGATCATGGTGAAAATTCATAACCTAAGGTTTCATGGGATTACGCATCTTATGGACCGTTCAGATTAGACACCAACAACACGTGTGCAAAGGTGCGCACGTGCGTAGGTGAGCATGCCTCTGTATTCCAAAATGATAGGATAAAAATGGATGGACGGTGGATAAGACCCATATCAAGGTGTACACTCAAAGCTCCTGCCCGTCCCAAGCTGAGACAGGTGAGGGTAGGACGCAATCCGCGTCCCATCTGAACTAGGCTTGAATTACTTGTATTTCACGTAATGCAATTTTAAAGTAAATTCCAAATGCATGTGTATCATCCATCACACTCAACAGAGTACAAAAGTTAGGCTTCTTACGTTTTTTTCTTTTTTGGGAGGCGGAAAGGCGTAAAAAGTACAGCATTGTTTTTAAAAAACTTACAACGTCTCAGCCGCACTTTAGTGGCGAAAGTGGGAGAGGAGATTGGTAGTGTATTCGTGCGAATGCACTTTTTTAATACCTTAGGCCAACATGTGATGATGTGGTGCATGTATGAAAGATCCGGACCGTTCAAAATTTAGGCCCTTGGATGTTCTTTATGGGTATAAAATGTGCAGGCTCTCTCATCTAAGTGGCCATACACGTACAATGAACAAGGTCCGTTGATCTATATTTTTGGCAAGAGGTTTGATAGAAGGCGGACGCGGATTCGGTGGATCTCCTGTTCCACTGAGGTGAGTGGGATTCTGACCGTGGGTCCCACAGTGATGCATGTGACTACGTCCATGCCGTCCATCCGCGTAACACGTTAGAGGGTGTTAACCTTACCATGGGGCCCACCTTGATGATGTATTCTATATCCACTCCGTCCATCTGTTTCTTCAGCCCATTTTACAACGTGGTCCAAAAAATTAAGCAAATCCAAATCTCAGTTGGACCACACCTTAGGAAACAGTGGTGATCATACACCATTGAAAACTTTTCAAGGCCCAACGTAAGCAGATCCACCGTTTTTATTTTCCATCCAACCCATTGGATAAGGTCAACCAGACATGGATGAAGGAAAAATATAAAATCAGCTTAATCCAAAACTTTTGTGGCCTACAAAAACCAAATAATAGTCATTCATCACTTTTTCCTAGTGGTGTGGTCCACCGCAGATTTGAATCTGCTTCCAGTCGCAGGAAGGAAGCTAGGTGGGGCCCACCGTGATGCTTTTGAGACATCCACCCAATCCATCCATTTTTCCGACATGCATATGACGGATCCAAAACTCAAGTGGGCCGCACGAGAGGAAACAGGCAATCCGCGTCCATACAGGATCTATAGCCGTTGGATCTGGGGTTATCTCTTCATGATCCAAATTGTTCACATGATGGCACGTTCACCGTCTAATCATTTTAATTATTTTCGAGATACGTCCGTTGCAAACCTCCAACGGTAATCTGATCATTGGACGAGATTGTTTTCAAAAATCAACCTATGGTGTCCTTTTGAAACGAATCCGAATCATCCGATTGGTGGCCCATCTCTTTGATGATTCATAGCCTTAAATTTGGCCAATTGGGAATTTTGGACCC
>JAJHSJ010000018.1:50890060-50952731 GCA_021015155.1 Magnolia officinalis
TGCGATGCATAAAATCCAAAACGATTTTATAATATTTTTCACGTATACATAACAGTCACTAGTGCTCCTAGTTGAATCAGTCCGTGAAAATGAGAAGGAAACGGCAATGAAGGTGTAAATCTGGATATGAACAACTGAACTATTTGAAACTGAAAGTATATTTTCTAGTGTAGTGAGTTGAAGGCGTTGCACTGCTCGATGGATTCCTCCCCAACATTATTGACGTCTCTAATAAATACACTGGTTCGGCAATGTATTTGAGGGTGGAGTAGATGCTGAATTTGAATTCGGAATCAAACGCTTTGAAAGCATTATTTTATTCATTAATACAATGCAAAATGATCTGAGCCGTAAATCCAAACAGGCCATAACCGTTTGGTTGGATGTAATTACATGAATTTACATGTACTTTGTCTCAAATCAGCAATAAATGGGAGGAATTGTAATTACACAACAATTTGAAAGTGAGGAGGAAGTACCCGTATTGAAACAACACATTATTGGAATCCAAAATTTTATGGCCCCACCATGATATATTTATTATATCCACACCATCCATTCATTAGTGTTGGTCATTTTAGGGTATAGACCAAAAAGTGAAGTAGATTCAAAGCTCAAGTGGACCACACTTCAGAAAATAGTGGAGATTGAATGCTAATCATTTAAAATTTATCCCTATTGTGGTCCACTTGATATTTGGATCTACCTCATTTTCTAGGGAATATCTTAGAATCATCTCTCTAAATGAATGGATGGCGTGGATAAAACACATACATCTTGGTGGGACCTGTATAATCCACTGGACGGTAGAAAGCACTTCTTTAGCGGTTAAGCATGTAAAGCGGAATGTTATAATGAGTGATTACAGATGGATTCAAGGATATGGATGGATTAGGAGGGGTCCGTAGACTCGTTGAATTGGTAGAGCTAGGGCTGTTAATGGGCCGGGTAGACCCTATAGGTCTTTGGGATTGGCCCATATTGCGGCAGGTTTGAGGTGGTGTATCAGGCCCGATGGTCGGCTTAAATCAGGAGCCCCATTGTAAATCGGGCCGGACTTGGGCTAAGCACTCCAAACAGCTAGCCCAAAACTCAGCCCAGCCCAACAGGTCTTTCTAAACCTAATTTTCCTCGTTTTCTTTCATTCTTTCTTTCCTCTCTCTCACATGAGGCACACCAAAATATCATTTATCCATAGAGAAATTCAGGTCTATGTGACCTTATGAACAGGTTGGATGGGAAATACACATCACAGTGGGCCCTAGGAAGGTTTCAACAGATCCTTGGACCTACCTAATTTATAATCCCTTACCCTAAAATGATCTGAAAAAAAGAAAAAAAAAGATGGACGGTGTGGATAAAACCCGTACATCACGGTTAGCCCCATAGAGCGCCTGCTTGGACTGAATCTGTCCAGGTGGGCAAGACAGAACCCACTTCTCATTTTAGGACGTGGCATAGCCTTTAATCATACATCTTTGGAGAAAACCCTTGATTAAAAGAAAAAATCAATTAACTACTGTTATACAATATACAAGAAAAATGAAACTTGTGCATTGTATATATGGGTTGATCATGTGACCTTAGTCTAATCTTCCAAGGCATCGAGTATCTAAGAACTATGATGTAGAAACCCTAGATATGGTTGATTAGTGCTTTGGCATGTCTCAGTATCTCTTAAACATCAAGAGAAATTATTTAGATATTGCGTGTTGAGCAAGCCTTTTAGCAGTTGGGCACCAAGATAGCTCTTTAGTGTAAAATGATGAGATATCCATGTTTTGCAAAGCATGCAATTCTTATAATTAAGTGAAGTATCTAAGTTAGGTTAGCAATGGAGGATAAAGTACTTCTCTAGCTGTTAAGCATATAAAGGGGAGTGTTATAACGAGTGATTATGGATGGATCCAAGGTGATGGGCGGATTCCTTAGAATCGTTGAATTGGTAGACCGCCGTGATGCACTCCATTCTATCAGGCAGACTATGATCCAGATCCAACGTGTAGATCATTTAGAGGACAATGTAAGTTATAGTGGGGGATTGAAAGCTTAGGCCTATAGCTATGAAGGGAAGTGGATTATGTCTGGCATCAATGAAAAAGTGCCATACGCGCGTTCCATGCTTGGAGCTACCTGAAAAAGTAAATACTCCTAGTCTTTAGTCTTTAGTGTAGGTCGTGTATGCCTATGCATTCACACATGGAGCCTACTCATGTTTTCCTTGTTTTTGTGCATCCAACCCATCGATGAAAAAAAGTCATCCAACCCATCGAGCTCATGGGAACTTACCATGAGGTTGAGCTGTGTGGGCCCCACCGTGATGCCTGTCAAACATCAACCCCATCAGTCAGATGCACCATTCCATAGTGGCCTAGGGCTTATAAATAAAGTTAATCCGTGACTTTTGTGGGCCACACCACATACAAAAGTTGAGAGGGGTTACGTACCCTCCATTAAAACATTCATAATCATTTTTTCAGCCCACCGAGATGTGGTTCACAAATACAGCACATCCATTATGTGTGTCCCACTTGGATGAGGAAGAAAGGCGTTAAAAAGAGAGATTAGAATGAATTCAAATCTATCCTTAATTAATTACAACCTAATCAAATCTTGACACCAAAGAAAAATTAATAAAAATAAATAAAACAAAATCATATCATTCCTAACTAATAATGTGTGAGTGAACATGCATGCAAACATAGCAAAGAAGTTCACCTAAGTTACAAGTCATTCAGCAGGTGCACTTAATAGTTTAGGTTATGTGTCATGGCCCAAAGTACTATGCTTATGGTATTGTTGGGGTTTCTTTTTCCAGTAGTTCACTAGATTAATGAAAGAACTTATTTTACATGCATATGAGGTTAGCACCTAGTCATCATTAAGAGAGAAAGTAGGAAGTTATCAAATTAAAAAAAAAATTATATAAAAAGAAAAAATAAACAAGAGCTTTCATACATTAGGTTACATTACATTGTCCAAGTTTCTTTCTTTCAAAGTCCCTCATGGACCATCCAATACTTATTTTACATGCATCAATTACCATTTATCATTGTTAAGAGGGAGAAAATAGGCAGCTATTGAATTAAAGGATATCAGTAGAAATTAAAAAGAGAATAAGAAGAGGAAGAGAAAAAAAGGGAGAATATATACAAGCCTTTGTCTCAAAGACTTTAGCTTTGATATATTAGATAAATATGATGACATGTGGTTTAACTAAAGTTACCGCACTTGATAAAGTGAAATGGAGAAAAAAAGGAAGGATTCATGTAGCCAACCCTAATTAGTTAGAATAGGGCTTAGATAACAACAATGATGATATTGAATTATATGAGATATTAGAATTCTTTATTTCAGAAGTCTACCATTGACCACCGAAAAACTTATTTTACAGCTAGTCTTAGCAATCACGACTCATCGTTTTCAAAAGAGAGTAAGTAAGCAGTTATTGAATTAAACAACTATACAAAAAAAAAAAATAATAATAATAAAAGAGAATATAAAAACCACTTCAACAGGACTTTAATTAGCTTTTACATGCTAGAATACATTATGCTATGCCTAATTTTGAACTTTACAAGGTCACACCCAAACCCTCTTTTGAGGCCCACCATCAAGGTTGAAGATGTCATCATCTATACATACAACGGTTGAATACTAATGTCTAATATGACCCGAATAGTCTAATAAAATGGGCTAGTCCATAGCCTCACTCACGGGACGTTCAGACAAAGCTGCTCTTGTTGCTGTTTTATTTTTGTTAGATAGATTTATTAGACAGTAGAAGGGTGTATTGTATTCGGTGGTCCTGTGTAGGAGAAAAAGAAGCTTTGATACTTTGCAAGGTGTGATAGATGATATGTAGGCACTAAAAAATTACTTATATAAGAATTGTACATATGGAACACAAGTAATTCAAATAAAATTGTAAAAAATGTGTAACAGTTTAGATGTATAGTGAAATAAAAATTACTTTTATTTAATTATCTAAGTATTAGATTGGTGGGCATTTATTGAATGATTATTAATGAAAAATATGCAATGGTCTTATTCAAAAAAATAAAGTGTCCATGGATCAGAGGTTAAGATTGTTCAACCAATTTGAGTTGTGGATTGTACCATGATGGTGTGATTTTCACAATTTAAAAGGTTTAGTTTCAGTTAATATTATTTACACCAATTGTCTTCGTGCAGTCCATATAGTCCAATGAAATACTACCACACGTCGACACTATGTACAAATGACGAGCAAAATTTCACTCGCATCTTAAGGATTCCTTCCGATCTTATTCTTTTGGTAACACGCAGCCTGTCAAAAATTAGAATGACTCAGAGCCGTATGCATATATATGGTCAAGAAAAGCGAGACATTGTGAGAGAGACATGTGGTCATCGCACAAGTGGCCTGTGCATGTGACCGAACAACGTATTAAACAAGCTATATAAAACCCCGCTGATGCTAGATCTCTTATAATCTAGATACACATGGCAATGCCATCTCACACAATAATGTTGAAAGGATTTTATTTATTTATTTATTTATTTTTTATAGAGACGATCGATGTTTTCATGGAGACTACAGATGATTAAGAAATGGATTCTTCCAAAATTAGAAGGAAATTATGATGCATGATAAAGAAGCGAGTTTGACTAAGATTGACAAGGAAACCTTGATGCGGCCACCGCTCTTCCAAGGCTATAACATCCATACTTGATTAAGAGTTCCAAGCCCTTACCAACACACACACAACCTCTTTACATAATGCAACACAATTTATCTTAGTTTAAACATTAGTTTCTCCACTTATGTCCAACCTTGTTGCAGTAAGTTTGGAGTTTAGTACAACTTAGTCTGCTACTGTCGAATGTCATCATTGTAGTACGCCTTAATAGTAGATTTAATATCCACAACCATCATCATCGGATCCCCAATTGACTGATTTTATACTTACAAGATCACACCAGCCACATTTTTGCAAACTACACTATCGTTGTCCTATCTACACATATAGGGTAAATTTTTATTTTATTTTATTTTTATTATTTTTTAATTTCTTTACGAATCGTATTGATCTTACTTGTAAAGACATAAAATTGATGATTAATATTTATTTTTAATTTTATTTGTTAATAGTTACATTGCTGAGAAACCTGAGAACCACGATCATTGTTGAAAGAAAAATCCTTAAATCAAAGGAAAAAATTCCATTAAAGGATTAACCTTTTCCTTCCAAATCGTTTGATTGCTGCAATATTGGTGGCTAGACAATTAGGTCAACCTTTATAGGTTTGATCCTGTGGCTGATTTGGTGCTTGGGGTTGTAGGCATTTAATCGATAGTCAAGTATAACTTTGACACTTCTAGCACTACCATAATAGTACATGTTTAACTAAATAGGGCCGTTCACTGACATGTGTGACCTCATGTCTATTAAACATCAGTAAATTAACATTTCCCATGTGTACCATTTCTAGGTGCCTACATCAGATGCATTTGATTTGAATTGATGTGCATTCTGTTGGGGGCCTTGCACAAAACCTTAGGATCTAGCCCTCCAGAACAAACCAGAATTATGGATAATAAAGCAATGAAAATAATCAATGCATCAATCACACACTGCACAAGAGATTTTTACGTGGAAAACCCTCAAAGAGGTAAAAACCACGGGACCTCGTCTAGATCAACAATCCACTATGAAGTAGAACGTTACAAACTTTCTTCACTCACGCATCAGTGGATAAACAATAAGAGAAACAAAGAAAACGGAGAGATCTAACCGATTATGAGGACACAGAAGCGCTGAGATATAGATTGCACAGTAGATAACTTCTACGAGCAGAACCTCCCTTCTATAAGCTTTTTCTTTCTCTTTTCCTCTCTCTTTCACCTTTGATAGCCCTAAACCCTTTAACAAGTCCCTTGTAAAGCTTTAGGAAACCCTCTTGTCATCCCTAGAAAGCCCTAGGAACTCCTATTTAAAGTTTTAGGAAACTCCTTTCCGCATCCTAGTTGCGAAAGGACTTGCGACATGAAATTCGCAAAAAATCGCGGAACGAATCTGTGTAACTTCGACTGGTCGAACCGAGTCCATGACCGGTCGAGAGTCCACCTTCGACGGGTCGAGCACCTCCTTCGACTGGTCAAGTACCCCGGAGAAAAATAATCCACAGTCGCTGGACTTTTAGTCGTGCCACGACTCAACTCCTTCGACTGGTCGACCACCAGCCTTCGACTGATCGAGCAGGGCTCACGACCGGTCGACGACGGGTCAAAAAATCCATCAAATCTCCCCCTTTTTGACCCAGGAGGGATCCACCTTCTTCAAGCCAGCTAGGTTTCTACAAACCTCAAACTTGCCCTTGAGCAAAGCCTTGGTCATCATGTCTGACCCATTATCGTCCGTATGGACTTTTTCAAGCTGTAACACCTTTTGTTCCAAAGTATCCCTGATCTAGTGATACCGAATCTCTATGTGTTTCGACTTGGAATGCTGACTTGAATTCTTGCTTAAGTGTATAGCACTCTGACTATCGCAATAGACCACGTGCTCCTCCTGCTTCAGGCTAAGTTCCTGTAGAAACCTCTTCATTCAAAGCATCTCTTTACATGCCTCTGTGACTGCAATGTACTTGGCCTCTGTCGTCGACAATGCTATGACCTTCTGTAGCTTGCTCTGCCAAGAAACCGCTCCCCCTGCAAATGTGAACATAAACCCCAATGTAGACTTCCTGGAGTCTATGTCGCCTACCATATCTGCATCTGTGTAGCCCTCTAACACAGGTTTACCGTCACCATAGCATAGGCTCAACCTAGATGAGCCTCTTAGATACTGTAGTATCCACTTAACCGCTGCCCAATGTTCTTTGCCAGGATTGGCAAGATACCGGCTGATGACACCAACCGCATATGTTATGTTTGGGCGTGTACACACCATAGTATACATCAAACTTCCTACAGCTGACGCGTAAAAGGTATTTTCTGCATCTCTTCCACCTCTGCCTTCGTCTTGGGACACTGCCTGTCGCTCAATCTGAAGTGACCATCCAGTGGAGTACTGACCGGCTTCGCTGTATTCATATTGAACTGCTCTAGGACTTTCTCAATATACCGCTCTTGTGACAGCTAAAGCTTCCTGCTACTTCTGTCAGGGGTTATCTCTATTCCTAGGATCTGTCTAACTGGGCCCAAGTCTTTCATCGCAAAAGACTTGCCCAACTCTTGTTTCAGCCTGTTGATCTTCTTGATGTCTTTTCCCATGATGAGCATGTCTTCAACATATAATAACAGAACTAAGAAATCACCATATGAGAACTTGTGCGTGAACACACAATGGTCCGACTCCGTTCTGTCATACCCATGCTGTAACATGAACGAATCGAACTTCTTGTATCATTGCCGTGGAGCTTGTTTTAGCCCATACAAGCTCTTCCTCAGCCTACACACCATATGCTTATTGCCCTTGACTTCGAACCCCTCTGGTTGGTGCATGTAGATCTCTTCTTCCAGGTCATCATGGAGAAAAACAGTTTTAACATCTAACTGCTCTATCTCCAGATCCATGCTAGCCGCCAACCCAAGCAACACCCGTATAGATGTCATCTTCACCACTGGTAAGAATATCTCCTCGAAGTCTATACCTTTCCTCTGACCAAACCCTTTCACCACAAGTTTGGCCTTGAACCTCGTTTGTGAATTCTTCTGCTCAATCTTCTTTCTGAACACCCACTTGTTGCTCAGAGCTTTCCTACCCTTAGGCATTTTCACTATATCATAGGTGTGGTTCTTAGGCAAGGATTCCATCTCATCTTTCATAGTTTTCAACCACTCCCCCTTATGCTCGTCGGTTAGGGCCTCAGAATAATCTTCTGGCTCTCCCCCATCAGTCAGTATAATGTACTCATGTGACGAGTACCTCTTGGATGACTGTCTGTCCCTAGATGACCTCCTCACCTGTGACTCAACAGGTGGATCAAGTGGGGGCTGCTCCCCTGGTCCATCTTCTGAAGGAACTCCTTCGTCCTCTGTACCTTGCTGTACTCCCCCGTCATCAGGCACCACGGGAGGAATAATCGGATTCATGTCCTCTAGCTCACCTGAACTAGGCTGATTCTTCTCTGGCTTACCAATGTCTTCTATACACTGATCCTCAAAGAAAACCACATCTCTGCTCCTGACAAGCTTCTTCTCGGTCGGATCCTATAACCTGTAACCGAACTTTTTATCACCGTACCATAAGAACACACACTGCCTGATCTTCATATCGAGCTTGGACCTCTCGTCCTTTGGTATGTGAACGGATGCTTTGCATCAAACACCTTGAGATGACTGTACGATGGATCCTGTCCAGTCCAAACCTTCTCAGGCACTTCTCCATTCAACGTAGCTGATGGAGACCTGTTTATCAAATACACTGCCGTGTGCATTGCTTCTCCCTTGGGCAATTTCGCATTGGATAACATGCATCTGATTCTCTCTACAATGGTGCGATTCATTCGCTCAGCTACACCATTATGCTGAGGGGTCTTGGGAACCGTCTGTTCATGCTGTATACCCAGGGACTTACAGTACTCATGAAAGTCGCCAATGTATTTACCACCATTATCAGTGCGGATGATCTATATGTCTCTCTCTCGACCATAACATGAAACAATTTAAACACACCAAAGACCTCGTCCTTAGATTTTAAAGCATAAACCCAAACCCTCCTAGATGCATCATCTATAAAAGTAACAAAATACAATGCCCCACCAAGTTTTTGTCCTTACGGGACTACAAACATCAGAATAAACCAAATCTAATGCATGTACTTTATTAATATGAGAAACAATTTTAATAAATGAAACTCTATGTTGTTTCCCTGATAAACAATCAAGACAAGTTTTGAGAGGTGTACTTGTCACGTCTGGAAGGAGCCGCTTCTTTGTTAGTACCTAAAGCCTTTTTTCACTCATGTGGCCTAGACGCCTGTGCCACATGTCAATAACTGAATCTTCTGCTGCGTTCAACCCACCCTTGCACATACTGATACTTACCTTGTAAAAGGTGCAACACTTCTCTCCTCTGGTCACGATCAACGAACCCTTGATGAGCTTCCATCGCCCACTAGCAAACAACCATCATCATCAAACCTTCCCGTTGACATCAAGTTGAGGCGAAGGTCTGAGATATGCCTCACATCCCTGAGAACCAATGTGCAGCCCACATCGGTCTTCACACAAATATCACCGACTCCCACGATTTTTGATACGCCAGAATTTTCCATCTTCACACTCCCGCAGTCACCTGACTTGTAGCTTGTGAAGAAGTCCCTACGTGGAGTCGCATGAAAAGAAGCTCCCGAGTCTATCACCCAGTCGGTGTCTTGACTCGTAGCCGTGAGACATACATCATGATCTGAAGAAAGAATAACTACAACATCGCCATCTGAAGCGACCGCAATGGAATCTGATTCATCTTCCTTCCCTTTTCTTTTCTTATCATTTTTCTTACCACGACATTCACGCTTGTAGTGGCCCTTCTTGCCACAATTCCAGCAATCAACATCTTTCTTGTTACTCGACTTGCCTCTTGATTTATCTCGGGCCTTCTTGCCCTTCCTGTTTTTTCCTCTCCCCCGTTCTTGTGTCACAAGAGCCTCTTGCTGAGTAGACCCCTGAGGCTTCCTCCTTGTCTCTTCATTGAAGAGATAGCTAGTTACCTGTTCCATGGATATCTTTCCGTCTGGCGTAGAGTTACTTAGAGACACCACCAATGTCTCTCAACTGTCAGGCAATGAACTAAGCAAAAGTAAAACCTGCAATTCATCATCCAGGACCATCTTTATAGAGGAGAGTTAGTTCACTATATTGCTGACCTCATTCATGTGCTCGGCCACGAAACCACCATCTTTGAACTTGAGATTCACAAGTCGTCTTATCAGAAAATTTTTATTACCGGCTGTCTTCCTCTCATACAGCCCTTGTAATTTCAGCCATAGGCTAGCGACTGAGATTTTCGTAAACACATGGTGGAACACTGAATCATCCAATCATTGTCTAACAAACCCCACCACCTTTTGGTCCATCTTCTTCCAATCATCATCAGTCATATCCTTGGATTTTACTGATATGCCCAAAATTGGAGAATATAGGTCATTGCAATAAAGCAAGTCCTCCATCTTCGCCTTCCATATGGTCCAGTTAGAACCATTGAGGCTGCTCATCCTTGATGAGCCACCTTCCATAATTCAAAATCGATCCTACCCGTTCAATGAACCTGGCTCTGATACCACTTTGTTGGGGGCCTTGCACAAAACCTTAGGATCTAGCCCTCCAGAACAAACCAGAATTATGGATAATAAAGCAATGAAAACAATCAATGCATCAATCACACACTGCACAAGAGATTTTTACGTGAAAAACCCTCAAAGAGGTAAAAACCACGGGACCTCGTCCAGATCAACAATCCACTATGAAGTAGAATGTTATAAACTTTCTTCACTCACGCAGGAGTGGATAAACAATAAGAGAAACAAAGAAAACGGAGAGATCTAACCGATTATGAGGATACAGAAGCGCTGAGATATAGATTGCACAGTAGATAACCTCCACGAGCAGAACCTCCCTTCTATAAGCTTCCTCTCTCTCTCACCTTTGATAGCCCTAAACCCTTTAACAAGTCCCTTGTAAAGCTTTAGGAAACCCTCTTGTCATCCCTAGAAAGCCCTAGGAACTCCTATTTAAAGTTTTAGGAAACTCCTTTCCGCATCCTAGTTGCGAAAGGACTTGCGACATGAAATCCGCGCAAAATCGCGGAACGAATCTACGTAACTTCGATTGGTCAAACTGAGTCTACGACTGGTCGAGCACCTCCTTCGACTGGTCGAGTACCCTGGAGAAAAACAGTCCACAGTCGCTGGACTTTGAGTCGTGCCACGACTCGACTCCTTCGACTGGTCGACCACCAGCCTTCGACTGGTCGAGCAGGGCTCACGACCGGTCGACGACGGGTCAAAAAACCCATCACATTCGAGTTGTGGAGCTCACACGTGATGTTTATGCATTTGAGTTGATGTAGATTCGAGTTGCGTGGAGTTCACACGTGATGTTTACGTGTAATCCAAACCGTGCATATGATGAGCCACTAAGAATTGTACTGATCCAAAATACGGGCAGACACCCATGGAGGAATGTACAATTACATATAAAACCTATATATTCACATGACAAAGCTTTCGAATGGCTTTTTTTTTCTTTCATTTTATTTTAGTGGTTCTCACTTGATGAATGGTTTGGATGGTTATTAAAAAACATGGTGGAGACCATGTTCCATTTGGAAGTTTCTATGGTGTGGCCCACCAACGTTATGGTTTATGATGGATTTTGGAATATAGGCATAAAATGACCGGCAGGGAGCATTAGATGAACGGTGTGGATTCACATAAATGTCATGGTGGTATCCACACATCTCAAATGAATGTTAGCTTAACATCCATTCGAACTCATATGAACAAATCTCATGGTGGAACGTATCTCCCTATCACCATGTTCACTGTAAAGAGCAAAAATCAACGAGATCCAGAGCTTATGTAGGCAACACCACGTGAACAACCTTAAATCATGAATAAGATCTTTAAATCCATCCATGGTCGCCCACCTGAGTTTTATATTAGCCTGAGTTTTGTGATCAGGCCCTAACACGAGAAGTAGCAACTAATGAGAATGAAGTGGATGCCTCGGATACATCAAGGTGGGCCCACAAAGATCAGGTGCTGCACGTTCTTCTCTTTGCATAAGTGATGAGAAGTTTTTATTCTTTGCATATTTCAGACCACTTCAATAGACACAAAAGGAATGGTTAAGATTGCTTGAGCAGTGTGATTTCAGAGACATGTTCCATCCTTGAAGGGATCCACAATTTGGATAGTATGGATAGCTGCATATCTTTGACGCTGGGATGGACGTGATGAGGTCTATCACAGGCTTCCTCAGGGATAACTACTTTGAATCCACAAAGCTTCTCTTGACTCCTCATAGAGATTCATCTATTCCATGAGGGAAAATGGAAAAATAGAAATAATTCTAATAAATTAGAAAATACCTTGATTGATCGTGCAAACGAATATACAACCCTTTAAATAGTGATACCAAACTTAGGAAGAAGTTTCAGAATCAAACTCCAACTCAAACTCCCTAAAAATGCGACTTACTAAAATTAATAAACTTATTATTTATAGACGGTCATGATTTCTACTAGACTTCATGGTTCCCATAATTTTTCTAAGACCTTTTCATGTTGGGCACGACTTCTAAAAATCAATGGATCAAAAGTTATGATCGAACTAAAACATATTATAAATAGTAAAAATGGAAATAAAATGGATTTTCGATTGTCGGATGGAATCTCGTAAATTCTAATATTAGAGTCTAGGTTTTCATGTGTTAAGAGTATAGGTTGTCATGTGTTAAGGGTCTAGGCTATCATATGTTAAGGGCTTGCGTCATGGTTGTCATGTGTTAAAGGTATAGGTTGTCATGTGTTACAGGTTGAGGTTGTCATGTGTGAAGGGTCGAGGTTGACACACAGTAATCTAGACCTAATCTCAACCCTTGAAAAACAATAGCTATGGTACTAATGGATACGAAATAAAATATTCTTTCACTATGGGTTTAGTCCGTAGCCTTTTGAGTCGTAGATCGTAGCCTTTTCTCAACATCGACTACCAATGGCTACGAACTATATATTCTTTTACTACGAACCTAGTCCATAGCTTTTGGTACCATAGATCTGCAGCCTTTACTCCATTTTTTGTAATAAATGCATGACAATCTCGACCCTTAATGTATGTCAACCTCCACCCTCAATGTATGACAACTTCGACCCTTAATACATGAAAACCTTAACACTTAACACATGACAACTATGGGATATGTGTCGAAGATCTACTCTATCCATTGGATTCAAAGTTTAATTTAATGCCATAAGAAAACTTCTAAGGGTATTCATATAGCGTCTATGGAGTCCATCATTGCATATGTGTGGAATTCATTCTATCCATTAACTTTGAAATTTCATGAAAGGCTATTGTTGGAAGCATGATCAACATCCGTCAGTCATATTGACCATATCACGAGAAACTAGTTTGTATCGAACAGATACCGTTATAAGTTAGCTAATTTTGTGAGTCATGAATAGATCATGTTAACAAGAAGTTAGCATCTTTGCATATAAATAAAAGGTTACAAAGGAAATGAACGAGTTTGATTTAAGTTCCAGTATGCCCAATAACCAATCTCGTCTACAACACTTCATCAGAATTGGATACTATGTAAAATCTTCTCCACTCAAAATCCGTACATTTGACTGATCTAAGGACATGGGCAATTTAGTCCAAAAAAATTTTCAAGACCTTTCAGATGACTAGTCTAAGAACATTTGAAATATCTCTTCGTTTTCAGGAATTTGACCATATCACGGTCCTTGTAAGGTCAAAATCCCTTAAACTTATTTGAAATGGTAAAATTATTAAGGCCCTGTTTGGATTGTGAATTAAGTTCAATGATAATAAATTACAATACTTATCTCTTGAAAATGAACAACTTGACTTACAATTCCATATTTGAATAGGCATGATAAAATTATAATGTTGATACTAATACATATTAATGTTATTCATAATCTAAATGGGCATAAAAATAATAAAGATATTTAAATTTACCCAAACTCATTTACTACTCTTGTATAACTCAAACAATGATTTTGAGTTAAGACTAGTCTTCAAACCCTAAAAAATAATAAAAATAGTAAATTATTTAAAATAATATAGCTTGAAAAGACCTTATATATTTAAGGTGAATTTGTAGGCTACCAATCGACCTAGCCTATTGGTAGCTCGTAGATATTGTTTGCAGCTTCTTATCTATAATTCCAGTAATTGTTCGCAAAGTTATGGCAATCAAAGAATAACAATGCATTAGGCAGCTTTTGCTTGGAAAATTAACCTCTATATTTAGTGGAAAAATGTATTTTTTCATAGTGACCCGCAAGAATCAATCTGTATCTCTCTCTTGAATTCTCTAAGCTTGGATTCTCTCACCATTTGTGCCGTAAAAAAAAATCATCTCCTCTCCTCTGGCCTGACTTCTTTTGAACCTAGCACTCTACGAAGTCCTCTATAATCCGTTGCATTACATTTCGATCAGCCATCTAGTGGACCCAATCTTTGGTGGCCCAACCCATCTATCAGACAACCCTTGCCACCATTACAATAATTTTTCTTTCTTTTCATTTTTACACATTTCAACTCTAAAATTTGACCGTTGATTATTTTTATTTCCCTCTGTTTCTTTGAGTCTAACTGATCAATATTTGGCTAGGATTATTCACATCATGTCTTTTAAAGCCATTTTCCATCCATGATAAGGAGAACCAAACAGACAGCTCCAAAAATCACCTTGCAACATGTACTACAGAAGGATGGACCATGTTCCAGTTCTACCAGCTCTACTTCATCATAGCCATTTAGGCTCGATGGTCATCTTCAGAAAAATATTAGGTGCAGTGGTATCGGAGCCACGTAGAAAATGAAATATTCTTTGCAAATGCCATGACTAAAAAATTCAGGCCAATGCGATCATCAGGTGGGCCACATGCATAGTATACAAATGAATAGTTCTGTGTGACATTTGGCCCTCATATTGGTTGGCTGTGAGGCTCAGATTCCCTATAGTTTCTATATGAGGGCTTTCCAAGGAACTCAGGCTGTTTGAATTAGTGGAAGTTCTCCTTTCCTTTCCAAGGAGCAGATGGGCCCAGGGACCTTCTAACATAGTTGTAAAACTCATGCATTGACCCAACTCAAAACTCATTGGATCCCATCAATCTAGATAGCCCACATACCTTCTAACATAGTTGTAAAACTCATGCATTGACCCAACTCAAAACTCATTGGATCCCATCAATCCAAATAGCCCACATACCTTCTAACATAGTTGTAAAACTCATTGACCCAACTCAAAACTCATTGGATCCCATCAATTCAAATAGTTTACATACCGTAACACCCCGAAATTTTCGATACTCAACGTTAAAAGTCCTCGAGCGTTACCATAAGATTCAACGTAACATATAAGTATGTACGTTACCAATCCAACTATCCTTGCCGTACATCCTTGCCCTGACACAAACCTAGTAGTTGGGAATGGTCTTTATTAATATATCAAGTCATCTGACCGTTAATTTTAAAGACTAGACAATCCATCATGAGACTTGACTTATGCACCTCCCTCAAGTAAATTAGCGAATAACCGACTATCTGTAACGATTTAGATGTAAGTTCATTTGTAAGATATACTTGGAAAAGTGCATACAAGCCTATAGAACCATTGAATTTGAAAAAACTCTGAGATCAGTGATAATTACGAAAAATGCCACTAACCTAAACCCCAAATCCCAAATCACATGTTTCCCACGATCCGGTTAATGTGAAATATAACACCAGGCCTATAAATCATAAATTAACCATACACGTCAGTTTTCAGCTGTTGGATCCTCATAGCAGTGGCCCAATGGGGAAATCAGCCCCTAACCATCGATTATGATCCACTTGATCTTAGTATATGCTTCAAATTTGGGTTCAACCACTTAAATTTATATGGAAAAATTAATGGACGGTGTGGATTCACTTGATGACATCAAAGTGGGCCCCACTTGTGGTGCAGGTGCACATCAGGAGCGCACCAGTGGCGCACCAAACCAGGCATCGGGTCAAACGAGGTTTGACTCGATGAAAACCGTAAGCGAGATGGACTCTCTTCGTGCGTCCGTCCGCGGGGACTGTGTTAGGCCCCACCATCATCCGGATGGATGATCCGATCCGTCCAACGTGACCGGGAGGGGAAATCTACCAAAACCATGATGGTCACGTGTACTCATGCACGAGCACGAGCTCGCAGTGACATGTAACTACAGCATCACGATGGTTAGCGGTGTGGCCCACTCAAAGCGTGGAGCCATCTCAAATCATGCTTGATGGCCTGAATCAACCCTACAAAGCGAGTGAATGACTCTGATCCATCTAAAGGTCAGCGAGTGGACCCCACCGACTCCAACAGCGTAAGACACGCCAATCAGCCTCCGAAAACAAACGCCAATGAGAAATTCGGGGCCTGTTTCAAGACCTTAGAACGACCAAAATCGAGAGCCGTAATCCAATCCGAACCGTTTAACCATTTGCATGATGGGATTCAACAACTCCCAAGAGGTCAGATTGAGGGGAACGGAACGATGATCACTCCGATCTCGATCCTTATGCAGAGTATTTTCCTGACTTTCGCTACGCAGGGAACAAAGATGCGTAATGAGCTTTCGCAGGAAGAATATAGAAAGCTCACCGCACCTCTATAAGAAACAACTCTCATCCTGCGTGTGGAGGAGGCACGACAAGAAGAAAGGAAAGAGTTGTGGGAGAGAAAAATGGGAAGAGAGAGAGAGAGAGAGAGAGAGAGAGAGAGAGAGAGAGAGAGAGAGAGAGAGAGAGAGAGAGAGAGAGCCAACCGCTACGGACCCGAGTATATAGACTCCGGTCTCAAGTTCCCAGGTGTTAACATAATAAAATGTATATGCATCTTCATTTTAATTCACATTAAGTCCGTACACAAATAATCAGAGTTGCGTAATTCAACTTAGCGAAACCAAAGCGAGGAAGAAATAACAAAAATTAATAAATATAGGGCAAACAGTCAAAGTACAATTGAAAAGTAGTGTTCGCCCTAATGAGGATTATACAAGCCATAATATACATACCTAAGATGGTTAAAGCGTAAGGTTTTCAGTTTATTCCAAATCTTTCAGAATATAATGGTAGTGGCGCAAGCCGATCTAAGCCTACCCACCAGATGCCTCGATAGAACTTGCATCAATAATATATCTGGTTGGTGTTTTAAAACACTGTCCCAGGTGGGAGTGAGTAGCTAATTCAGTGGTTCCATTAGTTTTAAGTTACACATGCTATTGACATAATCAATGCAGTTAATGATAAATAAGAAATCAAACAATTCTTAAATACTCTTGTTAAATGTGGATATAGAGGTATGCATGATGCATGCCCTTTACACTACCAGAAAAATGGGCAAAGGCTACGGATTAAATCCGTAGCCATAGACCTATAGCTACGGATTAAATCCGTAGCACGACCGTCATCGTAGGTGCCAAAATAATAGGTCCCAAACCTATGGCTACGGATTTAATCCGTAGCTATAGGTCTATCGCCACGGATTAAATCCGTAGCTATAGGTCTATGGCTACGGATTAAGTCTGTAGCTATAACTTAAAATAGCTACGGATATAATCCGCAGCAAATATTTCTGTAGCCAAAAGAACCTACAGCTACGGATATTATTAGTAGCTAAAAGAGCCTAAATATACGGTTGTTAGATTACTAGTTATGGCTAATATCCGTAGCTATTTCCTACATTAAAAAAAATATTACAATCATTCATTCATTCATTCAATTACCACCTGCATAATATTCATTCATTCATTCAATTACATTCATTCAATCGATTACAATCATTCATTCATTCAATTACAATCATTCAATCGATTACAATCATTCATTCATTCAATTACAATCATTCATTCAATAGTAAATTAATTACAATCCTTCATTCAATCAAAAGAAAGTGGGCATAGAGTGTCTTGGTAACCATGGAATCCACACCGATAATAGACAGAGGTCAGAGTTTGATCAGAAGGCGACTGCTTGTGACATTTTGGGGTTAGCATGACATTGAAGTCCACGTCATCAGTCAAGACTTGATGTAGGGCATGTGGTGTTAACCATGCAATCTTTTGGCCTTCAACCTTAGCCTGCACAATTGAACAATATGAGCATAGTAAATAGGATGGGCATAAATAAAACTGAAATTAAAGCATATCTTAAAACTTAAAAGCACATTTAACATTCAAACATATATTCAAAGCACATTTGACATAATTTCTAAACAGTATAAATATTCCAAGAGCTCAAGAAGTCTAAGATATTTATATGTTGTTCCCATTAGGTGGAATTAAGAAATTCAACCCAAACATAATACATGATAATTAGACAAGAAGAGTTCGACAGTTTTATGCACTACCTTATGATTTTATTTTATTTTATTTTATTTTTTATTTTGGGAACCAACTCCAGATGACCTTAGAATTTTCAGGCTAAGAGGATATGGTGGGTTTGTTCATAGTTCTCTTATATATGACCCAACCAAATCTAATTGAAAGTTCCTTACCATTTTTGCATGGAATATAACAATGTTTGGTCACCACATCTCGTCCCCTGTAATCTTGCAGGCGTATTAACTTGCTTGAAACTTGAAACAACCATTATCACCCCAATTCCCTGTCCACACCTAGCATATAGGTTCACCTGCCATATTTCTAGCTTTAACAACAAGAAACAATAGTAAAAAAGAGGCAGTGAATAGTGAAATCGGCCACTGAGTTTGTACCACTGGGACCCGTGGTTTGGAGATCCAGACTGTCGATCTGATAGGCCCAACATATATAGAAGGTGCCCCAAAAGATTCCAAGTGTCGATTCACCACGGGTTACTTCCCTTAGCAATAATTGTTATTTTGCCTATATCAGGAGTTCTACTAACCAGTCCAGTCCCATCTTTGGTATTTTCTTTTGTTGACAGTGGACAGTTGTTGTATTAATTTCTTTTATAAATCCACTCACCTACCACTGATTGGAGGGTAGGATTGTCCATTGGGAAGACTACCTGAGCGTGGCTAATACAAGGCAGGGTGCATCAGATCAACAATTTGGATCAGCCCTAGGGCTGTCAATGGGTCGAGGTGACCGGGCTTGGGCCCAGCCCAGGAAAATTCAAATTTTTTTAATAGGCCCAGCCCTTCAGACCCAGCCTGTTCACAGTCCTAATCAGCCCCATTTGAAATGTGGGCCAGTGGATCAAATTCCTCTAAGCTGAATAAGTTTCAAAATTAAATGGTATGCAAAGGTTTGATCATAAAATGCAGATGAAGAAGAAGAAGAGAAAAACAAGTACATACTTCAAAACCTCTAGACCAGGAAAAATAATTAGAATAAGTCATCAATAAAGATCCAGCAAGCAAACACACTCGATATGAGGAGTGTGTGGAAATATGTCCACTGGTTGTAGACTTTTCAGCCTGTAACACCCCTCTATATTTTGCTCTGCCTGCAAAAAATTCTAGCAACCTCAAGTCACCACTACGCTACAATAAAAATATAAGGAATAGACTGACATGATAGTTTACCGTTTTCAAAATGCTGGTGTCATCCACTGTACACAGAAATTTACAAATGGCAATCTAGAATTTCCAAATCATGAAAATCAGTATGGATGGAGCATGGCCAACAATCAAACCAATAAGATAATCTTAACTATTTTATTATAACATTATGGATGAAATTGACCCCTAACCATTTTATTTAGAACTACCCATTTGCATCACCACCAATAGGATGGTTAGGGTTGTTCCCTCAATGCGATTTTAAATCAACACTCCATCCAAAAATGGGCCTCATGATTTCAATGGTCTGGATTGCCATACAAGTATCCACCTGCACAGTTGATGAGTCACCACTATTTTGAAAATGGGTTGAACGGGTGAACTATAACCATAGTTTAGCCAAGAAAATATAGTTTGATGTCAGCACATACCGAACCATGGCAAAGGTAATCAAGGTTGCGAGCACAGGTAGCAGGATTATAAGAAACATAAATGATGAGTGAGGCACGCAGTTTAAGTAGACATTTAATCAGCTTCATGTGCATGCCAGGACGATTAGGATCTGCATGTTGTGTGCAATGACGTTAGAACAGCTGCGATTCATCTGGTACAGTGTTGTCATACTGAGTGAAGATCAATGAGGAAACACTGACTTGTGACTGCATCTCACAAAACAATGCTAACACTGAACAGTGTAAATATTGCCATTTACGATAAAAATGAATTAATCTTGCTTTAGAACAGCTTTTTTCGGAAGGATGTACTGGAAAAAAAAATGCAACATCACCATTCTGCATGCTAACGAACAACTAGTTATGTGATGAAATGCAACATCACCATTCTGCATGCTAACGAACAGCTGGTTAAGGTTTAAGTTGAGGAAACCGGTTTCGAGTTCGGGATCGGGTTTAAGTTTGGGTTTTCAAGTTTAGGTTTAGGTTTAGGTTAGGGAGTTAGGTTTAGGTTAGGTTGTAGGTTAACGTTTAGGGAATTGAGAATAGGTTAAGGTTTAGGTTCAGGAAATCAACTTCGGGTTCAGGATCGGGTTTAAGTTTGGGTTTTTGAAGTTTAAGTTTACGTTTAGGTTAGGTAGTTAGGTTTAGGTTAGGTTTTAGGTTTAGGTTTAGGTAATTGAGAATAGGTTTAGGTTGAGAAAATTGGGTTCGGGTTTGGGATCGGGTTTAAGTTTGGGTTTTCAAGTTTAGGTTTAGGTTTAGGTTAGGAAGTTAGGTTTAGGTTAGGTTGTAGGTTAAGGTTTAGGGATTTGAGAATAGGTTTAGGTTTAGGTTTAGGTTGAGGAAACCGGGTTCGGGTTTAGGTTAAGGGTGTGGTCCCTGCAAATACAGATATAAACATGGCCACCGGCGCAAATGGCCAGGCCCTTCCAATGTTGTCCATAGGAAATGGATAGCTTCATCATGGCCATAATAGCGGTTCCTACCTTTCAGGGACCCCCGCTCTTCCGGATAGCTCCGACGCACATCCGGGTTTGCTCCATTATTTTCGAGTAAATACATAAGCACATGCATGATGATCCATCCATCCATGATCTAACAATCCATCCATCCTAGAATGCATCCATGATCTAACAATCCTTCCATCTTGGAATGAATCCATCATAGTTTAGAAAATTTCCCCTGTTTTCCCAAAATTTCCATTTCGATCTTTTTTTGCCCAAATCCATGTCAATGCATGAGAATCATGCATAAACATGGATTTTAAGCAAAATGCATGAGGGGAATTACAACATAGATACCATGCACACGATATTACATAATGTATTGTTTGATGAACTACACATGTGCATTCTTGACAAGAGACGTACCAAATGCTTGAATCTGAAATATGCAGCTTCAATCCTCCCACATGCAACATCCACCTGAAAGAATGCGCATAACCGTCATACTTGAGTAATCAATACAGGAATGTACAAGTAAAACCATAAAACCAGAGATACTCACTGCATTTTCAGGATCTCCTCCATAGTTGACGATCTCATTCTAAAGCCCTTCTCCCTCCTCCTTTATCCGGGCTTGGGACCGGCAATGCAAAGACTTGCATTGGCGGAGTTAAAAAAGGGCTTAGGCTCCATTTAGTTTTAAAAAAAAAAAATGTTTTCATAAATACTAATGTGATGACCAAATGGAGCCTAAGACTATAAATACATTTAAATATAGAGTACAAAATTCATTCAATATTAAAAAATAATAATAATAAATAAGTGCCAAATTAGTTCAAAATGCACACTACACGTTCAAAATTAGTTCAAAATGCACACTACACTTTCCCGTTGAACTATGTAAAAAATTCACTTCAGGTAAGAGCTAACCATATAAATGATACAAAGTCAACTTGTTCCCTGGACCACAAAAGCATGCAAGGAAAAGTCCAACAAGCACACTAACCAAACAAAGGCAATAAACATCTAACCAGTTTTCATGGAGAAACTGATTTGATTGTAATTAGCTAACCAAATATGGGGTCTTTATCCATGATCCAAACAATCTATTTGATTTATTTTATAAATGTAGGACATCAAAAAAATAAACATGATTTGTGATTTAGCTGCAAAAACAGATACTTCAAAGTTAGAATCCGAATGGGATTGGGACAAGTAATATGGTGAGCTAGAAATTTCTAAAAATGCACAAAAGAAAGAGACGTCTATCCTATTTTCCATAATCTGGGTTGGGTGGTCTCATAGCTAACTAGATACTCAAGACCAGTACCATATGATATTTTCAATGTTTCCATGACTTGCATTAACAAAACTTTACAAAAAAATGATGACAAATAGGCATACAATGAGTTAAAAGAACAAGGCAGTGGAAAGAAACCAACAGCCATTCAATCATGCTTTCTAATAACCTGGGTTGTTCATCATTAATGTAACCTGACAATGGAGGTTAAAGTCTTATGATAGTTCAACTTCTCCTAGAATTACCTTGACTATATCAGCAGTCTTAGAGCATGGAAAAAGGAATACTTCTATAATCCTAGTGTTTTAGTTGTCTGTCTAGTTGCCTTCAAGGATTGGTGTTGATCACTGGTATAGATAGAGATGCTCATACAACATCTAAAGAGATGAATGGGGATATGAAAAGTATATTAACCAATTAAAGTCTAATCATGCAATGGTAATGTAAAGCAAACGGAAATAAGGAAAAAATAGATAAATTGACATAACGGTATCATATCGATGGTACCTTCATTGATTCCCATGAAGAGTTGTTGCTATGAGAAGAATCAAGAACTGCTTTATATGGCAGGATTTGATACTGTAGTAGCAACTAATACACCAACTGGTTCACCAGCAAGAGAACTTCCAGGACTATTTTCGTCCACCTGCCCATACTCAAAAAAACGGAGAGAGAGAGAGAGAAGGAATAGTTCGGTTGCCACTAACAGTGTCACTTTTGGACAGTGCATAAGCGCCACTGACAGTCTCTTTTAAAATGATTTCAGGCCTCTGAATCTTAAAATAGCTATATCTTTCAATCCACACATCGATTGCCTTGAAAACTCAATCGTATGTTGGTCTAATATAGTACTACCTAACCTACGGTTAGTTTCCAAATCTAAGGTACAAATTTCCAAAAAGAAAGCTAGACAACCATTAATCTTTGTTACATGAGCTCTTCTAATCTAAAAGTTGGATTGGGCTAAAATTTTAATCAGCTTTAGATCTGGTTATGTTCTATAAGTATCCAGTCAATTTTAGAAATTGAGTAACAAATTTCCAAAAAGTGTCCAATCAGTCCATTTTAGCTTATTTGGAGCGCGCACGCGCACACACACACACACTGTTTAAGGGGTTTACAGTCTCAGATTCAGTGCAGAATCCACATCCAATTCTTAGAATGGAGAGTTTGTACCATGAGAGCAGATAGAATGCAGAATCCACATCCAATTCTCAGATTCAGTGCACAATTCAATTGCAAATGAGTCTGGATCACCACCATATGGTATGCTCGAATAACCATCAGTCCAGCCTATCAATTGCCTGCATTAGAAAGTAACTTCTATCAGGAAAACTACATTTAGAATATGAAGAGATGCTCCAATGCTTTCTTAGCACAACAAGTTATAAACTGAGAAGGCTGCCAATGAGTACCATGAAGCAAGTTGAAAAGGGTCAAGAGATAACAATCACTAATCAACAAGGGAACGGGGAATGAAAAATACCTCAAAGACAGATTGTGGAGCAAGATTAAGTTCATCCAATAGAACCCAGCTACCATTCTTTAGTGCCTACATAGATAAACAATGGCGGGAAAATCTCATTCTGGTGTTCCATAATAAAACAGAATCTCATAACAAATTCCAGTCACTAAAGAAATTTAAACCTGCAGAAGAATTCCATCAGACCAAGCAAATTTCATCCCTTTGTCACCCTCAACCGGCAAGTCGGATCCCAAAAGATCCATGATGTCAGTCTGTAGCAGACAAACATCAGTGAGAAATGAGACAGGTTATGTTAACATGTCTCTAGCAGTATCATCGTAACAAGTATAATATTCCATTAACCTGCTCAGAAAGGTTTATCCGGACAATAGTGTTCCCAGAGAAATTGCCAAGTGCAAGAACTAAACTTGTTTTCCCAACACTAGGACTACCTTCCAATAAGACTGAAAAAATATTGGCAGAACTCAAGATATAACAACAAATAAACCCAGTCTTTCAAGAAAAACAAGAAGAGGTCAAATTTTCATCTTAGCTAGGGTAATAGAGCTTAGTGTATAAGAAAACAAACCAAGCTTTGAAAGTTGCAATGCCCACAGTACCCGCAAACTGTTACAGCTCAAATTCAACAGACCTAGAAACCCAGTCCTCGACACCATTAAACCTAGAAAGAGCTTTGATGCAGATGAGTAGGGTAGCTAAACATGCATACAACCATTCGGCCTCAGCATTCAAACATGAGCTTCACATGTGATCTACATGACCTGCGTTAGGACATCTCAGCTGTATATAATGTTAGACTTATTATATAGATAATCAGGTCCAAAGCAACAGGTTAATCAAGCCCTGATAACACCACACCTGATTAAAATGAGCAGGTGGTTTAAAACAGTAATTATTACCATAAATGCATCAAGAACCTGATTGTTAACAGTCCAATCTTGGGTCCAGGTCATCTACATGGTAGATCCAAACTGATGCACAACTCTGATGTTTTTTTTAAAACCTTTTTCACCTTCCATCTAGCAGGACGCAAACAACATCAAAACTAATACACACAGGAGGATTCAGCACAAATGTGTTATAAAATGGAGAAGCAAACAAAACAGCAAGAGATAGGACTAAGGTCAAGTAAATAATGGAGAAATGCAGTGTATAAACAATAAAGGAAATGCCAAACTATAGATGATACATACTCAATGGAGAAGTCAAAAGCAACATCTTTTAAAGTGACTTTTTTCAAACGATTCTGAACTAAATATGCTGCATTCTCCTTGCAATGCATTTTCCCGCAAAAGCACTCATTCAAATATAGAATAACTCTCCGATCAATAATATCATTCTTGAAGTTAACTTTGCACAAAAGTATTTCCTGGAAGAGAAAAATATAACGTAATCAAAAGAAGAAAAAATGTTTTGTTCCTAAAGAAGAATAAATTAATGCAAAGATAAATGAAAAATGCATATACTGAAAATAAAATACTATCATATCGATGGTACCTTCATCAATTCCCATGAAGAGTTGTTGCTCTGAGAAGAATCAAGAACTGCTTTATATGGCAGGATTTGATACTGCAGTAGCAGCTAATACACCAACCGGTTCACTAGCAAGAGAACTTCCAGAACTATTTTCGTCCACCTGTCCATACTCAAATTGAATTATAGAATTGCTGCAGAGGTTTCTCACTGTCCCATCATAACAGATAACGACATCTCTAAGTGTGGCCATTAGATTTTAAAACAAAGTTCCTGGTTCAGTAAATCCTCTGGAAGAACGAATCAACACTTCCCTGGATGATATGGAATGGACCAACTCTTCATGGGGGTCAGACCTTGAAAAAATGAGCTCTTAACTAACCCAAATGCCTCAGAAGGATAGTCAACACCATTAACAGAATACTTATTTTGGAAGTGGAAACTCATATCCTCAACCAAACGCCTTGAATAAAACTTCCCTCGGTCATAAAGTTGAAGCCCCAAAAAGCCAAGTTGTTGAACAACCTTACTGATAGCTGAATCATTTTTAGAATCTATCAAATTACCCAAAGCAGATAACTTTAGAATACGAGTCACAATAGGCAGTTTTACAGTTTTCAGGTAGCTTTCCACTTGCAACTCTACAAGTTCATTGTAATTTGATCTCAAGTGAAGCAGCAAAGGTGATATGTCCTGAATCTTCTTCTTTATATCTTCAGTAACAGCCTTGGGAATGTCAAATACATTCAAGCCAACACTATATTCTTCTAAAAAGAGAATCTCCATCAGCAGTGGCGGCAACATATTAAAGAACTTAACAGCCTCTTCTGTTCCCTTCTTGTCAAGAACAGAAGTAACAATCTCTGTGAATGATGACTACAGTAAATCTCTAGTGAAATCAATCCTCACCATTTCACTTTTACTGATCAAATGCCTCTCCCCAAAGTAGTCAAAAAATGCAAGTAAAGCACTCTGTACTATTTGCAAAACAGTCCATAGAGGACCTGTACGGTGAGCCTTAAGCAAAAAAGGTTCTGGTAAAACTGGTGAAGCACACAAAGCCAATTGTTGCGCAGTCGCTTTGTTCAAGAAAAAAGTCCTAAACATGAGTTTAAGTGACAATAAAGAATCATGCACCAGTTGTAAATTCAGACTACCACTATGAGAACTACGGATTTGCTTTTCAACACTAAACAGCTCCAAAACTTCTGCTTTTGCTGCTAGAGACTGTGGATAAAATATATGAACACAATCCCCATCAAAATCTGCACCTAGGGGAGCACAAATAAGAGGATTGATCTTAACAGTATGGTCGTCATGCACATAGACAGAAAATGCTTGTAATGAATGTTTATGAGTACTAGGTGGCCTATTAATGAAAACAATGTCTCCGTCCATAATACGCCTATTTATGATTTGACCAACTTTCAAATATGTATGACCTTTTGAACCTTCCCTAATTACATAAGTGGCTGAACCATCTCTGTATGTTACACATAATTTGTCATCCACTAGTTTCTGTAAATGATCCATGTTGTATGCCGTGACCTTCTCTTCAAATGTGAAAGCATGTTATCTTCAAGATATCTTCACATTAATGGGCATCATAATTTTTTTTTGGTTCATGCACAAATACTAGTTCGCTTCGTCAAAAAGCATGTTACTGACAAATGGACAAATGACATTTAATAAAAGAATCCCAAGAGGAAGGCATATCGTCAACATCAAATGCCACGTATTAATATCATGAACTCCCTCTGATACCACCAGTAAAAGATGACTAATGGATACTAGGAAAACACCAAGCTAGAACGGTTCCTTGCACCACCACAGAAAGGATAGCGCTAGATCATATGTGCTCAAACAATCTTAAATGAGCATTAATGTCGTAAGAAATGAGCATGAAAGAAAATGGAAATTGGGAGAATATCAGGTAAGAGAGTTGGTATAAATGATTTACCATTGCAACCTCTTCATAGTCATCAGTTAATAAAGATAGCTTCTTCAATCCACAACCTGAAGTCAAAGCAACTTCCCCTGCTACACCTTGAAACACATTGCACTAGACTTGCAATAAACCTTCCACATATCTCGCCCTTCATCATTAACAGACACCTGCAGTTTCCTTAACATCAGCATCTTGAACATTTTTGATGGGGCTTCATTTGCTTCATTTGCTTCATATGCCTGGGATGAACAGTGATTTCTGTCACTGTAATAAGATCGTGATCAGAATGTCCAGAAAACAGATTTGATGCAGCTCCATCAGCATCCCTGGTACTTCGAGAGCTGGACATGTATGTCCTTGTACTCTTTAAACCCTTCTCATTACCACTCAAAAGTGAGACCTTTTTATCAAGCATGTTGGCTTTAAAATTAAAGGAGAAACCCAAGAAATGTAAACTCATAAATCTGAGCTTTCTTAACTTTTTGTGGAACACATGCTGCGAAAGAAACTCGTTGCAATTGAGTTGGAGTCTTTTGCATAATTTTTTTTCCCCGAAACATATATCAAGAACCCAACTCCTTGTGGTGGTTGTTTTCGTTTTTCACAACACCATACTCAAATTGCATACTAGAGTTTATGAATTGAAAGTAGCAATATCCTAAGCATAGCCAAGTTATTGTTCGGAGGTGACCACTTATAGCTATAAAATCCCTACAAAATCTCACATTATCTTTAGAAGTTTCACCTAAAAATTGATGAAAAAAATTTGAAAATGAAAATGAAAATACTTGTACCTTTTTATTGATAAGCAAGGTACCCTTCACAGCACAACCATTGTAGAACAACCTGACCTGGATAAGTAAAGGCTAGAGGATAGATAAACAAAAACAGAAGTTCCATCAAGAACAATTGATTATGAAGGGGATTTGGACTAGCATTAAAGAAAAGACATAGACATAATGTACATATTGGATCCCCAGTGACAGATTTGTGTAGTGTCTCCACAACTTCAGCCTGATCCAGCATTCTCTAAAGGAAGAAAGACAATAATAAAATATTTCCATGATTTTAATGGATGATAAATGAAGCGAATCAAAGAGGAGAGAGAGTCATACTACCAGTGGGTACGAATCAGGGGATTTACATACAATCCAATAGTTCTCTTCTTCTGACTTCCAAAACTGCAGCACTTCCCATGTACAAAGGAGTTAGACAGATCATGAACATGTATGGCTATTCTAACTGCTTGTTGCAGCACAAGTTTTCCCAATTCCAAACAACACCATAGACTGTAATAAATCACAATAGCAATAGCATCCTGAGTGACCATTTCATATAAGTGGGACCAATATTTCATTGATCTAGACCATCGATGTTATTTAATGCGGAGTGGATCAGGGATAAGCAAAAAAAAATCTTACAGATTATGAGATTCCAACCATCATATATTTTCTGTTACTATGGCCCCTTATTCTATTATTTATTAACCATAAGTTTAAAAAGTCAAAAGGTCATTTCTTCTGAGGAACCTCCATAAATATTGTTGAAGGGTTAGGATTACCACAAATTGTAATAGATAAAGCACAGGAACTATTTGGAACTGCAAGTGCAATATTACAATTCCAAACATTAACTTATGATTTTGATGACAATTTGTGTGTCAATGGACGAATATGCAGTTACCTGCATACGCTTGCTTGAGATCTGATTTCAGCCATTCCCCTATCACTCCCACATTGGACCTGCTTTCCCCCAAGCCGCTGCAATGTATCCTTGCTCGTGTGGCGGTCGGTGGCGCTGAAAAATCAGGGTTCTTCTTAGCTCCATTGCAGTACCGGAACAAGTTCAAATCCCAACTCAGGTGTGCACAACTACATCCGAGGCTGGGACCAGAACAGTTCAAATCCCAACTCAGAATTTCTCCTTTGCAGATCAAATTTCCTGAGCAGACAATCTAAATCAATAGAGAAGGGCTGAAAAAGGCAAAGCAAAACAATGCATTCACAAACAAGGCTGGCAAGTAAAATTTTTTTTTCTATTACATTACTTTTTAACTGATTAACAGATGATCACCATGCAAAAACAAAAACAAAAAGAAAAAAGAAAAAAGAAAAAGAAAAAAGAGGGGGAAGTGCTATCATGCAAACTCTTATGAACATATATCTGCATACAGTTATTTGTATGCCTTACAAACTACAAGAGAATTCAATCAATGTTTCTAAAGAAGAATACTGAAATGCCAAGGGCCAATTTATTAATGCTAAGAAAACAAAGTTGATAAGAAGCTCTGAAGTCAGTTAATATGCTAGGGGCCATTTCTATGGATACTTAATGGTGGATCTTTCTTCTCTATAGCCAGGTGGGCTTTTTGAACAAAATTTTGTTATCAATAAAAAAGAAAGCATTGAAGGATAAAATGGGAAACTTGCCGATATAGATGAATAAACAATTATGAAGGGGATTTGGACTAGCATTAAAGAAAAGACTTGTAGAACAACTTGACTTGGATAAGTAAAGGCTAGAGGATAGAGAAACAAAAACAGAAGTTCCATCAAGAACAATTGATTATGAAGGGGATTTGGACTAGCATTAAAGAAAAGACAGAGACATAATGTACCTAATTAATAGTTTAAATGATCTATGGACCTAATTAACAGTTTAAATCAATGGATTGGACTGTCCAAGTGTCCAACTATGAGCACTGGAGCATTTCTCTTCTATGAATAAATCAAAAGTTAAAACCTCAGTCATTCCCATGGACTGACAATTCATCCGACATGTGGCTCAGAGTCAGCTAAGTGTAGTCCTGTTCAGCACTAGAAGTTAGCATTGAAAAATGAATCTGGATCCTCTGCTCGCCACAAGTAGAAAATTCAGTTTTTCTGCATCGTGATTGGTCCACGTGATGGCCCACCATAGGCTTGGAATTACCTCAATTTTATCCAAGTTGTGCTTTGATGGGCTTATTATAATGACCAATATCCATAAGGCATTGTAGTTGCAGGATGTAAAACACGATTAAGAATTTATTACATCTAAAAAAGTACATGGAAAGTGATGGATGTGCATGACGTGCTGTGAAAGAGTTGCATATTCATTCCTTTTTCTTCTTCTTCTTCTTTTTTTGGTTTTTTTTTTTTGTTGTGGGGTGTGATTGTTTCGTAATGGTCATGCTTTATGAGAGAGTGAGACACACACACACACCCTTTCTAAGGGAAAAAGGAGAAGACAATGTAACACCTTATTTTTAAGTTTTATAGGTCCCAAGTTAGTTACCTACCAAAAAGCAAAGTCAAACAGGTTTAATAGTCACCAAGGTTGGAAGTTGAAGAACAATAGACTCATTAGAGCCATCAAGTCCAACCGATTATGCACAAGGTCAAGGGCTATATATATATATATATATATATATATATATATATATATATATATATATATATTATAATATTATATATTATATATATATATATATATATATATATATATATGGAGGGAAGGTTTAAAAAATAAGGTTTTCTAGCTGGAGAAAGTCCTGGGGCATGACCGATATGCAATGGTGCCAATCCAGGCAATGATCCTATGGCAAGGAAAATTTTCTTCTATATACAATCTGGGATTTGCTAATTAATACAATTCTAGATACTATGGCAAGGTAAATTTTCTTCTACACTATCATTTGGAAGTTCTTTTATTGATGCTTGGGACTAGCAATAACTATAAAACTGAGGCTTTTCAATTCACAATCCACTATTTCTTCCAACTTTTGAAGATAATGAGATGAGCGTGGTAATTACATGGAGCAGAAATGAACTGGAAAGATAAGGAGAAATCTCCAAAAAAAACCTCTTTGTACGTTTTTGTTGCAAAAGGTTAACAAACAGAAACATTAAGGCTCTCAATCTCTCCATACTTGCTCAGCTCCTCAAATAGATCCTCATAGGAATCCTGCAGTTTCAAAGTCATTCAAACCAAAAAAAAAAAAAAAAAAACTTAGAAGGATTAATCCAATCCTTTTTGTATATGAATTAGTATCCTTATCAACAGTGAAAATCACAAAGAAAAAAAGAAAAGAGGGAACAGAAAAATGAGAAATCTTGTTATGGAAGCAAGATATTCAAACAATCAATGCTACCAAATGAGAAATTGCAAAATCTGTTACCAATTAGAAGGCACCTAACGACTCTGTAAGCTGGAAGAAGCTTGAAAAATCAGTAATGTTTTATGAGATTGAAAACAAACCAAGAGGAGTTATATGATCCTTTATCTAATGACATGTAGAGTGAGCTCATGTTCTAATTTGAAAGCCATGAATTCATCATAATTAAGCTCAATTGCATAAAAGTGGAACTGATCTACTAATTTATCTTTATTTCAAAATCAACAAAAGATCATATATCTATAACAGATTTCATCACACAATATTTCAACAAAATAATAATAATAATAATAATAATAATAATAATAATAATAATAAGGGACATGAAACAACAAGCTGCTACCATAATTTTCTAATTTGAAACAAGCAAAGATAGCAACTAATTCACATAATTTTTTAAAACTAAAAATTAAATCAAGAAAGAAAAAAAACAACAGCAAGACAGTGAAGAAACCAGCTAAAATCACATCCAAGCATCAAATCAACCAAAAAAACTAGTAAAACAGAGTAGAAATGCAGAACGATCTGAAGGAAAGATGAGAAAGAAAGCTAATCTGTTACCATAAAAACAGATCAGAGGCAATCAGAGAGATAAGTCTTAAGAAAATCCAATGCACTAGGGCTTATTTGAGGATATTTGACGTGGATAAAAGGGATGGGTGATAGGGACTGTTGAAAGGGACTGTTGAAAGAGTTTTGAAAGCTTTCCAGGGCCAAGTGATTATTTGACTGTGCATATGCATGCCAGTGAATATCACCCAGAAGACTGACTGTGGAACAAATGAATATAATAGAAATTATGTTAGAGAGACTCACTTGAGGGAGACCAGATGCAAGCTCTCCAAGTACCCAGTTTGTAGTTGCAACCAAGTAAGGTAGATAGGGAGATGACAAACATAATGGTAGCAATCAAGTCCAAAGGTACCATTTCTACTCTCCAAACGAGACGATCCTGTTTGGGTGCCCACTTAAAAAATGAGTACTCATTTGAGTGTGCATTTGAAAATTCCTGATATTTGGTGCAACCAAACACACCCTCAATCATAATTATGCATTAGAAATCATGATTGTTTGTCATCAAAATTACTTTTAATCTGTACATATAAGATTAACTCTAATGAGATTGGCTCATTTTAAGTGGCATCCAAACAGGCACTATTTTTTCTATTTTGTGTTTTTATATTTTGGTAGTAGTGTAGTGGATCATACTAAAATCCAACATGGATCATGCATGCATGCTTGTCAATGCAGATTGTATAAATCATGGGTCCCACCAGGTGAGGTTAGCACAAAAAAGTATGATTAAGTTAGATTCATCCAATTTGTGTGATTTCTAGAACATGCCCCCATCTAGAGTCGGCCTGATTTTCAATGGTCTGGATATACATATTCCAACAAATTTATGATTTCAACTTCAAATTTCTTTTTGTGCATGGTATAATAATTGAAAAAGAATCCCTGTAAATACATCTTATTTGTTTGAAAAAAAAAAAAAAAGACTTGGCATATTTTGAGCTTTCCGGACATGTGACAAATGGCCATCCATCACTTATGTAGAGGCGGAAGCTACGAGGGGCCCACCAAGATGTCCGTAAGGAATCTACCTCTCCCATCACTTCTGCCATCCAGCTCATGCTCTAGTACATGATTTGAAAAATGAGGTAGATCCAAAACTCAAGTGGGACACACTACACGAAACATTGAGAATGAATGGAAACACCCACCATTGAAAACTTCCTGGGTGCTTACCATGATGTTTGTATGCCATCCAAACAGGGGCTGTTTCGCTACCCATCCCCTTCCTATTTCTTCCCCCCAACAACTTTTTGATATTCACCAGTTTGATTGGTCGCACCAAAATTTCATGGTATTTCTTGCAACCTAAAACAAATATGAAATTATGAGAAGAGAAATGTCTCTGTGGTAGAGAGAGCTGAATCAGAAACCAGTAAGATTAGAGCTGAATCAAGCTTAAGCACTTCTGCTCAGTCCTTTTGTGCACACCAGTACGTCAAAACTCAAACCAGTAGTTGACTGACAGAAAGAAAGGCCAGGATTGACTAAACTGCCGTTTGGATTCAAATTTCCAGTAATGTGAATGAGCATTCGCATAGCTGGCACTCAACCTACCAAAATCCCAATTTTTCAAGATCCCTTTTACCCAAACAGATACTTGTATGTATCCGCTCACAGCATTTGTCAGATTGAAATAGATAGTCTATTCCTCACATTTAAAATGAAAATGCATTACAATTACTACGGCGTTACTATCCTTTCATAATCATATACATGAAATCCTTCTTATATACTACAAAAAAGATTTGAAGTACTGCATCAGACAGGCCTAAAACACAAAGAGGACGAACAACATTGATAGATTTCAAGAAATTGGCACAAAACCCAAAATACACCACTTGCAGAGCTAAACTCGGACAATGCAAATCCCCAACTTGGGATTTGACAATACACATCCCTAATTAGGGATTTGTTATACAAATCTCTATTAGGGATTCAACAATGCGTATCCCTAATTAGATATTCTAAATTGCAGAAAGCAACAGTGAGAAGGGGAAAACCTTACCTCAAACCTGAGAATCCGAGATTTACGAGCAGCAGAGGGCCGATGAGACAGGGAGATAGAGGACTAGGGTTTTGAGAGAGAGAGAGAGAGAGAGAGAGAGAGAGAGAGAGAGAGAGAGGTGCGGCGGAGAGAGAGAGAGAGAGAGAGAGAGAGAGAGGGATCGAGAGAGAGAGAGAGAGAGAGAGAGAGAGAGAGAGAGAGAGAGAGAGGAGAAAGAGAGTTGCGGAGAGTAGGTAGAGAGAGAGGAGTGTGTGTGGAGAGGGAGAGGGATAGGTAGAGAGAGAGAGAGTGCGGAGAGGGAGAGGGAATGAGGGATGTGGGCGCGAATGAAATTTGGTGGTTTTTTTTTGCGGGCGCGGACGACCACTTGAGACGGTGATGTGTTAGGGGCTACGTGTGGCCCACTATAATGTATTTCATTTATCTGTGCCATCCAATAAATTCAAATAATTTTTTAGAGCTTTATCCCAAAAAATTTTGAAAATAGAAGGCTCACATGGACCACACCAGAAATCAACAAAAGGCACTTAATCTCCATTGTTTCCGATGGTGTGGTCCACTTGAGATTTAAATTTACCTAATTTTTGGGTATAATCCATTAAAATTAATTTTAAAAAGGATGGACGGCTTAGATTAAATAAAAAAATTATGGTGGGCCACATAGAAGTTCTAACAGATGTACTTTGGCCGTGGTGAGGTACGGCTATTTAGCTACGGATTAAATCCGTAGTAATATAGCTACGGTTTATATCCGTAGCTAAAACATCCCCTAGTCCATAGCCTTTGCTCGTTTTTTTGGTAGTGTTTCCAAACAACACTCCCTCACATGTAACTCCGACCACTTGGTTCGCAAATGATAACACTTCCTCAACATGCGACTTTAACGCCTGTTTCGCCACATTTTAAACTAATGCGATGTGATGAATGATCATGTTGGCTGAGTAATTATTAAGTTAAATTCATCCAGTATATTGGTGAAGCTAGGATACCAACGTTATATCACGAGTCCTTATCTGGATCACGTGGCTCGTTGCCGCAAGTAGTGTAACAGCTCAGCCACACTGTATGATATTGTCCGCTCTGGGCACAGTCCGCACGGTTTTGTTCTTGGGGAACTCCCTCAAAAGGCCTCATACAGTATAGGGTGACAACTCTACATATAACCACCACAACTTCAGACGACACTTCCGATGTGGGATAAAGCTTCACCTTTCACTGTGTGCACAGTAGCCTGCCAGCACAGTAGCCTGTCAGCCACACAGTAGCCTGCCAACCATTTTGGGGCCCACCCACATGTGTGCCCGCTAACATGTGACCACAGTGACGGGGCGTCACAATATCCCCCACCGAGGGCAGAGCCGTCCTCGGCTTTGATACCATTTGTAACAGCCCACGCCCACACTGTATAATATTGTCCGCTCTGGGCACAGCCCGCACGGTTTTGTTCTCGGGGAACTCCCCCAAAAGGCCTCATACAGTATAGGGTGACAACTCTACATATAACCACCACAACTTCAGACTACACTTCCGATGTGGGATAAAGCTTCACCTTTCACTGTGTGCACAGTAGCCTGCCAGCACAGTAGTCTGTCAGCCACACAGTAGCCTGCCAACCATTTTGGGGCCCGCCCATATGTGTGCCCTCCCACATGTGACCACAGTGACTCCTTACCAGTGTCCCTTGATCCAAATTTAGGTGTCTCACAAATCAACATTTCCAAAGGTATGGTATGATACTTAAATGTTTGAGAATCAACCCAGTATGAGTCGTCACCCAAACAGAGTATGATCACTCAGTTCCGAGGTGCGGGCTTGTCACATAAAACTAAATTACCATAAGGAAAGAGCTCATCACCTAATTCCATTCACGCCCGTGTCGTTCGAACGGTAATATAGTACGAAACCATCGGCTGGATAATTTGACGGGGGCCGTTCGAACAATAGTTTATCACCTCCATCAGTGCTCACTGGTCATTATGGGGAGGCTCGTCACCCCAGCATAGGCGACAGCTCAGACATGGTGTCTCATACCACCATGCCTGACTCATGAGTCTTAGTTGTTCACTGGTTACTACGGGGAGGATCGTCATCCCAGCGTAGGCTGACAGCTCGAACACGGTGTCTCATATACCACCATGCCCAGCTCATGAGTCTTAATGAGATCGTATCGCACTAACGATTATAAATGGACACATCCATTGGGAACGGAGTATCATAGATTCCATTTAGTCGTGTCATACATTGTGAACATACATGATCAGTCGGCTAGTGGACTAATTTGATTAACGTGGGAGAACCACAACACAACCGGTATTGGGTGCAAGTAACCCATGTAGTTCAGCTACTGTCGGTCGTCCGTGTTTAACCAGGGTCGATCGAACAAGCCTAGGGTGGCCACCCTAACTCGGGCCACCCCTTAGTTAGAGTGATTTACCGACTGACCCAACATTGTAAGCAACCTAAGCATTACTACAAAATTAGCAATTCGTCATGCCATCAACATAGATTCAACAACACAACCACATATGCATTTCGTCGAACACATGTAAGCATACATAGGATACTACATTCACTAAAGCATTAAATCAAACATGTGAGCATGCATAAAGTAATACAATCACTTAATTATTAAATCAAACACATGAGCATCGAAAAAGCAATACGTTTCACCATTCAAGCATTTCATCAAACACGTGAGCATCTATATTCAATAAATAGTATATATTATAGAAAAATCAAAACATTTACATATTAGCATGTACAAATTCATCTACAAGCATCTAATCATTAACTGAGACTCTTAAGGGTCGATAAATGATAACCTAGAGATAATGATCCACACCTTAAGAAGGAATATCCGATTTTGAGCTCTTAGGGTTAGGGATTTGGGGAAAAATCATCAATTCTTAAATCGAAATCAAGAAAACATAATTAATGACTGAAAATCTATACTACGTTGTTTAATCGAAGGGTAAGATATAAATTTTACCTCCGATTCTTGGCATGGGTGAATTTGGTGGAGGTTTGGTAATAGCCAAAGGTTTGGTTGAAGGATTACTAACCCTACAAGCACCAAAATTTCCATCACTTAAACACACACTCTCCATTCTCTTTCTCTTTCTTTTCTCTCCATCTCTCTCTTTCTCTTTCTCTTCTCCTTCACCCAAGCTAGGGTATGAAATTCGTATGGGAGGAGGGGGTGCCCAAATGAGACCTTTATATAGTGTCAGAAGTGGTACAAATAGCCTTATTGGCCCTTTATTCATTATATTAACTCTAAGGGAGGTTATTTCCCACTTATAGGGTCTTTCCGGGGGTCCACTAGCTCATCTACGTCAGGAAAAAGGTGCCCCACTATAGGATCTATGGTTTGTCAGAATCGGGTGACAATCGGACACTTCGATCAACCGTGGGGGCCCTATTTACGATGGATGGTCATCGGTAATTGATCAGGGTCGCGGCTATACGGATATGAGCAGAGAAATATCCTTAACTCATACCTCGAGTTTGGTTGCGATCTAACGGTCGGAAAGCCACAACTTGGCGAAAGAGCGAAAAGTCTATTTTACTTAAGTTTCAGGCTTCAGCTTAGGGTATTTGCGCATTTCAAGCAATCAACATCTGACCCAAGTTGCGCAGTTTTGGGTACTATCTTGATTCTCCACCTGAGATGGACGTCAAGCCTAGCGAGGTGAACAATATTTTATAGTTTCGAAACTAGTGGCCTACTAACGAGCGGTCTAAAGCTTGTTTAGAAAATCGAGGTATTTCTGGAATGAATTAGGTATCAAGATTTCTTGTGCGTAATTATTAGAGTTTAGATTAACTACGCTTATAGTGTGGCCTATTTATAATTAGCAGAAACGAAGATTCGGTCTTAATAACTCTAAACTGTTGGTTTTTAGGCTAAATGGGTAACTAGATTAATTTGATTTGTTAATTCTGACCCCTACTTGTCTCGGCTTTGGGTAGATCTTTATTTAGTTACGGTTGTCTCGATTACTCAGTGATAGGTCAACTAGATTTGGACCCTACGTGAACAAATCCCGAGGCTAAGCTCGATGTTTAAGTGATCGGGTGGATTTGTTGGCTTTCTATGGTCAATTAATCGAATTTGTATGGTTCTTTACTAGTACCACCCGCATATAGGCTCACTTCGAGCGTCAAGGGTCAATAAGCGATAACGTAAGCTGGTCATATCAAAAGTTTTTAAGAATATTTGAAAATTCAAAATAACGAAAATTTGGGACGTTACAATTTTACCCTGCCCTTTCGTTCCTTTTATCTATGCTCAAATTATCATTGCATTACCTCTATTTTCATTTTAACATGTTATCATCAACTATTGGCCCTTTTGGGATTATGACATGATGTCAAATACAAGTGATTACTTGGAATTCATGTGAGGCCATGGATACAAGCCTTGCCCCTGCCTTATCAAATACTCGTCTCTTTATTTGAGTCGGCTCTACCACTTATCTCTTTATTTTGAGTTGACTCTACCACTCGCCTTTTCTTTTATGTTGGCCATTGCCACTTTTGTTGAGTTGACCATCGTCACTCTTCTCTTTATTATGTTGGCCCCGTATTGTCTATCTTTAAAGCTTGGGCATATGTCTTGCTATTCCAGAACCTCCATGATTCAGATTATATTCTTCATGATTCAGTTTTATTCTCTTTGATTCAGTTTATATTTTCTTGATGCAAGTACTATGTTGAGAATCCCTCTTCTAGCGATAGATTAAATGTCGTGGACGTAATGCGTTTTCAGTAGCGTCCCTGGGGTGACACGTAATTCCATATTTCTCGGGTGACAATGCAACAACTGGTGTGTGTAAATCGTTCTATATATGTGACACATCAGTTTGAAAAATTAGATGTCGCTTAGTCGCTCCTTTTCCGATTTTGGGGGTTGGATGCCGCTTATTCGCTTTTTTTCTGGTCTTTTAGGGGTTGGTTGTCGCTTTAGTCGCTCCAATCTGAGTTGCAAGAATCACCTGGGCATGTGTGGTGTTCGTTTTGGGATAGCCGTATAAAGCCATGTTAAGCGTGGGACACGCCGGCGAATCTCCGTAGTATGGGATGCGGGGCGAGTCAGATAACTATAATCACATTCCACATTGTGGCAATCGCTAAGTGTGATACATTGCATATACTTTGCTAGGCATGCATCTCATGTAGATTGTTTGTACATTGATACCTCTTGTAGTGTGGAGTACTTGACGTATCAGAACCTTTACATGTTTTATGAATTCCTTGAATTACTGTTCATCTTAAAGGATAACCATCACTATGAGTAGGGCATTGACCATCTCTCAACCGTACAGTTGATGCAAGTAACGTACAGATTAAAGACTTAGAGAACTACTTCTCTATAGAAGATTATACGAAAGAATGAAAAGATAAATTTATGATTTATAAGTTTTATACTTCTACTGCGAACTCGATAAATGAAATAAGCTTCCATTAGGAAGGCCGTTGATTATTCTTTTTACTCTGATGAAATATAATCAATATAGTTGATTTTATTCTTATGAATGTTACCTTCATGAATGTATTTGGATGTAAACCAAACGAAAAAAAAAATAGGGTGCGATTTCAAAGCATCCAGTTTGTACATTATTAACACCTGTTTTTCTCAGGTACGATTATAAACTTTGGCCGTAAAATCTCAGGCTGTTTCACATACCTTCTAACATAGTTGTAAAACTCATTGACCCAACTCAAAACTCATTGGGATCCCATCAATCCAAATAGCCCACATACCTTTTAACATAGTTGTAAAAGTCATTGACCCAACTTAAAATTCATTGGATCCCATCAATCCAGATAGCCCACATACCTTCTAAGATAGTTGTAAAACTCATTGACCCAACTAAAAATCTTATTGGATCGATCCCATCAACCCAGATAGCCCACATACATTCTAACATTTTTGTAAAACTCATTGACCCAACTCAAAACTCGTCTGAGTTGAGTACAAGTGAACTCGACTCAGCAAAATTTCAAGCTGAGACATTATAAAACTCAATCATTAGAGCGGTTCGGTCCCAACCCAATAGGGCTCATTGAGTTGTTTCTCTTCAGAGTCACTCAACTAGTTAGGCTTTAAGAAAAATTAGGAGACTATTGGGGAACTGTGAAAGCACACAAAGATGAGTCAAGCAAAGCACTCCAATCACACAATCAAGTCCAATCACAAACAATCCGAACTTTATGTGGAAAAATCCTTTCGGGAAAAAATCACAGCACAAAGAGACAATAATGCACTATAAAAGCATAAAATGACAACCCTAGGAATGAATTAAAAAAGCACGCAATTCTACGCACGCGCTCGATGGCACCTTCGATGGGATTTCAATAGCACGTTCGATGGGATTTCAATGGCATCGACGATTTGTCAATGGCATTGAAGTAAAACGCCAAAACATTCCAACGATAAAACATGTATTTTCTGAATTTTTGTGATGACATTGAGATTCTTATAGATTTAAGACATCAACAACAAAGACTTGCCAAGTTGTCTCTCTGCCGAGTCATTGAGTTGTGAGGTGCTCAGAGCTTCGAACTCAGTCTCAAGTAATAAACCAGCACTGCAAATCTTCATTATGGCCATTTTCATTAAGTAAATACTATTTTAATTATTTAATCTAATCATTCAATATTAGCAGAGTCACACATAAGCAGGATTGAGTCATCAAGTCGACATGGCCCGGATGGATTTCACATTGTCGAACGAAGATTCTAACACAATCATCTGAATTTCATGCATACAGGAAAATTTATTCTCAGGAAGTTGTATTTCCATGAAGAAAACACCACAAAAAATTGAAACAAGAAGGAAAGAACGCTGAGTTTGTCTCCAATCACCAGGCCGCATTTCCTATTTAGCCATCTTTCATTTGAGCTATATATCTATTCCTTTTTCTTTCTTCTTCTTTTGTAGGGCGGTCACCCACTAGGAGAGAATTCAGTGACAGTTGGGATTTTGTATGTGGTCTTGAGCGATTTGTTCCTGAGCGCGGTCCAGATGTTATTGACATAATACGAGATCTGATACAACTGATTGATCTTATTATACATCTCATCTTTTTTATCTCTAAACTCGGTTGTAAGGAAGTGATTGGCGCACTGATACCCTTCGCCCAATTGGTTGTATGCATCTTCAGCTTCGTTTAAGTCCTTCTCAGCTACACCTTTGATGGTTTTATCTATGCGGTCACCTGTGGTTTCCCAAAGGTCATGGCACGTCGAATAGGCTGCTTGTGTATCAGCGTCGCCGGCAGTACTCTTGATTTGCTTGTCGGTGTATGCGAGGGATTCTACAGTGAGGGTCTTTATCTTGTTGAGAAATATATTCAGGATGCCAATCTCGTCGACTTTCAAGCTATTGGGATCTGATGCTAGAGTCGACTTACATCCTTCAACGTCCATATTAGAGAAACTGCATACCTTTTCGATCAGATTGGCGTCGGCCTTGGCTGAGGAGAAGGAGAGAGAGAAGAGAAGGAAGAAGGAAAGGAAGAAGGAAGAAGCCATTTCTTTTTCTTTTTCTTTTCTTTTCTTTCTTATTTTTTTTAGATATATAGAGAGGGAGGAATGAGGGAAGAAGGAAAGGAAGAAGGAAGAAGGAAAGGAAGAAGGACGAAGGATGCATTTGTGGCTTTTATATATGTATACGTACACTCAATGGAGGGAAGATTGGTTGGTTTTGTGGTGGATCCGATTCCATGGGATAGGAAGGAATTAGTGGTTGAGATATCATTCCTCTCTCTTTCCTTGACCAGAACAAGTAACCGTTTGGAATTTGACTTTCTCTCGTTTGAGGAATTAGGGTAAATTGAGAGAGGATTGCATGTGTACGGGAGAAGTGTGGGGCCATAGAGATGTCTGTGATAAATCCACTCCGTCCATCTGTTTTGAAAGATCACGATATGATAGGATTCTAAAAATCAGGATATCCAAACTCATTTGGGCTATAGCACATGAAACAGTGGGGATTGAACGCCTGGTGGTGATGCAAGTTTTGTATCAGGATGATATTTGTTCCTACAGTTTTATCAGAGTGGTAATAATTCTATGAACGGTTTGGATGGTATACAAACATCATGGTCAGCTCCAGGAAGATTTCAACGGTGGATGTTGCTATTCCCACTATTTTGTTGGTATGGCCCACCTGAGTTTTGGATCTTCCTATTTTTAGAATTCTATACTATCGTGGTCTTTCAAAACAGATGAAAGGAGTGGATTTGTCACAGATATATTTGTGGGCCCCACACAGCCCCAGGCGCAGGGATATCTCTGTGCGCGCATGTAATTGCATTTTTAATGATGAAGTAGATTTATTTATTTTTAGTTAGGTTTTCTTGTGGAATTCAGGATTTTCCAGTTTTGATTTTGGTAATCCATGTCAAAAAATTCATATTTTTGGAAGAGTGGCTTATATTAAGTCCTTTTGAAATATTCGAGCAGTCCCATGATTGCCGTCTCTCTCAACAACCGCTTCGATTGGATGGTTCTAACCATCTGACTAATGGGGAAAAAGAACTGCTGAGATTGACCTAATGTAGCTATCATGTAGCCATCTTGACCGTCCATTCCTCTCAAAAGCTGCTTTAATTGGTGGACCGTGATTGCTCAAGTAATGGCTTAGAAACTTGATAGTTTGTATAGATTAGACTATTAATAGGTCAGTGATTTGGGCCTTTTATCATGTGAGATCACCTTTCATTGTCAAGCCCTAACAAAATTTTTGAATCTAATGATTCTAACAATTCGATTAATGGAAATAAAGTAGATGGTCCATATTTATTATAGTACAAAAGGTCTAATCCACTATTTAGGGATTTCCATTGATTATTAGAAGGCTTTTGTAGGAAGTTCCTGGGAAGCTAGGTGGGCCTCCCTGATGTTTTTGATAAATTCGCCCCATCCATTCATTTTCTCAGCTCATTTTAGGACATGAGACATAAAAGGCAAACCTCCATAATGCTTTTGATAAATTCAACCCATTCATCGTTTTGTCAGGACATGAGACAAAAAAGGTAAGGCAGATCCAAAACTCAAGGAGACCAAAAGAGAAGGTGAAGTGCGGAGAAAAGCCTACTGTTGAATCTTTCCTATGGCCCACCTTGATGTTTATATGACATCCAAACTGTTTATAAGGTCATTCCAATGGGATGAAGTTAAAAAAAAAAAAAAAAAAAAAAAAAAAAGAGAAAAAGCTTGATAACTTCTCTCGCCATATAAATTTTTCAACGGTGTTCGTTCAATCAATCCCCACTGTTTCCTCTCGTATATAGACCACTTGAGTTTTGGATCAGCCTCATTTTTAGTCTAATGTCCTAAATTGATCTGGCAAAACGGATGAAGGAGGTGGTTCATAACAAACATCATGGTGGCCCCACCTAGGTTTCCAATGCATTAACTTCCTTTGAAAGCTTTTACAGGCAATCGTGTTCATTATTTGGAATGTGAATCAAGTTGGACCCCTTTAAATGTTAGCCCCTCTCAAAAAATTACTTTGATAATTAGAAGATCCTAACCATTATGGCTTGAAAATAAACAAATATTTTGATTATAATAAAGAAGTAATTTTGATAATTGATATGGACCATCTATGAGTGGCACACCCAATGAGCGTGGATGCCCCACATACATCACCGTACGTGGCGTCATGGAAGCCTGGTGTTGCACATGTGGGGACTATTGGCTTGTGTGCCATTGGAAGCTCGATCATCAGATCATTGGTATGCTGCAATGGGGTTTTATATTACTCTTCAACACGAATGCCTAACTTGTAATGAGGTGTTATATATATTAACTCCACTGTAAATGATATGTATCTAAACATTCCCTTTTAGGCCTTTTATTACAGTCCCCATTGTGCTTAGGCATAGGCCTTTTATTACATTCCCTAAGATTTTTTTTTTAAAAAAAAAAAAAAAAAAAAAACCTTGATTAAAAGGTTTTTTAAAAGAGAAAACTAATCCTTTACATAGTAAAGAATAGCTAACATGTAAATGGTGCATTTGAATTTAAATTTTATGGTGCTTCATCTTCAGAGTATCTAAATCATGATTAGGATCAATGTTACAGCACTTCAAGAACTTAGTAGCTTTAGCATTCATGTCATGTATAGTTCCAGCAAGTTTTTTAAAAAAATAATCTAGCAGCATGTTTATCTTTTTCGAAGGCGTTTAGAAGATCTTGGACAGAAATAGCACATAACTATTCTGCTGGATAAAACATGGTCAGTGTCGATTGCTTTAATAGTCGGCGTGGGACCGTTGAGTTCAGTTAGACATCTCAAATAATGTGTGGGACCACTATTTGAGCCTCAAACAGTCGGTGTTGGACTATGATCAGGGCCCTAAATGGTCAGCTTGGCCATTTCTTAGGTCTCTTGGACGGTTGATATACTGGACTTAGGCAGCTAGTGCTAAGCCACTCTGATGAAAGGTTTAAATGCTGGCGCATGTCTATATTTCAAAGGGATGAATCCTCAGACTCCCTCATTTTCACCTTGTCATATACCCTAAAGTGGAGAGAAACAAGAGTTTGCAATGGATTTAGAAAGCTTTTATATGATATCATGAAACAAATGTCAAGAACATCGAAAATGAGAGAACAAAAAGAATATTTATAGTAATAGAAAGTTGTTATTACCAGCCAAGCAGTAGTTACGCGATTTAGGCAGTTATAGAAACATGCGCATAAGAAATTCATCTTTGATACTATGTGAAAAATAGGTAAGAGAAATTCTGAATTTCTTATTAATATTTTTTCTTGATAATGTGTGATATATAAATATTTGGAGGAATAAATAATATTAACTACTAGTAAGAAATAGTCATATCCGGTACAATTATCATAAGAGTAGAGAGAAAGAGAGGGACAGTCTTAAAGAAAGAGTGAAATGTAAAGAGAGTTCTGATCAATAGAAACATTCTTCAAAGGATTGGCCTCAGCTGCGAGCTCCATATCTGAGCTTTAGATGATTTCATGCTGGCCTTAATCAGCATAAAACATGGAACTATGCCACCATGAAGGTGGCTTTAGAGGATGCAGGCGCAGGGGAGGACGTGGGCAGTGTGGCTTTAGAGGCACTTGTGGTGCATTTTGCAATTTGCACATGCGCATCATATTACGAGTAGTACTCACTCCTTCACGACCTAATATAAATCCTCGATCGTGGTGTAAAATGCGAGAGAGGCTAGCTTATATTAGTTTCTGGAAAAGGTCTGATTATTCCGTTAGAAAGAACGAACAGAAACTAACACTGGTTAGCGCCAATGGTCAGAGAACGGCTAGTCATTCCACGATCCAAATAGTCATATCTTTAATCCAATGGTTTGAAATGTTTGGATTAATAAGTCAATGGTAAAAGAAAAAAATAAATAAATTGTTTTTGTATCGTTTTGATATTTGATGGCCTCAAGTGTAATACTTCATTCCCTCAATCTATAGAAATCAGGCCCTACATTTCTAGAGAATCAACAATCGAATCAAACGATCTCAACTATAAGGGAAAAAAAAAAAACTCTCCTCCTTCCTTTTACTAAGTGATATTACATAATAAAACTGAGCTCTCGAACTCACTTTATTACTGAGTTCAAAAATTCACTGAGTCTACCAAAAGATAGTAATGACGTTGGCTGAGTTCCTAAGGTGGTCCATTTGTCGTATCCTATAAAAAATTCACCAATAACATTACGGGAGAGAGGGCGAATCATTCTTTAAGAACAACATATTCAATATATTTTTCAACCTTATTATAATTTTTAATTTATTTTTTCAATATCCAAAATCTTTATTTCAAAAAATTCTCAACATTTATTTTTATATAACTCAATAAGTTCTCATTTGTAGAGATGCCAAACACCCTTTAGTCTAATATGTTACAATCATCAACTAAAGCTGTCCTAACTAAGCTTCACATGCAGGGCTTTTACAAGCCGGGCCTCAGGTAGGGTCTTATTTCAAAATTCTGATTTTCTAGGCCCAAGCCCAGCCCATTGGGCACGGATTAGGTACTACCCCCGCCTGTTCCGAGCTCGGGACAGGCAGAGGCTCCAAGGGCCACTGATGGGCCACCGTGATTTATGAGTTTTATCCACACCGTCCATCCATGTTTCCATATTATTTTAGATGGTTAAACCAAAAATAAGTCAGATCTAAGGCTCAACTGGACCACACCACAGGAAGCAGCGGTGCTAAGGACGCCCACCATTGAAATCTTCTTAGGGTCAACTGTGTCAATTGTTTTCCATCCAACCTGTCGATATGGTCAAATATAATTGGATGAAGTCAAAAAACAAATATTTTCTTGATCCAAAACTTCTGTGGTCCCTAAAAAATTTTCAACGGTAAGAATTTAATTCTCAGTGTGTGGTCTATTTGGGCATTGGACATTCGTTATTTTTGACTTCATACTCTAAAATAATATGTAAACATAGATGAACGGTGTGGATAAATTTCATACATCACAGTGGATCCTCAGTTGCCCTAGGAGCCTCCGCGTGTCCGGAGCTGGGAACAGGCGGGCGTAGTACCTAATCCGGGCCCCAGCCCATTGAATTTATACGTGGAAATTGAGAGTGCACCACTTGGAAGGACGCGGATTGCGTCCTACTAATCCGTCCGGGCAGGGCTCTGTGGGGCCCACCGTGATGTAAGTGTTTTATCCACCCCATTCAACGCTTTTTTCAGATAATTTTAATATGTGTACCAAAAAATGAGGCGGGTCCAAGGCTTAAGTGGACCACACTAAAAGAACCTATACTGATAATGACACCCACCGTTGAAACCTTTCAAAAGGCCAACGTGATATATTTTTTTTAACCATACAACGTATTCATAAGGTCATGTAGACGTAGATGAAGTGAAAACACAAATATCAGCTCCATCCGAAAGTTCTCCGGCTCCTAAGAAGTTTTTAATAGTGTACGTTCAATCCCCACTTTGTGGTCCACTTAAGTCTTGGACCCACTTCATTTTTTGGTTCACTTATTAAAATTATCTGAAAACAGTGTTGAACGGCGTGGATAAAACACTCACATCACTGTGGGCCCCACAGAGCCCTGCCAACGCGGCCCACTTGGAAACGTCCACCGCCTTAGGAAACGGATTGGCTAATCCCCTGCCACCAGCCAGTCGGTGCTCTGTGGGCCCCACCATGATGTATGTGTTTCATCCATGCCGTACATCTATTTTTTAAGATTCTTTTATGGTACGAGACAAAGAATTAGATATATCCCAATCTCAATTGGACCACATTACAGGAAACATTGTTAAATGAACTTCGACCATTAAAAACTTTTTGGGGGTCATAAAAGTTTTGGATCAAGCTGATCTTTGTATATTGCCTTCATCTGGGTCTGTATGACCTAATAAAAATATTGGATATCAAATAAACAGTACAGTGGGCCTTAGGAGGATTTTAATGGTGGATATACAATGACTTTGTTTTCCTGTGGTGTGGTCCACCTGAGGTTTATTTCCCTCTCATTTTTATTGAAGTCCTAAAATGATCTTTAAAAATGTATGAACGGAATGGATGCAACACATACATCATGGTGGGCCCACATAGCACCGACCATCAGCCACTGGGCTGATGGCAGGGGGAGTAGCCAATCCGTTTCCACCGCCTTGATGTAAAATAATGCCAGTAGGCTTAGCCTCCCATGTGGAATAGATACACGTAGTGTGCTTACCAGACTTTTGTTAAAGGCAATGAAGACAACGTACGAATCTCATGCGAAAGGTAATTCACAGCACACGTGTTAATTTTTCAAAAGTGTGCCGCATCTGTACCATTCATCAGGTGGAGCCCTTTATGTACATGCCCTAGACCAACATTTCAGCCAGTCTGCTGATCAGGAGAGCCATCACTGTTTGAGAGTGATAGATTATGGTTAGGAAAAGCTAAAAATTCTCTGGCATTCATTTAGGCCCACGACCCACAGAGTGGATTGCCTTTACCTTTGGCTACAGCATTCCAACAGTGGGCCCCACCTGATGAACGGTCGTGATCATGTCACACGGAATCCAGAAAGTTGACGCCTGATTTATATCATTAGACGAGGAAGTTGCACGACATAGACGTCTAATCACTTGTGTTTATTTAACATGAGGAGGGGTTTGCTAATCCCACACGGAAATATACCGCCCCACACGTGCCAACATGGTACATATGTGGGACATCCAAGCCGCTCATTAGGTATGCCCTGATGTGTGGATACTATGGCTCTTGGCACAAAAATCAGATCGGTTCGTTGATTGGGTACGACACAGAAAAGAGTTGAATGTGTACGGTCTGCCAACGGTTTAACCTTCCGATTTGTTTGTATACTGGCCCACACAGTGGATGGACGGGCTATATTCTTTCCCTATGAATTTCATATACTATGGCCCACCTAATGGATGGATTGGATCTTACATATCTACGCAAACGACTTGCATGCATGAGCGATTAATAAACCTTTGTACACGTTGGGATGCTTATTGAACTAACGTATATGGGCTTTTAATGGCCAGACAATGAAGTCTTCTTAATCCACCAGTTCAACCATATGTGTGAGTGATCCGGACCGTTCAAGAGGTGGGCCCTTTCATGAATAGTACATGGACAAAGTATTGCTTGCCAAATACGATCCTAGCATCCAATCCATGAACAGCTAGTATCGTGGAATGGTCACGGTTTATTAGAATCATCTTGATAGGAGAATCCCAACCTTTCAATTTGCATCCTGAAAATAGAGATGCATAGAAATGGTCCACACTCATCTGAAAAAGGTCCCAAGATAGGTGATTAGATTTAATCATGGTCCTGCCCAACAAACCTACGGTCTGGATCACTAACTGATGTGGGCCCGACTTCCAAAACTAACCACTAAAGGATGATGATATAATTCCGCAATTGACGGTCCAAAATTCAAGCCCATGATCTAGGGCCCGAGCCAGGCCTACCAAGCCCGTGAACTAAGAGATGCAGTTAGGGTTAGATCGGATCCACCGTTCGTAATACCCGGAAGTGGATCCGGACAGATTGGTAGGTTTGTGACGTGGCGGAATATGAGTAGGTGACGTAGCCATTGTCAAAGAGTCGGTCTTTTTCAAAAGTGGCTGAGTCAACAGAGTAATCGACCATGGACCCCCTTGATGGTGTATGCGTGGCCCATTTACATCCGTCCACATCATTGATCCACCAAGCTTGATAGTCCTCCGAACCCATGTCCATGATGCTAAGCCTGCGCCCGAGCGATCGTACTTATAAGTGGGCCATTGTTCAATGATCTAGACCATTGATTTGATTTGACTCACTATTGATGGCCCATATGTGGCCGGAGTCGGATTACGTCGGGCCCGCTGATCTCTAGCAAGGAGTGGGCAGATCTGCTCTTTTTTTTTTTGGCCTATACAAATCTGCCCATTCCCTGCTAGAGATAGGTTGGGCAGACGTAAGCAGCTTCCTAGGTGGCCAACGGATTAATGGCTTGATTTATGACCCATGGGCAGAGCTGTACATGAGTTGAGCTTATTACAACTCAACTTAGCTCGGTCACTAGCTGACCACAGCTTGAACTCGGCTTGGTCCTCAAGCTTGATGGACTAATTCGGCTCTGTTTAGTCAATAGCTCGGGCAATTCAAGCAGCGTTTGAGCAACATTTTCTCAAACACATGAATTACACTTTTAATTTTTCATAGAATGCAAAACAGCAACAGCAATTTATAAGTATTTTATCAAATACTTGATAGGTAACATCAAAGTCAAGATACAAAAGTAGTTTATCATGTAATGTTTTTTTAAAAATTATTATAGTGATTTGTTTCATATCTATACTTTCCTCGCCACCAACCGATTCTGTGGAAAATATATGCACCTGAAACTACATTTTATTGAATCTTTCATCAAACACTTGGTGAGCAACATCAATATTAAAATAACTGAGTTACGGAATTTGTTTGATCCGAGTCAATTTGAGGTTGGACAAGCTCAAACTTAGTTCGAAATTTATTCATGCTTCAAAAATCAGCCTGACTTGGCTCAAACTCAGTTTCAAACCGAGTCGATTTGAATTTTTGCGAGTCGAGTCGATCAACTTAACCAGCTAACTCGGTTAGTGTACAGCTCTGCCATGGCGCATTATGTACCAACTGAAAACCTGAGCATGCTCTCCAAACTCTTGGCCTATAGAATTCACGGCCAATGCTTACCTGGTGCTGACTCAGCCACCGTAGCATACACGTAATCAATCCAAACCGCTTATTTCATGACGCAAAAAAGGACAATAAGTTGTAAAATCCTGACTGTCCAGTTGATGGCTGACATTGAATTCTTCTGCAGCCCAAATTCAATGGACAAGATCAGATTATTATGATTATCGAATCAGTGTACGTCTCGTCCTATGCTCTATCAACACCATGGACAACAATTTGGACGGTCTAGACGATCTGGAAACTATGGATCCTGCTTAAGCCACGTGTGCGGTGGACGAATGTCCACGTATAGAATAGTAATGCTGATTGTATTTCTCACCTGTCCCGTGATTTGCGGGGAGATGTAACGACTAGTCGACGACGAAAGTCTTCTTTTCTTTCTCTAGCGAAGACTTCATGCAGTCTGCATCACGCGATGAAAGCCTTTGAAAACGGTTAGGAAAGAGGGAGTGTATGGTCATGATGCATCAGCACTTGAATAGTGTCCTGATGCACTGTTATATAAGGATGGGGCCCATTTTCTTGGTCATCCAAACCGTTTATTTTACGTATTGTATTTTAGATGGATTGATAACAAGAAAAGCTACCAGATTAGATGTTTCTATGGCTTTGATCTGCTTCATTTTTTGGGCTCATGGCCAATGATGAGTTGGAAAAATAGCTGGACGGCTTGGATATACAGTACATACATTTAGGTAGGCCCCACGGTCAGGGTCGCACCTAATCAGCTCCCATTATTTGATGGGTGGGATCACCAATCTACGTTGGAGAGCGCGGCTTGGCTGAGACCCAAGACCCAGTGATGTGGGTGCGACCCTGACTGTAGGACCAATCTATATATATGCACTGTATATCCACACCGTTCACATATTTTTTTCATATTATTTTATGGATTATTCCCAAAAATGATGAAGATACAAATTTCAGGTGGACCACACCATAGGAAACAGTGGTCATTGAACTCCCACCATTAAAAACTTCCTAAGGTCCATCATAATTGTTTTGACCATCCAACCTGTTGATAAGTTCAAGCTGGCCTGGATGAAAGGGGAAAATAAAGATCATCTTATCCAAAACTTTTGTGCCGACAAAGGTTTTTAATGGTCAAAAACCACAGTTTCCTGTGGTGTGGTCTACCCGATATTTGGATCTTCTTAATTTTTGGAAAAACACCCTAAAATCAGCTTATAAAACAGATGGACGGTGTGGATATATATAAAATTAATGCATCGAGGGGCGTTTGATTTTTATTTTCCCCGGTTAAATACAAGGAATTACGTGTTTATTGCTTACTACACCTGTTTGAAAGTTTACAGGAATTACGTTTTGAAAATCGGTATATATGAACATTTTTATTACTTATTTAAATATGTGGGCCCCACCATGATATATATGAGTTATCTACACCACCCATCCTTTTAAAAAATACATTTTAAGCATGTGCCCAAAACTTAGGAAAATAAAAAGCTAAGTGGATCACAGCCGAAGAAACAGGAATCATTAAAACGTAAATGGTTGAAAGTTGTTTTCTCTCTAGGGCCTACAGTGATGTTTATTTGTCATCCAACCCGTTAATAAGGTCACACAGTCATGGATAAAGTGGAAACAAAAATATTAGTTTGATCCAAAACTTCCAGAGTCTTCAAGAAGCTTTCAATTGTAGGAGTTCAATTCCCATTGTTTTCATTAGTGTGGTTTACTTAATTTTTGGATCTACATATTTTTTTGGTTCATGCCCTAAAATGAGTTGACTAAATGGATGGACGGTGTGGATAATACAAAAACATCAAGGTAGGCCCCACAATTTATTTTTATTTTTTTCACAAGGTGTCGTGAGGAGTGATATAATTGAAAGGCGGCGATATAATTGAAAGGCGGCGATCAAATCACCTTGGAAAATCAACCGGAAACACATAGCTAAATAATTATTACCCATTTACTTGGAATTACCTCTGTAAGTCGCACTCTACGTTGGATCGGTCTGAATCAATGACACCACGGCCTTTATGGTCCTGATGCATCAGTGCTTGAACAGGGTCCTGATGGAAGATTGCATACAAAATGGGCTCTTTTCATGTCATCTGAACCGTTGATTTTACGTCTTGTACGCTATATAGGCTGATCCTCAAAGAAGCCCCACGTTAGTGGTTCATAAGTCTTTGATCTGTGTCATATATTTGAACGGTTAATAAGAAATACATCAACCGTCAAAAGGAAATGGATAAAGATTTGATGACTAGGATCTCCCAATCAAAAAGATTTTTGGGTCATCGCCAATATGGAGTGGGTCGGTCTTATTCGGAAAAAAGGGCTCCATTTGTAGAAAATAGGAGCATCTGACCCTACAATTCGTCCAGTTGAAGGGATACCTTGGATGACCAAAACACGTTGAAAGAGTGAAAAACTATTACTATACAAACTATCATTGCATTTAGAATTTCAATCGCACAAGTAACGACTTCTTAAGGCATGATATGTGGGACCCATCTATTTCCAAAATTTACGCCGCCTTCCAATTCTGGCACGTGAGGCCTAATTCAAACCGTCGGTCTGATGGGACGCGGATTAGCTAATGAGAGGTTGAGTAGCAAGACTTGCTACTTCACTATATTATGTGGGCCTCACTATAATGTATGTGTTGTATCCTTACCGTCCATCCATTAAATCATTTTAGGGCATGAGAGAAAGAATGAGGAAGATCCAAAGCTCGAGTGGACCCCACCATAGAAAAGAGTGTGAAGAGTGATGCCACCGTTGAAACGTTCTAAGGTTCAACCATGATGTTTATTTGAGATCCAACCTGTTCATAAGTTAACACAGACATGAACGAATGGAAAACACAAATATCAGCTTGATCGAAAACTTCTGTGGCTCCTGGAAGTTTTTAATGGTAGCTGTTCAATCTCCACTGTTTTCTGTGGTGGGGTCCAATCAAGCTTTGGATCTTACTCATTCTTTGTTTCATGTCCTAAAATGATACATCAAAATAGATGGATTGTGTGGATATAATACATACATCATGATGGGCCCATGGAACATGGTGACGTCAATTTAGTAGCCGGTCTGGCTGCTCAACCTTTCAGTAGCTAATCGTTCTCCCTTGGATCCGATTCTAAAATGGACGCGGATTGCATCCTATCCCCGCCCTGACGCTAATCCGTCCGGGAACGTGTTGTAAGTTATTTTATCCACACTGTTAATAGTTTTTATATGATTATTTTAAAGTATGAACCAAAATTTTAGGTATTTTTGAGGTTTAAATTTGTGTTTTCACTTCATTAAAAACTTTAGGTGTCAGATCAAGCCGAACAAAGTTGGGATTGAACGTACACCATTAAAAACTTCTTGAGACATGGAGAAGTGCCAGATCAAGCTGAAATTTGTGTTTTCACTTCATCCAAGTTTGCATGACCTTATTAATAGGTTGGGTGGTAAAAAATACATCATGGTTACCCTTAGAAATGTTTCAACGGTAGGTGTCATTATCACTGCAGCTTCCTTTGATGTGGTCCACTGGAATTGTTTATCTACTTCGTTTTTTTGTATAATACCTTAAAATGATCCGAGAAAAACGATAAAAGGTGTGGATAAAATACTTACATCACAGTAGGCCCCACAGAGCCTTGCCTGGACAGATTAGTGTCCAGACGAGGTAGTACGCAATCCACGTCCTTCTAAAATGATCTCTCCAAATGGATGAATGGCATGAAAACAACACATACATCATGGTGGGGCCCACAGAACATGGTGATGGCTACTGCTACTCCCTGTCAGTAGCTAATCGTTCCCTGTGGTGGGTCCACTCGAGCTTTGGATGTAACTCATTCTTTGGCTCATGCAATAAAATGATATCTCTAAATGGATGGATGGTGTGGATACAATGGTGGGGCCCACAGAACATGATGACATCACTTCAGTAGCCGGTCTAGCTACTCAACCTGTCAGTGGCTAATCGGCGTCCCGTCGATGTGGCCCACCTGTATTACCATCTCCCGACAATCTTGGGGGAGTTTGCTTTGCCTACCACCCACTTGGGCAGCATGCTGACGTAATCGGATGATTTTAACAGTACATATTTTTATTACTACGGTAAATGAGTTATTTTTTTCCCATAATCATGATTCCACAGTGATCTTAAGCTTTGATTTTTTAGAAGTGAATCTGAACCATTGAAGACTTTATTTTCATTGTTCTAAATCCATCCTACCAGTTTAAGTTTATTTATTTTTTAATGGACGGTTTTAATCTTCGAAAAACTTAAAATGGTGGCCCTAATTTTGTAGATTTGGATATTTTCTTAAGATGTTAATAATATTAAATTATAAGAGATTATAGAGATCTTAACATATACACATCTAATCATCTTAATATAAAAGAAAACATTCATTAATGAAGTGAACTACATTATAGTTGGCAATCATGTCCCACCTTAATGAATGGATGAGCCTATTTTGCTCCTAATAATTATTAAGGTGGGACCAACCTTTAATGACAAGGTTAATTTCATCTACGTGTTATTGATCACATTAGTATAAAAAACTACCATCCATCTTAACTAGTGTGACATGAACATAAGACATTAAAGGGTCAAAATATTAATTTGACCCCCACAATCAATCTAATCCATTCATCATGTGGGCCACACATGATGGACCAAGTCAATCCACCAACCTTAAAATTACCATCCATCTTGACTACTGTTACATGAACGCAAGGCATCAATGAGCCAGGATATTTGACTCTCGAAACCAATCTAATTCATTCATTGTGTGGGCCATACATGATAGACCAAATCAATCCATCAACCTTAAAATTATCATCCATCTTCACTACTGTGACATGAACGTAATGTTGGAAAAATAGTGAAATTACACAGAGATGAATCTAGGATAGCAATCCAAAAGCACTAAGCAAAAAGGAAGGAGAACACAATGATTTAACATGGAAAACCCTTTCGGGAAAAAACTACGGCACAAATTGACAGAAATTTACTATGAGTGCAGAAATTACAAAGAGAGGAGGCTTACCCGATTCGAACAACCTTGAATCTTACCCTTGCTACACCCCTTTGAAACCTTAGAACTATTTAGAAACCCTTGGAATGCATCCCAATCCCATTTACACTCATATATATAGCTTTTGAAAGAATCCTAAACGAAATCGGAAACAAATCCCGCAATTTCGCAGTTTTACGAAAAAAATCTGCTCAAAATCTGATTAGATTTAAGACATCAAATATAACAATGTCTATCATGTCTTCAATCTTCAAACATATAGCTCCTTGTTCTCTTCTCTTATCTCTGTCTCGCATCATAACTTCATCAATAATTCTTGTGTACACTCCATCTTCCTTTTACGCTATCACCAAGCCTAGGGAAGTTGCACAGAACTTGAACGTCTTTGTAGGAATAACCTTGGTGAGCATGTTTGTCAATTTACACTGGTGTGAATCTTCTCCAGAGTTACGCCTCCTTCTTCAAACATCTGTCGGATAAAGTGGTATGAACATCAATGTGTTTAGTACGAGAGTGATAAACTAATTTTTTAACCAAATTTATTGCGCTTTCGCTGTCACAATTAATTGACATGGCTTCCCAGTGAAGCCCCAATTGATTTATTATGCCTCTTAACCACACACCTTCCTTAATCGCTTCTGTCAATGCTATATACTCTGCTTCGGTCGTGAAAGGAGCTATTACGGACTAAAGCTTTGACATCCAACTAATTGCTCCACTCGTTAGAACAAACAAGTATCCTAAAGTTAACTTTCCGGAATCCACACTGCCTGCGTAGTCTAAATCCACATAGCCTACCAACTTTACCCCTGACTTCTCAAAAGTTAAGACGTAGTCTTTTGTATCTTGAATGTATCGAAATAACCATTTCACCGCTTCCCAATGTTGCTTGCCGATGTTTGATATGTATCTGCTTGCAACACCGAGTGCCTGTGAAATGTCTGGTCTTTACAGATCATGACATATATTAAACTGCCAACCGAATTTGAATAAGGAACATGAGACATAACCTACTTTTTTCATTCGATTTAGGACATTGTTTTGAGGAAAGCTTGAAGTGAGCCGCGTGGGAAACACTCACCGACTTTTCCTGGTCCATCCCATACTTGATCAACACCTTTTTAATGTATTATTCTTATGATAATCAAAGTCTGTTCCTCTTCCTGTCTCTATGAATATTTATGCTGAGAATCGTCTTTGCAGCCTCCAGATCTTTCATTTCGAATGTCCCTGATAACTGAGTCTTCAGTACGTTGATTTTACACATATCATGACTAGCGATCAACATATCATCTACATACAATACTAGGATGATAAATTTGTCATTACTCAGTATCTTATAATAGATACAGTGATTGTATTCACTCCGAATAAATTTTTGACTCATCATGAAATAATTAATTTTTTTATACCAGTGCGTAAGCAACTGTTCTACGTCGTACAACGACCTCATTAACCTGCAAACTTTTTTATCTGTCCCTTTAACTTCGTAGCCCTCTAGTTGCTTCATAAAGATATGCTCTTCCAATTCCCCGTGTAGGAATGCAATCTTGACATCATTCTATTCCAGTACGAGATCGTATTGGGCAACAAATGCTAACACGAATTTGATAGATACTTGCTTAACTACCGACGCAAATATCTTTGTGAAGTCGATTCCTTCTCTCTGAGCATACCCATTCGTTATCAGCCTAGCTTTATATTTGTCCTATTTCCTTTTGAATAACCAATTGCATCCGATCGATTTTCGGTCTACTGGAAGCTCCACCAGTTTCCATGTGTTGTTTTGTTCAATGAATCCATCTCATCGTCCATAGCCGCCTTCCACTTTTTTGCATCAGGCTCATTAAGAACATCCTAAATAGTAGATGGGTCCCCCTCATTTATAATGAGGGCATATGCAATATTAGAGTTGTCCCTGTATCTTGTCAGTAACATGCGACCATGCAGTGAGTTTTTTCTCACAGGTGCCTGATCCACCTACTCCTATACCTCTGTCTGCGCATTTGTCTCTGCCTGAGTATCATTTGTGTCAATTTGAACAGCTACGATCAATCTTTCTGGTTCATCTTGCTCCTCTTGATCATTCTTTTGGAATATGTAGCTTTCATCAAATCTGACATCACGGCTAATGATAACCTTATGTGTGACCTTATCGAATAACTTGTAACCTTTCACACCAACACCATAGCCAACAAAGATGTATTTTTTGACTCTATGGTCTAGCCTATCTCTCTCAACTGACGATACATGAGAATAAGCCTCACAACCATATATGCGCAAATCTAAGTAGTCCATCTTATGATAACTCCATACTTCCTCTGGGATTTTACATTCAATTACCGTAGACGGAGATCGGTTCACCAAATAGCAAGTCATGTTAACGGCCTCTGTTTATAGGTCATTGCCCAACACAACATTACTTAACATGCATCGGGCCGTCTCCAAGAGAGTTCAATTCATCCGCTTAGCCACACCGTTTTGTTTGGGTATGTGGCACATCGTGTTGTGCCTAATGATCCATTCATCTTTGCAATATTCATTAAACATAGTGGAAGTAAATTCACCACCATTGTCAGTCCTTAAAACCTTTATTTTTCAACCTGACTGTTTTTCCTACCATTGCCTTTCATTGTTTGAATATGGTGAAAACTTCAGATTTACGTTTCATGAAGTAAACCCAAACTTTCCAGGAGTAGGCATTAATGAATGAAACAAACCATGATGACCCCCCAACGGAAACCTCTGGCGATGACCCCCATACGTCAGAGTGCACATAATCAAGCACTCCTTTACATACATGTTTTCTAGATTTAGAAGATAATCTAGATTATTTACCATATATACAATGCTCGCATATATCTAAATTAGAATTCTTAAAAGCTGCAATCAAACAATAATAAGATAGTACCTTCATGCCCCACTCACTCATGTGCCCTAGACGAGCATGCCACATACGTACAGACGTGGAATCTGCAACTACTGTTGCCGCTCTACCTGTTGAAGTGCTCCCGATTAACCTGTAAAGGTTTTCATGCCTTTGTACTCGCATAACTATAAGTGTCCCTTTTGAAACTTTAAGGATACCATTAAGATCAGTGAACTTGCACCCTATAGCCTCGAGTGCACCAAGAGAAATCAAACTATTCTTTATATTAGGAATGTGCCTAACATCAGTCAAGGTATGCTCCATCCCATCAAACATCTTGATGCTTATCTTACTAATAACTACAACATTACAGGCATTGTCTTTGCTCATAAAGACTTATTCACCATCGCATTCTCTGTAACTGACGAACCAACTACGATGAGGAGTCATGTGATATAACGCTCCCGTGTCAAGGATCCACTCATCTCTATGATTGTCGTGCAAGTGTTCGATCATGGACACAAACAAAACATCACCTCCACTTGTCTCTTCATCAGATGTGACAACATTGGCCTCCTTGGAAGAAGCTTTTAAGTTTTCTTTCCTTGCTTTAGGATTTGTACAATCCTTCTTCATGTGTCCAGTCATCCCATAGTTCCAATATTTTAATTTTCATTTGTCCTCGCTCTTGGATTTGGATTTAGGTCTTGAAGATCCTGTACCTCGATTAATATTTCTGCCTCTCATAAACAGTGCATCAGAAGATGTCCCTACGCCATCGTTTATCTTTCTCATGACATTTCTTTGAAGGGTTGAGATAATAGTGTTCACAATCAGGAATTTATTTGTAGTGCACAATGAATCCCTGAATGACTTATACGATGCTAGAAGAGAATTCAACCGCATGCATGCCTGATCTTCATCTTTGACCACTTCCTCCATATCCAGCAACTTGCAAATCAATTTATTAAAGTAACTGATGTGGGCCTCGACATCTCCACCCTCTGCCATCTTAAAGGTGAACAACTGTAGTTTTAAGAGTAGGTAATTCTCAATGAATTTTTTCACATAAATATCCTCTAACTTCGCTTATAAACCAGCTTCAATTTTCTCAATCAAAACATTATAAAGAACTTCATCCGTGAAACACAAACAGTAATTCTTATCAAGAGTATTCCAATCATCATCACTCATAGTCGACTTTCGCTCCTCAAGAGCATCATCCTCACCTTGCTTGGTTAAGGAACTAATCATCTTGATCTTCCAAAACTCAAATTATTTTTACCTGAGTACTTCTCAATGTCATACCCAATGTTTCCCATTAATGCTAATCTTTTAAATTCTGACATGCGCCCCAACGATTTCATTGATACTACTTATTGGGGAAATGACGCAATCATACAGAGATGAATCTAGGATAACAATCCAAAAGCACTAAGCAAAAAGGAAGGATAACACAACGATTTAACGTGGAAAATTCTTTCAGAAAAAAAAAACCACGGCACACAGCGATATAAATTCACTATGAAAGCAAAAATTACAAAGAGAGAAGGCTTATCCGATTCGAACAACTTCAAATCTCACTCTTGTTACACCCCTTTGAAACCCTAAAACTATTTAGAAACCATTAGAATGCATCCCAATCCCATTTACATGCCCATATATATAGTCTTGGAAAGAATCTAAACGAAATTAGAAACATATTCCACAATTTGTAATTTCGTGAAAAAATCTGTGCAGAATCTGATTAGATTTAAGACATCAAATACAACACGTAAGGCATTAAAGAGTCAAAATATTAGACCCCCACAACCAATCTAATCCATTCATCATGTGGGCCACACATGACGGACCAAATCAATCCAACAACCCTAAAATTCCATCCATCTTGACTATTGTGACATGAACGCATGACATCAATGAGCTAGAATATTTGACTCCCACAACCAATCTAATTCATTCATCATGTGGGCCACACATGATGGACCAAATCAATACATCAACCTTAAAATTGCCATCCATCTTGACTACTATGACATGAAAGTAGTGCATCAACGAGTCGAAATATTTGAACCCTACAACCAATCTAATCCATTCATCATGTGAGCCACACATGATGAAACTAGTCAATCCAACAATAGTAAAATTCCATCCATCTTGGCTATTGTGACATGAACGCAAGGCATCAACGAGCGGGAATATTTGACCCCCACAACCAATCTAATTCATTCATCATGTGGGCCACACATGATGGACCAAATCAATCCATCAACCTTAAAATTACGATCTATCTTAACTACCGTGTGACATGAATGTAGGGCATCAAAGAGTCGAAATATTTGAACCCCACAACCAATCTAATCCATTCATCATCTCGGCCACATATGATGTACCAAGTCAATCCAACAACCCTAAAATTCCATTTATCTTGACTACTGGGACATGAACGCAAGGCATCAAAGAGCTGGAATATTTGACTCCCACAACCAAAACCAATCTAATTCATTCATCAGGTGGGCCATACATAATATAACAAGTCAATATCAACCATCTACTTTGCACTATTAATGACTAAAGCATACCAAATTATTTCGTAGAAGTTCATTGATATTTTATACTTTGCTAATGAAATTGACTTTTATTGTTGAAAAAAAAAAAAAAAAGATCTCCATGTTATGCGGGGCACATGTATCATGTGAGCATCGTACATCTACAGTGGTACGTATGACTTGAATGGTCAGGATTGTACGATGCAAAGAAGATAGAAACGAGTTGAAATTCAACGAAGGAAGCCTTCCAAGCACCTTTATGGGGCCAACCTTGTGGGAACGGCACGAAGACTGACTTCACAAACATCTAAAGTGCGGTATCAGTCATTTTCAAACTAGAAGCTTGAGACTTCCTACGATACTTTTGTTTCTGTCCTATAGATCTCGGGCCATATTTGAATGATCCAGACCGTTTATATGATGGGCCTCACTTAGGATTGAAATACCCAAAAATAATTATCCAATTGAAAGTCTACCCTTAAATCATTTAAGTACTTACCTTTGATAAGGAATGATCAATAATTTTCCATATGTTTGATATATGCGGGGCTCACCAAGATGGGTTGAGTGCCATCCAACTTGTCCATTAGATGAAAATCCACATGCTAGATCGAGAGCCCAAAAATCATCCTGGTGGATAACTAATGTGGACCACACTAAAGGAAAGAGTAGGGAACATTGGGGAGGGTGTGATGCCCACCATAAGAACTTCCAATGGATTGTCAGGTCCACCGTGTTGTGTATATACCATGTATATACCATCTAACCCATTCATCAAGGGTGCCTCATCAGGATAAAGGACCCAAAAATTCAAGTTCCAAAACTCAGGTGGGCCACACCACGTGAATATACAAGTTTTAGGCGTGCTAGTACACTATATAGTGAAAATGAGGCTTTTCACCATACTGACGGCTCTGATTCCACATGCACCACACCTAGGCTCCACAAAGGTCGGACATGTGATAATCCCCTCCTTTGAATATAGACCGTCTACTTCAACCGTTTATATAGGCAATGCTGATGAAGGAAGGATGTGTTGAGGTCGAGCACCATATTCGTCAGCATATAACTATTCTGAATCCACCAAACTTACCTGGACTCCTCGTAGAGATGTCTCGAATTCATGAGAAAGATGAGAAAAATAAAATGCCTCAGAAAAATTGGTTGGTTATGAAAAAATAAAATTACAACCTTTTAAATAATAACATGAACCTATGAAAAAGTTTCAAATTCCTACCATAATTAAAAAAACTCTTAGAAATCGTGACTTACCATAAAAAGTAAGCTTAGTTTTTATAGACGATCATCATTCTTAGTGCTTTTTAGTGTGTATGATTTTCGGCCAAAAATAATGTGTCCTATTTAGCCAAACTATCATATTCCCCTTAATTATTCCAAACACTTTTTATGTTGGGCGCAACTTCTAAAGCACAACGGATGAAAGATTATAGTCAAACTAAAACTTATTATAAATAGTAAAAATGAAATTAAAACAGAAATTCGACAGTAGATTTGATGGTATTTCGCAGCGTGTGCAACCCGGCAAGCGGGGTTGGGTGGCTTAAGTAGCTCGTTCTACCCCCAAAATCATATACTGTACATTCGATAGCTCATTCCAGTTTGCGAGATAGGTTCGTTTTAAGTTTTGACGGTCCGGATCATCTCCATCTCTGATTGAGCCTTTTCTGATCCATCTTGGCCATAAAAGTGTCCACGACCCGCTCTACCTCAAATGCTAATAACCCTTGAAATATATGGGGCCAACTAATCCATTTTGCCCATGAGCTGAGCCCTTCTCTGATAGGTCACCGGACCGAACATCTCACCAATCAACCACTCAAGTGGGCCCTACCACGTGCTATGGACGGTGAGTATGATGTGTCTCACGTTATGGTCAGCGGATTCCAAACAAACATCATGTTTCCTATCTCGAGTATCGTACACGCTTTGAAAGTGGCACACACGACCCACGTTCCGCACAACGCGCTGTACCATACCAGCTTTTCTCTATAAATAGCTCTAAAACCCCTCCATACCCAAACAGCATTCCACAAGAGAAGAAGCTAAAACCCTAGCTAGCCTCATTGAGAAAGAGCTTGACCCATGGCTTCTTTTTGTGGCTTGAAGACCCTCACATGCTTCGCTCTTGCACTTTCACTGTGTGTGCAGGCAGCACTTGGTATGTGCATGGTCATTTTCTTCGGTTCTCTAGCCTTCGGAGGTTCAATCCGATCCGTCCATATGTTTCAGCATGTCCACATCCCAGATGGGTCCACGTGGATTCTTGGATCGATGGTCTGAACCGGTTATCAGATGAGCATCTGGATAGATATCACGTTAATCGGATGATCCTGTTCGTCTGGGCAATAGTCATCCTCGTGATTTTTGTTCAGTTGCTCATCGACTGTATATCCACCAA
>JAJHSJ010000018.1:50952831-51030200 GCA_021015155.1 Magnolia officinalis
CGCAATGTTCTTGAATGGCTCTTCCACTGTCAGTCTATGTTCGAAATCTCGCACGAACTCCACCATTTTTCACTCTATTATCATCAGTGGGGCTGCACATTCTACGATTTTCTTGTGGCTCAACGCATCGGCTACAACATTGGCTTTGCCAAGATGGTATGAGACTTCAAGCTTAAAGTCTTTCAATGTTTCCATCCAACGGTGTTGCCTCATATTCAGGTTCTTCTGCATGAAGATGTACTTAAGGCTCTTATGGTTGCAAAAGAGCTCGAACTCTTCTTAATAGAGGTAGTGCCTCTAAAGCTTCAATGCAAAGATGACCGCCGCCAACTCTAGATCGTGAGTGGGGTAATTTTCTTCGTGTTTCCTCAATTGTCGAGAAGCATAGGCAATCACCTGTCCTTCTGCATAAGTACACACCCCAAACCGACTCGAGAGGCGTCAGTGTAGATGATGTATTTAACCTCTTGCTCTGGCAACACAAGTATGGGTATGGACGTCAGCTTGTCCTTCAATTCTTGAAAGACTGCCTCCACTTTTTCATTCCAAGCGAACTTAATGTCCTTCCAAGTAAGCTGGGACAATGTTCGGGCTATCCTGGAGAAATCTTTAATAAATCGACGATAATAACCGACAAGTCTGAGAAAACTCCTTACTTCTTTAATCGAACCAGGCCGCTCCCAATCTTGTATCGCGGTCACTTTGGCGAGGTCAACGGTGATCCCTTCTTTCGAAACTACATGCCCCAGAAACTTGACTTCCTCTTTCCGGAAGTCATATTTTCAGAATTGCGTAAATATTTGATTCTGTCGTAAAGTATCAAAGACCGCTCGTTGGTGTTCTTCGTGATCTTCCTGACTTTTTGAGTATATCAGAATGTCGTTTATGAACACAATGACAAATCGGTAGAGATACGGCCGAAACACCCGGTTCATGAGATCCATGAATACGGCTGGTGCGTTTGTGAGTCCAAACGGCATCATGAGGAATTTATAGTGCCCAAAGCTAGTCCTAAAAGTTGTTTTCTGCACGTTTTCCTTCCTGACACGCAACTAGTGGTACTCAGACTGTAGCTCTATCTTGGAGAAGTACTGGGCCCCCTTCGATTGGTCAAACAGGTCATTTATCCTAGGCAAAGGATACTTGTTCTTCACTGTAACGTGGTTTAGCCTGCAATAATCGATGCGCATCGTAGTGACTTGTCATTCTTCTTTACGAACAATACCGGAGCTCCCCATGGATATACACTCGGCTGTATGAAACCCAAGTCCAATAAATCATCGATTTGCTTCCTCAATTCCTCCAGAGATTGCGCATACCTTTCACTATCGGGGATACTCTCATTTATAAGTGGGAAGAGGCGGTGGCGTGGAGGGCATCTTCCTGTTTTGGTAGGGATGGATTATAGTAGGATTCAAACTCTTTGCTTGGCGGGATGATCTTTTTAGATCCTTGGTTAGAATCCCGGGTAGAGCCGTATTGAGGTCTGTTTCTTGGATCTTCGACTGAGATTGCGGACAAACCAGATATATGTCAAGTCATATCTCGTAGAGGGCGGATCTTGCCAACCTGAGGTGATCTGACTTAGTTCACGTGACTGAGGTCAAGTCGTATCTATCAGAGAATGAGTCTTGCTGACCTGAGGTGAGTAGCTCGTTTATTTCAAATCATGGCCTTATACCAAGAGGTCGAGCTCGGCCTTCGTCTACACTTGGTCGAGGAGGTGAGGGTCGAATCATTGGGTCGCACGTGCTGCTGTTTGAAGTGCTTGACCTGGTGTGTAGATAGTTGGTCGGTCCATTTTTCATATAACACATCTAACTCGTACAGAAACCGTCCTTATATTTAGACGATTTGAAATGGTTCAATCAACTAAACATACTTCCAACTAACAGTCAATCCAGCCGTTGACCGACATAAAATGGATGGTTAGATGAAAAGTAGTTAAAGTGTTTGGATTTAAGAAAATTATTTTCATTGATCAGACTTTAGATCCGTTCATTCATGGCTTTTTGGATACTGAATTTGGACGGTTGGATTTGAGTTAACTGCATGCCACGTGTAAAATTTAGTGCATGATATTGGGTGATGCATCGATCGGAGCCATCCATCTACTGCCAAGCAATTGGAGCCGTTGCTGATTCTCTCTTTAAGTGGACAGGGCATGACACCAATTAAAAGGCTAGGATCATCCAAGATTTTCAGACCAATAACCATTAGCAATTGGAAATACTATGAACGGTTTGGATCTCATCGTTGTATGCCACGTGGGCAGAAATTGCACGGTTCCCTCCCATTTACCAATTACCAAAAAAGACAAAAATAAAAAAACATAATTTCTTTTATTTCTTGTATATGGCCAAATAAAATAAAGACTTATATTCCCACGTGCACAACACACGTGCCATTTTTAACACAAGTAGACATCAGAACTTCCCAACATTTGAATTTTAATAAATCACATGAAAGATATAACGATAAAAAATAAAAAAACCACTCACACGTGAGTTGCACGTGAATGCACACGTGTACACATTTGATCATGGTGGACCATAGCTCAATTAGACAGTAATCATAATCTTACACTAATCTAAAATGCCCTAGATGATCTTCCTCACACGTTTCACATGAAATGTAAGAAATGATGGTACAGATCAGTGCGGCGACATTGCGGGGGCCACCGAGATGCCCTTCGCCGCTGATCCGGGTCCCGGCGCTACGATGCCGGAGCTTCTGATCTCAGCCATTTGTCTACGAGCATTTGTGCCCTGTGATTCACATAGTTTGGGAAGAAATACACCTGTACATAAAATGATTAATTAGATGATTAAGCATATATCCAAGCCTATAATCACGCGGGTCCCGCCGTCGGATAGATCATCAAGTGTGCAACATGTGTAGAAGAAAATGGATGGTTGAGATAAATTCAATAATAAGCCTGGCCGGATCTTAGACCCGGCCACTGGCTTCTATGTAAGATCTGAGTTATTCATTAAGTGTGTCCCACCATGGATGATATGTGATGTCCTTTAAACCCAAAGTGAGCTGAGCCAGGCCAAAGGTCTCTTAGACACAGCCCTAGCGCAACCTGATAATAAATGGGCTTAGTCCTGATAATAAATGGGCTTAGTTCCAGGAACAGGCCCAAGCCCTATGAGCTATCATAGTCTGTTGACAGCTCACCTTCGTGTTGCGGATTACACGTAATTTGCTCGCTAGAGACACTTATGTGCCTTGATGTGATGGGATTTGATTAGGTTACATACTTCCATAAGAAAAATCATATTTTGAAAGTGTCATCCTTGATAAGGACAATTTTGTCACTTGGGACACTTATGCGACTTGATGTAACAGGATTTGATTAGGCTACGTGTTGTCATAAGAAAAATCATGTTTTGAAAGTATCAACTCTAATAAATGTAATTTGGTCGCTACATATGCTTATGTGACTTGACATGACAGGATTTGATTAGATTATCTACTGCGGTGGCGGTAAGAAAAATCATGTTTTGAAAGTATCATCCCTGATGAGGCCAATTTGGTTACTACATACAATTACGTGACTTGATATGACAGGCTTTGATTAGTTACGTGACTTGATGTGACAGACTTTGATTAAGTTACGTGCTACTGTAAGACAAATTATGTTTTGAAAGTATCATCCTTGATAAGCGGAAGTAAATCAAGTTACATCAACAGGGTTAAGAATTAGATACCACATGTGTGGGAGGAATTGATTGAGGTGGGTGAGACCCCTAGCTGTGTGGCCCACCGTGATGTACATGACTATGTTCATGGTGTCCAACCATATTGAATTTTCATTTTAGGGCATGGTACAAAAAATAAAGCATATTCAAGTCTAAGATGAACTATAATATGAGAAATTGTGGTAACTGGCCATTAAAAACTTCTTCTAAGCCACAAAAGCTTTAGGGCCTATTTCGGAGCATGGATTTGTAACCCCCTGGATTTGCAATCCTTTTAGTGTGTTTGGCACCCTGGTGTGTGAATCGACTTTAATTCAAAAGTACCTATTCGTAGTATATTTACAGGGATTTGAATTTAATTACTAATTTAGCTTTAATATCTCTAATTAGTGAGATATGTAATTTTTGATACAATGATTGTGATAAGCCAGCTGAAATATATACTTTGCCCGAAAATGATGAAATTCCAAGTCTCGGATGGGCCACGAGCACAAGATCATGTCTGAGTGACTAACCAACGATTTTTAATCGTTGATTTACATGGATAATGTTTGGATGATGTTGGACAATGTTTGGACGATGCTGATTTACAGGGACAATGTTTGGACAATGCTGATCATCATTAGTGGGCCATGTGCCCAATAGAATGATAGTGTATAGTGATACACATGTTACACCTGCAATTATTGAAATGATTTTAGGTGTAATCCAAGCTCTCACGGTGGATTGCAAACCCCCTCAGAGAGGGGATTGGAAACCCCCGAATTTACAACCCCCAATTACTTTATACTGCCAAACAACCAGGGGAATGGAAACCCCCCTCCAATCCACCGTGCCAAACGACCCATTAGATCAAAGTGATATTTTCGTGGTCTTTTTTATCTAGGTCCTTTTGACCTCTTAACAAGTTGGACCGAAATTAAACATTTTGATGGAGTTCATGAAGCTTTTAATAGTGAGAATTCAATCGTGACTTTTTCAAGTGGTGTGGTCTACCTAAGATTTGATTTAGCTTCGTTTTTTGAACCATGCTTAAAATGAGTTGTAAAAATGTTCAGATGATGTGGATTTAAGACACATATATCATTGTGAGCCCCATTATTGAGTCTCACCTAATCTACTCTGTATATTCCTATATTACATTGGTATAGATTTCATAGGAAGAATTTTATTGAATGACATGCTGCTTAATTAAATAATGGTCAACCTGTACCGCCATCAGATTATTATCATCTACGTATAGTCAGGACCCTTAAAGAGATGTCGGTCAACCCCAACGGTCAAATCCAGCTAGTTCGGTAAGGACTTCCATGGCCGCCGTGCGCTAGCTTCCCATGACAAATTAGTATCATCTATCATCAAAAGCATGGCTGTATTGGGGATCTGAACCGTAGATATGGTGGGCCACATTATGTACGGATGATGGTGCAAGAATGGCAGTATTGTGCAGTCACCGTGACTTTACACCAGATGTGTGATTGAATGGTCGCCAAATCACGGCCATCAAGCCAGTGGACCCCGCACATGTCACCCGCCTGATGAGCGGACCAGATTGATTTGTGGGCCTGATCATCATCACTCTTAAGGTCCCGTGATGCAGGTCTTTGATGTGAGACACAGTAACACATCCAATTAAGCACGTGTGTTTGCTAAGTGCGCGCGGGCTCAATGTTCGGTCCACATTCGAAGTGAAAAATGTGGTTTAATCCGAGCCCTTCAGCAGTTGGGCCCACAGCTCGCATGGCCCAAATATCAGTCTAGTCCCCTCATCAGCTAACAGAGCTTTCATACGTCCAAACGCTCTGTACAATACAAGTCAGCCCAAGCCATCACGAGTGACATGGCAGCTAACAAGTGCAATATCCAAGCCGTCCATCTGGTAGATCTAACTTGGTAGATATTCTAGCCGCAATATAAATCTGATCCGTTCATCAAATGGACCACAAGTTTAGAAACAGTTCAGCGAGTAAGAAAACTTCAGCAAGTCTTTTTCAGCTATCCATTTGTTCATTGAATTTCGGCCCACCTGACAAGTGGACCACAGTGATATCTCATTGATGAACGGATTAGAATTTGCACCCATGTGCCATGCTAGCACATGTGTGGCATGTACATGCCTTCTACACACGTGTGGGCTCAACAAAGCTCCATTAAATATATACCGTCGGTCAGATTTTAATACAACCATTCATTTTTTTTTTCGAATACACGTGTGGCAAACTCAATTTATGAAATTAACTCACACGTGTGCTAGTAGACTCACCTTCACCAGCAGCGAGGTTGAAGTAGAGGTCAACGATGTTGGGACAGTTCTGATGACAGGGGGGAGAGCAAAGCTTCTGTGTGAAATGGGATTCCAAGAGAGAATCGGTTGATATCCCCAGCGTGTTTCTATCAAGCCCACATGCCTCGATGCACCGATCTGTTTCAATCCAGTCCGTTAATTTCTCCGCCTCGATCTCCGATGAGCCACACGTGTACTTCTCCCATCCTTTCCTCACATGCTTCTCGAGCACACAGCGTGTGCCGGATGATGACACAGCGAACGCGCACGTGCTCTTGTCCAGGTCCTCGCACGTGACCTTACCTACAAATCACGCCAACCTAACCGTTAGTTAAAAATAAATAATCCGCCGTACACACGCGGGATACAGAAATGTCAATCCTGGCCGTCCAACACATGGGTCCACACTTTGGGCGGAGCGTAGAGAAAAGTTCATCAAAAATAATTAACTTCAATCCTTAATAAAAAGAAACATGATCTCTAAGGGTGCGTTTGGTTACACTATATATCATAAAATTCATGATCAGCCAGCATGCTTTGGCTAGAAATTTCATGCAATTTCATAGGATTCAGTGCAACCAAACACACCCAAATACACAATTACAATTAAATAAAACGATATGAACTCTCCCAATCATGCCCCATGTGATATCTCTATCCATAAGCATGGATTGAAATCTTAAAATAAGAAAAGCTATTTTCTCAATATAAAATCATTATAGGTAAAATAAATAACTAAATTCTAGGAGGGTGCATACCGAGCGCGCCATGCACACATAGCATGAGTGCAAGAGCCATGCAAGAGAGAGCCATCAAGCCACAAGAAGAAGCCATGGTAGCAATGGAAGAGATGGTGAAGCTGGCTGTAATATAATAGCTAGAGCTTTGAGAGATTCTCTTATGTGGATGTTGTTAAGGTTTTAAAATGACTATTTATAAGAAAAGTAGCTGAATACAAGACTCCAATGTGGACAAAATAAAAGAAAATAATAAAAACGACTAGAACCTTATTTTGAATTTTAGTGAACTTGGTCTTTGGTGGGACGCGCCATTGTAGGCTGCTTGGAAGGTTCTTCACAATGCTCTTGTTTGAATTTCTAGTCAATCAAAGACCTTCCTTAGCTAAGTTTCTTAGCTTAATTAATTGCATGATACCTCGTCTACAGGCAAATGTCTATTAGAGTAGAAAATAAGCATAAGATCCAATCGATCCATCCATTATCAACATGTGGGCCACAAAATAATGGATGGATGAAAAGTCTTTGGGCAGGTTTTTCTAAGCCATCAGCTATTTTTAATATCTTGGAGAGCACCCAACAAGAGGGTTGGCCTGATTTCTGGGAAAGAGGCATGTATAAGGAGTGGAAGGTTTTAGACTTTTAGGTATCTCAAATGCTAATGATATGTAATTTCCGATTGAGATTAAAACTCATAAACATTTTAGGTCTGAAAAGTGGTGCGGTGTGATTTTTCGATCATGGAATGTTTGTGATGGGCCCAACTTGATGAGCGGCTTGGATCACATACGTGTTTGCTGTGTTGGTCACTACTGCGAATCTCCTCTTCAATCTCCCCTCACTGCGAGTAACCATAGGATAAAATGGTCATGTTATGTTATTGAAGACGGGAGGAGTTTGAATTGTCTAAAAGTAGATCATGATTACTACTTTGATGGCTAACAACATCTTTAAATGCTGTTAACTCTAGGTGTAGCGTTAAATCAGATTGACTAAATGATCCCAACCATCCGATTGAAAGTTATTAACTCATGGTCGTAGTCATCAAAGCCAAGATTGTCTATGACCGGGACGTTCCTGTGCCCCTTGGCAGGAACTTTGTGCGGTTAAAAGCTAGGTAAGGTCAACTAACATGCTTATGAAAGTGGTTTTTGTAGAGAAGTTTAAGTTCTCTACGAACTTCTCTGAGTCTGGCAAAGATAAAGTGAAGACGGAGTGTATGCGAGAAGCGATGATTATGAAGATATTATGAAGATGAAGTAGGGATGGATGATTGAGTACGAAAAAGGAGCAATGGATTGTGAAGATTGAAGACATTGCGGAGATTGCTTTCTAATATCTTAAATTTGTCTGTAATAGAGTCTATTGATGTCATCGACAAACCACTCCATTCCATCAATCAGTTGTCGATGCCATCGACAGATGCTCAATCAATTAAGAAAAATCATTGTTGATTACTGGAAAATTTAGAGGTTGCTACTCGATGGCATCAAAAGTTCTTCGTTGTCATTGACTAATCCTTAATGGCTATCGATGCTATCGACGGTCCCATCGAAGGAGTGTGTAGAACTGCGTAAGTGCTCGCTTTGTTTCTTATTCTGGTTGCGGTAGTATATATATCTGTAACGCTCAAAATTTCGAGGGTCAAGCAAAGCTCGACTCCCGAGATTCCGAACATCACTTATGTCCTGTGGAAGATAATATTCTTTCTTTCACTTTGACCAATTAAGTATGCATGGAATTATACTCAACGACGTATTATACTCCAGATTTAATATAATTAAGCATATGCATAAGTTCAAAACACACAAACACACACACACACACACACACACACACACACACACACACACACATATATATATATATATGTTTCACGAAGTTTCTTTCCAGAGTATAGGTCTGCATCTGGGTCTAATATATACATGTGAAATTCCAAAAGTAAACAAAATGTGTAACGTAAATGTAACATCTAACTGAGCTCAATGCCCAGTGCCACCCTGTCCATCGGCATGTGGCCTACATCGACCCACCCGAGAGTTGGAAGTAGGAGAATTCCTCTTCCTCGTCCAATAAGTCTTGCTTCAATGCATCGACGTCAACCATACCTGCGTCTACACTAGCGTCTGATTGGTGTTTTAAAACATCGTCTCAGAGTGGGAGTGAGTGATCAACTCAGTGGTTCTATAAAGCAAAAGTTACACATGTTATCAAGTCAATCAATGCAGTAATGATAAGGCAATAATAAATACTCACTTCCTAACTACTCTTTTTAATACAAGGATGAAGTTTATGTAATGATGCATACCCTCACCCATCAACACTCCCTCAACACGCGACTCCGACCACTTATTTCACATATGGACAACACTTCCTCAAACATGCGACTCCAACGCCATTTCACCACATTTTAACTAGTGCAATGTGATGCATGATCATGTGATTAACCAATTGATTAATTATGCTCATTCATCCAGTAATTTGGGGAAGTAGGATACCTCCCTTTTTAATATCGATCCAAATCGAACATTAGGCATCAGACAACCGCAGTAGTCCTACTCCTGTGTTCTTAATCCATCTAGGTTCGTCACTCCTAAATAAACATATACGATAGGAAAGTTGCAAGAGCTGGTGCTCGCGGTCACTACGGAGAGGCTTGTCACCCCAGCGTAAGCCAACACACAAACACTGTGTCTCATACTACCATGCTCGGCTCACGAGTCTTGAGGAACATAGTATCATAGCTAAAGGGGATCTTTGCAATCGTGAGGGGTACCTTAGATTTGAACATTTGCGTTCATACATGATAAACACACAATAGGTCAACCGGTTCTTTAGGCAAGCTCGATTAGTACGGGCGCATGCTGACGTAATCGACGTGGAGCGTATGAGCGCCCCTCGTGGCCTAGCCACTGTCGACAGTTGACGTACGACCCGTATCTTTCGGGTTTATCCAAGGTGGCTAAACCAATTCATCCACCCAAACATGGGCATTTACCGATTGCCTGGACTACGATTGTAGCCCCGTTCTTATCCAAATCCTAATAACACCAACGCGTAATATATAACTCAGCATTCGATAAGCAATCCTGGTGAATTTCTCATTTACGCATTTCATCAAACACAGACTGTATTAACTACAACTTATTTTATCAATTTATTACATAGAGAAATACATATGCATATGACAATAAAAAATCTTACCGTAACAATCATAGCGGGCACAAATCATTAACTATTTCTCATTTAGACATTTCATCAAACACATAGGCTACGTTATTTACACTTGCAATTCGTCAATTTATTCTATAGAGAAATAGGCATGTTTAAGACAACACGAGATCTCACAATAGCAATTATAGCAAACATAAATCATTAGCTATACTAAAAGCATTGATAAACCGCAACCTAAGCATTTATAGTCCGCATCTTCCAGTAGCACGCCCAACTCTGACTCAGTCCTAGGACTATGTTTCTAAGGAAGGAACGTCGGTCGCCTAAACGAGTAAACGGGTTAGCTAGGTTGGAGAAAAAAACCATTCGGGAGACCTATATCCCTATAGGGGTTAGTATTTCTTATCCTAAGTCGTAGCCGGAAGAATTTCGATAGCGAAACGGGCGATGGTCACAAACCAACGGTCTGAAGTACTCAACTTTATGTAAAGTGGACCATCCAATTCACTTAAGTTTTAGCACATTTTCTCAGGGTATTTGCATTTCTCACGCACTTAGCTCATGGCTCAAGTTGAGCGTTTCTGGACACTATTCGCACTTGGTTCCTGCGCTGGTCGTCGAGCCCACCAGGACGGACATCGTCCTATAATTTCAAGGTCAACGGACCCTCGATGTGTGGTCTAGGTCCCTTACGAAGTTTCAGTGTACTCTCGAGAGGGACGGACCCATGGGATTTCTTCCTGGGCCTTCGAATGACGCTAGGCCAGTGGTACTCATGATTCTAGTCCTTCCCATTAGCGGAAACGATGGCCCGAGCTCAACCCACCCAATGCTTAGTATCTAAGTGAATCTCATCGAACTTAGATAGCCGGGCGTGGTCCTTAGGTGGTTCCGCCCAAGGTTGTACTCAAATCTTTGCACGAATTTTTCCGGGATGTTACAATATCGGGTGTAATCGGGATTAAGCTATGCTTAAGGGTTCTCTAAGACGTGCTTAAGGGTTTGAGAGAGTTTTGAAGGGCAAAGGATAAGGCTTTTTCTCTTAAGTTTTGATTGGTAAGGTTTCATCTCTCGTAACTTTGTTTTTTATAGTGCATTCTCATCTTGTGTCGTAGTTTTTTCCCACAAGGATTTTTGATGTAAATTTGAATTGTTCTTTGGTTGGATATGCTTGTGCGATTTTGATTACTTTGTTTGATTCATCTTTGTGCTTTTGCGAGTCCCAACAAGGTCATCTGTAATGTTTATGAGAAATTCACTCTGTCCATCCATTTTGCCAGCTTATTTTAGGATGTAGAGACCTAAAGGGAGTTGGATCCAAACTCAAGTGGGCTACCCAACGGGAAAAAGTGGAGAGGGAACTACCAACCATTGAAACCTTCTTGGGTCCACCTTGATGTTTATATGTCATCTAAATTGTTTATAAGGTCATTCACACCCAGATGAACCGTAACACAAAAATATTAACACAATACAAAACTTATATGTCCTTACAAATGTTTTAATAATGGCATTCAATCACTACTGTTTTCTTTTGTGTGGCCCACTTGAATTTTAGATGCACCCCATTTGTTGTCTCAAGGTGAAACATGAGTTGACAAAACGGATGAATGGGATGGATTTCTCACAAACATAATGGTGGGCCCCATATATGTCCTCAAAGACCTATCCTCACTAATTAGGCATTGGCCATGCGATTCCCCTTCTCCAATTCATTTTATCAAGGTTCACATTTTATAAATTACTCTGGCCGTGTCCTTTTTGACTTCGTTCTTTCAAAGCCTTCAACTTGTATTTGACAAGAACAGAACGGTATGACAGGATCAAATTGCTAGGAATCCAAGTTAAATACGCAGAAGAAGCGACGGGATGATCAGCATATTTTTTTCGGCCATATAACATCCATCATGTGGCCAATTTTTGGACGGTCTGGATTTGCAAACTTGTTAGTCAAACGTATGATCGATGAATCACCGTCATTTCAAAACAGTAGTAGATTAGTAGTATATAAACTTGTTGAATGGTCCAGATATCCGAGATGATGGTCACATTGCGGATGGCCCATCCATAAAGAGTCCTCATATAGGAAGATTGTAGGTATTGAATTTTTGGCCTTATTTTGATTGAATATGGACCATTGCTATATTTTCTGCCCAACAATTGAAGATCGCAGCCGTCCATTAAGTTGCATAAGTCCAACTTGGCCATACCTTGATGATCACTAGCCACAAAAATCTGACCGATCAATTCATCAACTAAGCCACACTGTAGAAAAACTACCAATGGATTGACTCAATAAAGACGTGTGGCCCACCTTATAAATGGTTCGACCTGATGTTTGAATCTAATCATCTTTCAAGGTGGACCAAACCTTTTTACCGGCTTGGATGTTGTTCACAATTGGTACTTGACACGTTGGTTGCACGCAACTCAGTCCAGTTATATGGGTGTGAACAGGCCTCCTGACTAATACATATTGGATGAATTTCAACCGTCAATCTTCTGTGTCATAACGAGAAAACGTGGGCCTTTGACTTTTGGTAACAGTAGGTGGAGATCGCGTTTCACAGAAGAATTATACAATACTCGACTGACCAATCGCACAGGACAGTTGGCTTTACGGTTTACATAAGTGGGGCCTATTATTCAGTGATCCAAACCGTTGATAAAATGGACCGACTAAGGGTGTTTGATCCATTAAAATCCTCACTATGGAAAGACCCTTAAACCTTTCAATTGAAGGCCATTTATGGTTAGAAAATGAACTATAGATGGTTCCTGTTCGAACAAATAATGTCCTAGTATTCTACAGCTAGGATATTGCAATCTTGGAGATCTTTTATTACACAGGCCATCCACGCTCAGTCCCATCATATTGACGTCTACACGTCTGCCCTCTGCCCGCTAACCACGGATGCAATAAAAGCTGTGGGGCCCACCCAACGTGGAACCACTACACGTGCTATGTTTAATGGGGTTCTAGGAGTTTAAATGTACGAGATGCCGTGTATTTATGAGGTGGGTCCCATCGTAAACCTGTCCGCTTGTCAGATGAGCCACGGACGCGGATTGCGTCATGTATGGGTCTTACTGTAATGTTGTGAATTTCGAGGGTCGAGCAAAGCTCGACTCCCGATATTCCGGACATTACTTATATTTTGTGGAAACCAATATCCTAATTTCTTTCACGTTGGACATTTGAGCATGTATAGAATTATACTAAATAACATATATATCATACTCCGGGTTTAATGTGATTAAAGTAGATGTGTAAATCAAAATATACATATATATCGCGAAGTTTCTTCCAGAGTATGGGTCTACGGTTAGGTTTAATGTATATATATATAATTCCGAAAAAATAAACAAAATGTGGTAATGTAACATCTAGCTAAGCCCATATGTCGAGCGCTCCCTGTCTAGAGGTATATGGCCTACATCGGCCCATCCGAGAGCTGAAAATAGGAGAACTCCTCATCCATGAATGCATGCTACAGTGCATCGGCATCAACGGTACTTGCATCTACATTAGCGTCTGGTTAGTGTTTTAAAACATCGTCCAAGAGTAGGAGTGAGTGATCAACTCAGTGGTTCTATAAAGAAAAGGTTACACATGTTATCGAGTCAATCAATACAGTAATGATAAGGCAATGTAAAACAATCATTTCCTAGCTATTCTTCTTAATGCGAGAATGAGGTTTATGAAATGATGCATGCTCTCACCCATCGACACTCCCTCAACACGCGACTCCGACCACCTATTTTGCACATGCCAACACCTCCTCAACACGCGACTACAACGCCTATTTCGCAACATTCTAAACTAATGCAATGCGGTGTATGATCATGTTAGCCGAGTGGTTAATTATGTCTATTCATCTAGTAATTTGAGGAAGCTAGGATACCTCCCTTTTAAACATCGATCCCAACCGAATCACTAAGTAGCGGTCCTACGCTTGTGTTTTTTATCCGTTTAGGTTCGTCACTCCTAGATAAGTACATACGATAGGCAAGTTGAAAAAAAAAAAGTGATGCTCGCGGTCATTACGAGAAGGTTTGTCACCCCAGCGTAGGCCGATAGCATGGACACGGTGTCCCATACCACCATGTCCGGTTCATGAGTCTTGAGGATCATGGTACCATGGTTAATGATGAATATTTATAATAGTAAGGGGGGTACCTTAAATTCAAGCAATTGCACTCATATATGGTTGACATACATTAGGTCAACCGGTTCTTTGGGCATTTTCAGTTGGTACAGGCGCACACTAACATAACTGACATGGAGCGTGTGAGCGTCTTAAGTGGCCTACCCACTGTTGATAGTCAATGTCCAACCCATATCATTCGAATTTACCCGGGGTGGCCAACCTAATTCGGCCACCCAAATGGAGAAATTTACAGGTTACCTAGACTACTCTCGTAGTCCTATTCCTATTCAAATCATGTTAACAAACATTCATAACATATGGATTAACGTTTGATAATCAAATTTTGATAAACTACTCATCTAGGCATTTCATCGAACACATAAACAACATTACAGTACAACTTGTAATTCGTCAATTCATTAAATAGAGATATAAGTATGCCTAAGACAACAAGAAACTTAACATTAGCAATCATAAATCATTAACTGGAATGAAAGCATTGATAAATCGCAACCTATGTACTTATAGTCCACGCCTTTCGGTAGCTAGCCCGACTCGGACTCACTCCTAGGAATATGTTTCCAAGGAAGAATCGTTGGCCGTCTAAACGAGCACATGAGTTAGTTAGGGTTAGGGAAAACCCATAAAACTTACATCTATCAGAAAGTTTATAGTCTTTACCCTAAGTCGTAGTCGGAGAGGTTCCAACGGCGAGAGTGGCGGTAGTTAGGCTTGCGAGTCAAGTGGAGAAGAATCGCCCTTTGTAGCAAGCACTACTCAAATCTCTCTTTCTTATCTTTATCTTTTCTCTTCTCTCTCCCACCTTAGGATTTCTACATTCGTATTTGGAAGAAATGGGATGGTTTGGGAGTCTTTTATAGCTCCAGATGGTGTGCAAATGGCCCTGAGGCCACTCTATTTGGTACTTATATCCTATGGACGGTCCTGTAACATCCCGTACTTTTCAGTACTCGAGTGTTACCAGGAAGACCAAATAGTTTATTTAAATATGATATGATAGTATATATATTATATGATACAAAATAATTTTGTAATTATTTGTAATAATACATGTGTTACTTATATTATTCAAATCACGTATATTATTTAATTTAGATTGTTTAAACTATATATAAAATAAATTGTATGTCAACACATTGTCATATAATTGGTCATAAAATTTAAACTACGTATTATTGTATTATACCATATATATTAAACATACATCACCTAGAATAATTAATGTTTGTATATATATAAAAGAAAAATACACACACCACACACACACACACACACACACACACACACACACACACACACACACACACACACACACATATATATATATATATTATATATATATATATATAATATTTCAAATTAAATACGTTATTTCTTAAGAAATAATTATTAATATAAATTATAAATGTAATACAAGTTGTATACATGTTGATAAAACATACTATAGTATATGTTAATGTAATTGTTATTACTTAATACATATTATTCAATACTAATATTGAAACTGGTGAACGGATCAGATTTCACTTAAGACCACCATGGGCCACAAAAACCACCAATCGAACGCTAAAAAGGCGTGTATGGCCCACCTAAGCCATGGATCTACCTCATTCTTTGGGTCAGACCCTATTTTGGGCCGACAAAGTAGATGAACGGTGTGGATTGGATCACAAACTACTGTGGACCCCACTTTCGCAGGGTGTGTGTACGCCTTGTGCGTGCACCGCTGTGCACCGGACATAAATTTCGGTCAAGCTGGCTCTGACCTGCCAGTTGCCGAAATAGGGAACGATTCTCCTTCCTTTCTTTTAGCCGCCCGAACGAGATTTGAATTTACCTCACCCACTTGCGAGCGCAGTGGCCCACCATGATCAGGTATATGTAGGATCCAAACCATTCATATTGTATAGGACCCAAACCCGTGCAAATCCTGCCCAGTTTCACCCATTGTCTCGCACACACGCGAGCACAAACGCCAGTGAAAACGGACTATTTGTGTTTCTTCCCATTCCAAAAATGGAAACCTGTGGCTTGCTATACTAGCGATCCGCGTCCACCCTTATCCTCAAATCTTAGCCATTCATGGAGGGAAATCTCAGCCATCCAGTAGCTCTCCACCCATAGGCAACCAAACCGCAACCGGTTTCATGCGCTAATAGTTTTTTCTCTGCCATGGGATGAATCCGGGCCATCCATCCCCCATCTGACGGCTCTCAAGGGGCTGGGGCCATCCATCCCCCATCTGACGCCTCTCCACCGTCTCCTCCACTTCCTTTAAAAATCCTAGAAAATAGCCGCACCAATCAAGCTTCGAACCCATCGAAGAAAACTCGCAGAAGCTTTGAAAGATCACCTCCATAAGCTCCGGTGGACCAAACCAAGGTGTCCAGTAGGAGCGAAATGGAGAAAAACACAACGTAGCGAGGTCTGCCATTAACGACATGTCTTCTTCTTTGTCGGACAACAGTCACCACTGAGTTGCGTGGCCACCAGATTTTCCATCAGGTGGGCCTTCTGAGTCACATCCGATTAAAGCTGATCATCTCAGAGCCGATCGGGGCCGTGGTGATGAAACTCCGGTCAAGGCAGCGAGCATCCACGATTTTCGCCGGGTGATCACAAACGACCACCGCCCAGTCCGAGTTGAGCTGAGTTCTGTAGCACGTCCCAAGCAGTTTGGACGTTGTGCAGGTCCCAGAAGAAAAGAAAGAGAGGAAGGCAGGGGAAGAAGGAAAAAGAAAATGAGAGAGTGGGAGAGAGGGCATTACACTTTCTTTGTCCATTGCCACACCAGGCCACTGCTGGGGCTGGACTGAGTCCGGACCGAGTTGGGTGCGGTTTGGTCAAGTCCAGACGCTGTTTGGACCAGAAGAGGGAAGAGAGTTCGGGGCTGTTGAGTCGGAATCGAATCGAATCAGTTGGAGCTGAGTTTGACTGGGCTGAGTCGAACGTGAACCTGGTCCAAACGTTGTTGGACATTCCAGTATTTTTCAAAAAAAAAAAAGGGAAATTAGAAGAAGAAGGGAGAGAGGGAGTGAGAGAGAGAAAGAGAGGTAGAGAGTGGTTTTAGGTGGCTGCCGAGTCAACTCGGCTGAATCCGAGTTCGACTGGTCCAGGCCCTTGTTGGACATTCCAGCATATAAAAAGGGAAGAAGGAAGAAAAATTAAGAAAGGAAGAAAGGGAGCTTGGGTTTGGTGGCTGATGAGTCAACTCGATTGAAACTCACCGAGTCCAAATAAGTTGATCCAGGTTAAGGTGAGTCAACTTAGCTTCTTGCAATAATTTACGTTGATTTAGCGTAATTAAATAGTTAGTCAATTTCTTAGTTGTAAGTGCGTGAATGACATTGGTGTAGGTCATTTCTATTGAGAAGGATAGATCATTTTGAGTCGGGCTAAATCCAAGTTGACTTGGATTTTTGGTAAGCAAACCCTACTCTATCTAGAATGTCATTATAACTAATTAGTGGCTAATTTAGGATTTGAGAGTTCACATTTTCTTGGATTTAAATTACACTTTAGATTACCTAGTTTCGCCAATTTGAATCTACTTGAATACACATTGGGAACCTCAATCATTTAGGCGCATCTAGACCTATTCTATCCTAACCATTGACATGGGATATCCTAGGTTAATCGAGCATTTTGAGGCCTCTGATGATCCCCAACCAAGCAAGAAATAAATCTACGCTCTAAGGTGAGGACTCACCCTTTGAGCTTCCTACTTAAATTCACCAATCTTGATATAGATGATGACATGATTCCTCTAATCGAGTTACTTAACTTGCTATCGAATATGCTAATTTGTTGTGAAATAAATTCATGTGTTGAATGATAGGCATCTCTCTTTAATTATAACATGCACAAATGGTTTGATGATAACATGTTATTTTCCTTAGTTGTACATGCATCAATTAGCTACATGTTACCATTTGCACTTAAGTGATGGAATGAATGAAACTTGTCATGAACCCATCATCTTGCGGTCCATATTTGACTTACGCTTGAACCACTTGTTGCCTATATGGCTTGGATCGTAGATTTGCCATCATGGCTTTGATGGTCAATTGATGCCCTTTTGTGGCTTGTTGGGTATGTTCGCATACCCTGTTGTTTCATAACCATCTTGCGGAGTTCAGTCATACCATGATTTCCGGGTGGAGCCGAAGTTCGCTTAACGATTTTCTAGCCATCTTGGGGAGTTCACGTACGACATGATTTTCGGGTGGTCTAGAGTTTGTATGTTGATTGTCTCTTCATCTGCAGTGTCAGTCGTACCCTGATTTTCGGGTGGAGCCGAAGTTCGCTTACCGATTTTCTAGCCATCTTGCAGAGTTCACGTACGACATGATCTCCGGGTGAAGTGGGGGTTTAAAGGGTGCTTTTCTATTCGCCTTGCGTTTCCACTTGTACCATGATTTTCGGGTGGAGCCGAAGTTCGCTTCTCGATTTTCTAGCCATCTTACAGAGTTCACGTACAATATGATTTCGGGCGTAATAGAAAATCGTATGTTTGATTGTTTGGTTATTTGGAGATATTTCCTTGTATTACGACTGCCATTATATTTTGCTTGTGATGAAATTCTGTTGATTGGTGAGATTTTTTTAATATGAGTATGATCATGAAATGCCCTGTTTAGTGTATCCAATTTCATGACTTGCAATCTATATTGGATTATGAATGATTAGTGCGTAATCATAGAGGGTGCTCCTCACTGCGATAGCTATTGACGCTATCAAACCGTAACAGTTGATGCAGGCGTAGAGCAAGCCGATGCTGTTCATTGGGTCGCTAGAGCAGATCAGGTAGCTGAGAAGCTAGACGGGGTCCTTACGGCCCATATTGAACCCCACAACTAGTTGATAGATTCTTATTTCTGCTTATACGAACTTTGTTATTTGGGATTGTATAAGTCCTGTATGGGCGCTACATTTGGAATTTTGGAATTATCAGAATGTTTTATACAATGCATGGTTTATTCTAGCTTCGTTGCTGTTAACTCTAATTAATGATAAATGGTTCAAATTTACATTGGATTTTATAAGCTAACACTCGAGTTTTTGGGAAACGGGTTATATACTCGGGTCCTGAAAACACGGGGCGTTACAGGTCCTTTCTAACTAATGGGGCCCCCAGGAGGGTTCATGGGCTCATCTATGCCATGGGGTAAGTTCCCTATCAATGGATCAACACTAGGACACAGTTTCGGTGCGATCGGATAAATTGATCGGCCGTGGGAAGCCTGTGTCAGATCAATGGTTGATAATGTTTAATTGGGGCCACGGTTATACGGATGTGTGTGGGAAATTTTTCTTACTCTACGTGTGAAGTTTGGTCATAAACAGATAGTCTGAAATTCTCAATTTTGCATAAGGGTGGACGACCCAATTTACTTAAGTTTTAGCTTCTTCCTTTAGGGTATTTGCACTTCTCATGCACTCGTCCCTCGACTCAAGTTGAGCTGTTCTAGACACTACCCAGGTCCAACTCACGCGATGGACATCAAGTCCAGTAAGGCGGACATTTCTCTATAATTTTAAGGCTAGCGGACCCCCGACGTGCGGTCTAGGTTCCTTGCGGAGTTTCAGGGGGTGGCCCCTTGAAATTTCACTTTGTTTATCAGATGATGGTGCATTAGTGTACATGTGATCCTAGACTATATTTGTAACACCCTTGGTTTTCAGGGGTCATGTAAGAACTCGGCTCCCAAATTTCCAGGTGTCATGGGTGCCCTAATGGGCTTCAAATTTTAATTACATTTGAATGATCTCATAAACAATGGAGAGTTTGGCAAGGCATGCAGCGTAAGTAAATCATTAAGCAGTATCGAGTGCCACTAAATATGAAAGTATCTAAACCTCAAATCTCAAGTCATCTAAATAGGGAACTAGTCCCACCCATACATGACCCAAAGCGACTAGAACCCTAGCTCATACCCCGCGGTAGCTCGAACTCAAACTAAAAGGATCTGCCGAAAGTTTGGAAGCAGGGAAGCTCCCAACCTCATCCATGCTCACCTCGCTCAGCTCGTCGAGATCCGCCTCACCTACATCTAGTAAAGGGTCTGGTTGGTGTTTTAAAACACCGTCGCAGAGTGGGGAGTGAGTAGCTAACTCAGTGGTTACTATTAGCCTTAAGTTACAACAAGCAGCAATTATATGAAGAATTTAATAAAAGACATACATTCACAGATCACAAACTAGTCTTGTTAATGCATTTGCATGTATTATGATATGATGCATGACCTCGCAACAACACTCCCTCAAGCGACTTCATTTAACAATCGCGCATGACCAACACCGAGTCATCAAATCCTAGTTAATGTGATGCGTGAATAATATTAGCCGAGTATTTAATTAATTCCGTTCATTCAGCAGATTGGGGAAACCGGTACACCCCACGTATCATTGCCCTCAACTGGTTGGGAGGCCAAGGCCCCTCAACGTGCGAGGCCAAGACCCCACGATCCTTGATCCCATCGGGTTCCCCATCCCTGATTTTAAGCACATGGGGAGTGCTGAGAAGAGGGATCGCTCGCGGTCATTATGGGGAGGCTCGTCACCCCAGCGTAGGTCGACAGCTCGGACATAGTGTCTCATTCCACCATGCCTGGCTCTCGAGTCAGTAGATTAGTTTCAAATGGTTATCAATAAACTTCAGTGGTTGAAGGGTGTTCCAAGTTCCATACAAGTGTGAGCAGACATGGTTAACAAACATGGTTGGTCAGAAAGTGAACTAGACCGTGCGAGTTCAGGCGAGTACGTGACGGACGACATTGAGTACAAGCGACCTATGTAGTCCAACTATTGTCGCCCATTCGCATCCCCCCAAATCTGTTGGTTTAACCTCAGGATAGTCCTACCAACGGGACCACCTTCTCCCACCTCAGTTCCCTGACCAACCTAGGGGTTTGATGACATCCAATAATATTCCAACAATTTCGGATTCGTCTTCTAACACAGGTAAAGTCATGCACTCATACATCCAACATAAAGATTCAGATTTTTCTACAATGCAACTACTAACAAAATACGACATTAATGTATGTGTGTTGCGTGGGGTTACCGAAGAGGCTAAGAACTATACATCATTCATAGGGCAAACGTACAACAAGGATTAATGCAATCATGCATGCCACAAGAAGGGTTATACTAGGATCGCATATGAGATGAACATACCATACCAAATCAAGCCTAATCATGTTGGAGAGCACATAAACAACACTCAATCATGTCATGGAATTTAGTAAAATCATACATGGGGTGAACATGCCACACCAAAATCAAACCCAATCATGTTGAAGAACAAATAAACAACATTCATTCATTTCATGGAATCTAGGGGGCCTATCATGTAGGGTCTTGGCTAGGTTCTCTCTAGATTACTCAAACACATCATCCTAACATTCATAATCATTAAACTCATAGTAAAATTGGTACTAAGCCACCTAAGGATAATAGTCCGCACCTTGCGACGATATACTTGATTCACGGTGCCCGTAGGGTTATGGTGTTAGGAAATCATTGTTGAAATGCATAAATAAGCATACAAGCTTGTAAGAATTGGAAGGAATTTAACCCAAGACCTAAACCTACAAACATAACTTCATACTTACCTTCAATCATCGTCGAATCAACACAAATGAAGGATAATGTTGTTATAAAGGAGATGAGAGGGTGAAGGTGCACAAACCCTCATGCTTCCAAGCTCTCCCTCTCTCTTTCTCCTCCTTTCTCCTCTTTCTCTTCTTCATTTCTCCCTTTCTTTCTTCAAGGGTAAATTCGTATGGGGAGAGTGGTGCCCAAATGAAACCCTTATATATGGCCAGATTTGGTGTAAATGGCCGTAAGGGCAAAGTTTTTACTATACAAGCCTTAGGGAAGGGTCTTTCTAACCTCTGGGGCCCACTATGGGGTGTACATATTGATATACACCGTAGGATAGTTAGCTCTAATGATGAACTACGCATGGGTATGATCGGCCCGCCATTTGGATGCGTCGATCAACAGATATGAATAGAAATCTGTTCAACGGTCACCGATGGTTAATCGGGGCCACGACTATATGGATATGAGAAGGAAAATATCCTTACTCCACGTGTGAAGTTTGGTCGTAAACCGACGGTACAAAATCCTCAACTTTGTATAAGAGTGGACGACCCAATTCACTTAAGTTTAAGCTTCTTCCTTTAGGGTATATGTACTTCTCATGCACTCGTCCTTTGCTCAAGTTGAGCGGTTCTGGACAGTACCCAGGTTCGACTCCCGCGATGGACGTCGAGCCCAGTAAGACGGACATTATTCTATAGTTTTGGAACTAATGGCCCACCAACGAGCAGTCTAGAGCTTGTTCGGAAAATCGGGGTATTTCTGCAATGAATTAGGTATTGAGACTTCTCGTAGACAATGATTAGGGTTTGGATTAACTATGTTCATAGTGTGGCTTATTTATAACTAGTGAAAGTGGAGATTTGGTCATGATTACTCTAAACCGTCGGTTTTAGGCTAAAAGAGTAACGGGGTTGATTTGGTCTATTAGTCAAGATCCGGGCCTTATCTGACTCGTCTTTAGTTAGATCTTTAATTTATTTATGATTGTCTTGATTAGTTAGCAATGGGTCGGTTAGATTTAGGCTCACAAAATTTAGAAACCGGGCTCACAAAATTTTCGATCACCGAATCCGGTGCTGACAGCCTTCATAGTACCCCATTTTCAACTCCCAGCACCCAAACACCAGGTTCCGATCCTGGGATCCTACAAGGAGGATTTCGAACATGATTTTGATTCAGTATAAGCATAACCCACGAACAATAACCACAAGAACACCATCACAAAATCCACTATGATAAAAAACTTTGAGTACAATGCGTATGACGAGAAATACAAGATAATGATAATAATGAAAACTCCTGAAGCTCGACTGCACGCTCCTGTTACGACTAAGCTACGGATGCGTCCTAGCGTCACCTGCACGCATCAATCGTGTGTCTCAGTCCAACACAATCTTTAGAGGAACTCCATGCAGTCGTACTATCTCTTTGATGTACAACTTGGATAGGTCATCCGCAGAATTAGAAACCCGAATCGGAAGGAAATGGGCCGACTTCGTCAACCGATCCACGATCACCCAAATAGAGTCATGCCCCTTTCTTGTCCTTGGCAATCCGAAATGAAATCCATTGATATGAAATCCCATTGCCACTCGGCTATGGGCATGGGTTGAAGTAGACCCGAGGGTCGACGGTGCTCAGCCTTTACTTGTTAGCATGTAAGGTATCGGGATACATAATCTGCTATTTGGGCCTTCATGTTGTCCCACTAGTATGAATGCTTCATATCCCGATACATCTTCGTACTACCCGAGTGCATCACTAACTCGGAACTGTGAATGGTGTTTAGAACCTCTCTCTTCATATTGTGAAGGTTTGGGACGTATACGCGGCCACGATATCACAAGCCTTCATCCAAGCCAATCCTCCATTCTGATTCTTCACCGTCACCGCCCATTCTTTCATCCTCAACAATAGCTCATCTTTTTTCTGAGCCTCAATGATTTGATCGTCAATTAATGGTTATACATGGAGGTGCGTAACGCTCTCGAATGTCTCTTCTATCGTCAGTCTCTATTTGAAATCTCGCATGAACTCCACCATATTCCACTCTCTTATCATCAGTGGGGCTACAAATTCTATGATTTTCTTGTGGCTCAACACATCGACTACAAGATTAGCTTTGCCAGGATGGTAGGAGACTTCAAACTTGAACTCTTTCAACGTTTCCATCAATGGCGTTGCCTCATATTCAGGTCCCTCTGCGTGATGATGTACTCGAGGCTCTTATGGTTGTAAAAGAGCTTGAACTCTTCTCCATAGAGGCAGTGCATCCAAAGCTTCAATGCAGAGATGACCGCCGCCAACTCTAGATCATGAGTGGAGTAATTTTCTTCGTGTTTCCTCAATTGTCGAGAGGCATAGGCGACCACCTTGTCCTTTTGCATAAGTACACACCCCAAACTGACTCGAGAGGCATCAGTGTAGATGGTGTATTTAACTCCTTGCTCTAGCAACACAAGTATGGGTGCGGGCGTTAGCTTGTCCTTCAATTCTCGAAAGGCCGCCTCCTCTTTTTCATTCCAAGCGAACTTAATGTCCTTCCAAGTAAGTTGGGATAACGGTCGGGCTATACTGGAGAAATCTTTAATAAATCGACGATAATACCTGGCAAGTCCAAGAAAACTCCTTCCTTCTTTAATCGAACCAGGCTGCTCCCAGTCTTGTACCGTAGTCACTTTGGCGAGGTCCACGACAATCCCTTCTTTTGAAACTACATGCCCCAGAAACTTGACTTCCTCTTTCCAAGAGTTGAAAATAGGAGAACTCCTCATACATGAATGTGTGCTCTAGTGCATTGGCATCAACGGTACCTGCATCTACACTAGCATCTGGTTGGTGTTTTAAAACACCGTCCCAGAGTAGGAGTGAGTGATCAACTCAGTGGTTCCATAAAGCAAAGGTTACACATGTTATCGAGTCAATCAATACAATAATGATAAGGCAATGTAAAACAATCACTTCCTAACTACTCTTCTTAATGCGAGAATGAGGTTTATGAAATGATGCATGCTCTCACCCATAGACACTCCCTCAACACGAGACTCCGACCACCTATTTTGCACATGCCAACACCTCCTCAACACATGACTAAAATGCCTATTTCGTAACATTCTAAACTAATGCAATGTTATAACATCCCGTCCAACCGGCACAATGTCCTGTGGCGTCCACGTATGATTTGCCGCAGGATCGTTCATTCAAAGTACTCGTGGTGAGGTACCACGAGTTAATTAACTTAGATTTAGTCTATTAGAGTAGACCAGTCTGGTCATGATTGGACCAAGTGCGGGCCGCTAAGCCAGATGACCTGTTTACACTTAACAATAGCCTGTGTAATTACCCAACGACCGAGAAGGGTCAGGAAAATCTAAAAATTTAAGAAACTAAAGATCTCACTGGGCTTGTGGTCCATTACGGACCACGGATCCTGTGGACACTCAGAATTAGAATCTGGCACTTGCCAAATGCACCCCACCAATGCCAGAATTGGAATCCGGCACTTGCAAATAAAACTGAGAAACCAGGATTTCCAGCTGTCGGATTTCTTTTAAATTTACGGTGAAGGTCTAATATATTTTTCTACGTCCGTCCACAAAATCTAGGACCCGATCGTGGCATGGTGGCTGTTGATCGCAAACCGGACCCGTACGATCAAACCCCATATCCGATTGCTCCCAAATTTTGCATGGCCCTTTATCGGGCCATGGAGCACCTATACTATAAGTTTTATGACCAGGGGGCCACCAGAGCCACCCCAATCACCGAAATGAGCCCCTTAGGACCATTTAAAGGTCAGAACTGTATGCTCAAACCCGATACTCGATCATCCGTTTGTTCCCAAACTTTGCATGACCTCTCATCGGGTAATGAGTCACCTACACACCAAGTTTGGTGGTTAGAGGGGTGTTAGGGCTGCCCCAACACCAATAGGGAGTCCTAGTGGTCAATTTTGGAAATTTGTGGAAGCTTGAGGCCAAAGGGCCCAAGTCTAGCAAATAAACCCTAACCCTTATCTCATAACTCCCACCACAACCACCATTACCAAGGGAGTAAAGAGAGAGCAAGGAGAAGAAAGAGAGAGTGAAGGTGAGCAAGGTGGACCCTAGATCAAGGTGTGGCCCAAGGAAATCAACCCTTGCAACTCCCTACCTCTTCTCCAAGAAGAAACCCTCCACCACGATCGCTCTTTTCGTCTATTGATCGTCTAGGTAAATCCCTTATCCCTTCTTCTTGAAACCCATGTGTTAAGAAGGGTTTGGCATGGATCTCTAACATGCAAGTACTTGCTTTAGGGATTCCGGCCGTTCGACCCCAAAATCCTCATTTCTAGGTCATCTTGCAAGCCTTCAATGATCCAAAGGTGCGGACTATTATCCTTAGGTGGCCTAGCACCATTTATAGTAGTAGTTTAATGATTTTATTTGTTTGGGATGTTGTATTGGAGAATCTAAAGGAAACCTAAGAATGGTATGTTGTTGGAATTGGATAGATTGTATGCTTAGTTCTCATTTGATGTTGATCTTTCCTCTCACATGATTTAGTATATGGATGATTACATGCTCATGTTTGTCGATTTTCTTCTCATATGTGTGCTTCATGTTGTGCATGATTCTTTACTCTTGTGTATTTGATTCCTTGAGGTGTAGGAAGTGCCTAACTTCCTCCCCAAACTCACACACTCACATGCACCTTGTTCATGTTGTTGTAACATACTTGTTAGGAATATTTGAATCGTATGTTGTGATGGATGTAAACATGATACTATTATGCTAGTTAGTAATCTTGATGGTTGATATGCTATGAATCAACATTAAACCCTTGGTTTGGTCAAAAACATGAGGAGAGATGGTAGTCTCATCGGTAGGACTTTGCTAGGGCTAGACCCGTGGGTTTGGACGGATGGGTACGGGTGGCAATAGTTCGACTACATGGTTCCCTTGTACCCAATGTCGCTCATCACATGCTCGCTTGACTCGTGCGGTCTACTTACTGACCAACCTTATTTGTTAACCCTGTTTGCTCACATATGTATGGAACCTGGAACACCCTACAACCATTGTAGGCTATCATTAGCCAGATTGGAAATCGATCTACCGCCTCGTGAGCCGGGCATGGTGGAATGGGACACTGTGTCCGAGTTGTCGGCCTACAATGGGGTGACGCGCCTCCCCATAGTGACCGCGAGCGATCCCATATTTCAGCACTCCCCATGTGCTTGAAGTCGGGGATGGGAAACCCGACGGGATCATGGATCGCGGGGTCTTAGCCTCACACGTTGGGGGGTCTTGGCCTCGCAACTAGTTTAGGACATTTGATACGTCGGGTGTATCAGATTCCCCAACCTGTTGTTTGAATGAACTTAACTAAGAACTCGGCTAACACGATCACATTGCATCGCACTAGTTAGGGTGGCGACTCGGTAGTCGAGGTCGCTCTGAGGGAGTGTTGACCATACGCGATCGTTAGATGGAGTCGCTCGAGGTAGTGTTATAGCGAGGGCATGCATCATATCATCCATCATGCACATGCATTAATAAGAGTAGTTAGTTATTTATGAATGAATTCTTTTCATTAAATTCATATTATAACTGATGCTTGTTGTAACTTAAGACTAATAGCGCCCACTGAGTTGATCACTCACTCCCACTCTGGGATGGTGTTTTAAAACACCAACCAGACTCTACTGTAGCTGCAGGTGATGAGGAGTACGAGGAGCCTGACAGTACATGCCTTGACGAAGGACGAGTTCTCCTATTTCCAGCTGATGATCGGGACCCCGTCGGATCAGTAGATGGGCTGATGGATCGCTGAGCAGTGGGCTCAGTTCTGTTCTTTTGGACATACTATTCTTTTTGTGATTTTGTTAGGCGGCACTTTGTGCGCTCGTTTATATTCTTTTGGATTTGTATATATGTACATCTCTTTCATTCCAGTAGACTAGTTGTGGTTGTGTTTCATGCTCCTAGTAATTCCAAGTTGTGCAATTAAATTGATAATTCATAAAACCATAAAATTGATGATAAGTGACACTCGGGAACTCGGGAGTCGAGCGTATGCGCGACCCCAATTTTCAAGGCATTACAAATGTGGTGCATTATCATGTTAGCCGAGTGGTTAATTATGCTTATTCATCCAGTAATTTGGGGAAGCTAGCATACCTCCCTTTTAAACATCGATCCCAACTGAATCACTAAGCAGCGGTCTTACGATTGTGTTCTTAATCTGTCTAGGTTCCTCACTCCTAGATAAGTACATACGATAGGCAAGTTAAAAAAATGATGCTCGCGGTCATTACGAGAAGGCTTGTCACCCCAGGGTAGGCCGACAGCATAGACACGGTGTCCCATACCACCATGTTCAGCTCACGAGTCTTGAGGATCATGGTACCATAGTTAATGATGGATCTTTACAATAGTAAGGGGGTACCTTAGATTCAAGCAATTGCACTCATACATGGTGGACATACATTAGGTCAACATGTTCTTTGGGCATTTTCAATTGGTATGGGCGCACACTAATATAACCGACATGGAGCGCGTGAGCGCCCCACGTGGCCTAGCCACTGTCGATAGTCAATGTCTGACCCATATCATTCGAATTTACCCGGGGTGACCAACCTAATTCGGCCACCCAAATGGAGAAATTTACAGGTTACCTGGACTACTCTCGTAGTCCTATTCCTATTCAAATCATGTTAACAAACATTCATAACACATGGGTTAACAATTGATAATCAAAATTTGAACACTACTCATCTAGGCATTTCATCGAACACATAAACAACATTACAATACAACTTGCAATTCATCAATTCATTAAATAGAGATATAAGTATACCTAAGACAACAAGAAACTCAATATCAGCAATCATAAATCATTAACTGGAATGAAAGCATTGATAAATCGCAACCTATGCACTTATAGTCCGCGCCTTTCGGTAGCAAGCCCGACTCGGACTTGCTCCTAGGAATATGTTTCCAAGAAAGAATCGTTGGCCGTCTAAACGAGCACACGGGTTAGTTAGAGTTAGACAACATTTGAAGACCTACATCTATAAGAAAGTTTGTATTCTTTACCCTATGTCGTAGTCGGAGAGGTTCCGACGGCGAGAGTGGCGGTAGTTAGGCTTGTGAGTCAAGCGGAGAAGAATCGTCCTTCGTAGCAAGCACTACTCAAATCTCTCTTCCTTATCTTTCTCTTTTCTCTTCTCTCTCTCACCTTAGGATTTCTAAATTCGTATTTGGAGGAAATGGGGTGGTTTGAGAGTCTTTTATAGCTCCAAATGGTGTGCAAATGGCCCTGATGTAACGTCCTGGATTTTCTCTATTTTGGATTTCCAAAATTCCATGAATTTTTTTATATAATTAACTTATATTATCACTTACTGACCATTAGCACTCAATGTTAGTTTATACACCGGTGGTACCAGTAAAGAACCGCACAAGTCCGATTAACCAACCGTAGGAAGCCAACGAATCCGCCTGATCACTTACACATTGAATTTAGCCACATGATTTACTCAAACATAGCCTAAATCTAACCGACCTACCACTGATTAATCAAGACAATCGTAACTAAATTAAAAGATCTACCCGAAGCCGAGTTAGATAAGGCCCGGATCTTGATTAATGGACCAAATCAACCCCATTACTCTTTTAACCTAAAACCGACGGTTTAGACTAATCATGACTAAATCTCCACTTTCACTAATTATAAATAGGCCACACTATGAACATATTCAGTTCAAACCCTAATAATTGCCTACGAGAAATCTCAATACCTAATTCATTATAGAAATGCCCCGATTTTCTGAACAAACTCTAGCCCGCTCGTTAGTGGACCACTAGTTCCAAAACTATAAAATAATGTTCGTCTTACTGGGCTCGAAGTCCATTGCGGGAATCGGACCTGGGTAGCATCCAGAACCGCTCAACTTGAGCTGAAGGACGAGTGCATGAGAAGTGCAAATACCCTAAAGGAAGAAGCTGAAACTTAAGTGAATTGAGTCGTCCACTCTTATGTAAAGTTGAGAATTTTGGACCGTCGGTTTAGGACCAAACTTCACACATGAAGTAAGGATATTTCCCTGCTCATATTTGTATAGCCGCGGTCTCGATTGACCATCGATGACCGTTGAATAGACTTCTAATTATATCTGTCAATCGGCCCATCCAAACGGCGGGCTGATCATGTCCATACGTAAATTATCATTAGGGCCAACTATCCTAAGGTGTATATCAATATGTACACCCCATTGTGGGCCCTAGATGTTAGAAAAACCCTCCCATAGGGCTAGTATAGTAAAAACCCAACCCTTGGGGCCAATTACACCAAATCTGACACTATAAAAGGTCCTCTTTTGGGCACCCCCTTCTCCCATACGAATTTCATGCCCTACCTTGGGTGAAGAAGAAGAGAAAGAGAAAAAGAGATGAAGAGAAAATGAAGAGAAAGATAAGGGAGAGAGTGTTTGTGTGAGTGAAGAGAATCTTGATGCTTGTGGGGTTGGTATTTCCTCAACCAAACTGGTAGCTACTACAAAACCTCCACCAAATCCACCCATGCCAAGAATCGGAGGTAAGAATGGTATATTTTTCCTTCAATTAAGCAACTAGTGTAAATTTCTAGTCATTAATATTATTTTTCTTGATTTTGATTTAGGAATTGGTGGTTTTACCCAAATCCTAAGATCTCAAAGAATGAAAATCTCGTCTTAAGGTGCGGACTATTATCCTTAGGTGGTAAAGTACCAACTCTAGGATAAATTTAATGATTACGAATGTTAGATTAATGTGCATGTGCAATTTAGAGGAAAACCTAATTAGGATCCTGTCTGATAAGTCTACCTAACATGCGTGTGTTGATAAATTAATGTTAGATTAGTCTTCAATTTGTTTTGGACCTGGAAACTATGTTGTATGTTCGTTCTTGCATCTTATTTCCTACATATTCTTCCTTATTGCATGTATGATTATATTTTCCTGCTGTATGGTTGACTTATGATCTTCTTGTCTCTTAGACAATCCGACACAACATGCACATACGTCTAATTTCTGCTGTTAAGAGTAGTTTGCATTCATTTTAACATCTTGGAATTATGCTTGATTTATTATATGTTTATTTCCATCTGTACTTGAAGATGAATCTCATGTGCTTAGAAATGTTATTGAATGTAGTCCATTCTCTAGGTTGGTCAGGAGTCTACGATTTGTGAGGGCAGTCTCGCTGGTTGGGTTGTCCTATGACTAGTCCGACTGATTTGGGCGGACGCGAATGGGCGAAGGTAGCGGGACTACATGGGTTGTTTGCACCTGATGTCGTGTGTTGCGTGCTCGCCTGAACTTAGACGGTCTAGTCCACCGACTGACCAGCCATGTCTGTTAACCATGTTTGCTCACGTCTGTTTGGAACCTAGAACACCCCCGTCCACTGACGTCTACTGACAACAGCCAGAAACTAATCTACAGTCTTGTGAGCTGGGCATGGTGGAATGGGACACTATGTCCGAGCTGTCGGCCTACGCTGAGGTGACGAGCTTACCCATAGTGACCGCGAGTGATCCCACTTCGCAGCACTCCCTACGTATTTGCAATCAGGGGTGGGGACCCCAATGGGATCAAGATCGCGGGGTCCTGGCCTCGCGCGTTAAGGGGTCTGCGCCTTGCAATTGGATGAGGGCATTGATATCGTCGGGGAGTACCAGTTTCCCCAACCTATTGGATGAACGGAATTAACTAAATACTCGGCTTACATTATTCACGCATCGCATTAGGTAGGATTTGGTGACTCGGCAGTTGAGGTCGCAATGAGGGAGTGTTGGTCATGCGTGACCGTGAGACGAAGTTGCTCGAGGGAGATCATGAAATTGTTATTTGATGTAACTTATGGCTAATGACACCCACTGAGTTAGCTACTTACTCCCACTTTGGGACGATGTTTTAAAACAGAAACCAGATATGTCATTAGATGCAGGTGAGGAGGATCTCAACGAGCTGAGCGGGGTGAGCATGGATGAGGAAGAGGAGCTTCCCTGCTTCCAGACTTTGGGCGGATCCTTCTAATCTGAGTTCGGGCTATCGTGGTGTATGGGCCAAGGCTCTAGTCACTTTGGGTCATGTATGGGTGGGACTAGTTCCCTATTTAGATGATTTTGGATTTGTGGTTTGGATATTTTTATATTTAGTGGCACTTGATACTGCTTTATGACTTATTTATGCTTCATACCTTGCTAAACTCTCTATTGTTTATGAGATCATCCAAATATAATTAAAATTTGAAGCCCATTAGGGCACCCATGGCAACTAAGAATTCGGGAGCCGAGTTTCTACACGGCCCCTGAAAACCCGAGGTGTTACACCTGAGGCCACTCTATTTAGTACTTCTACCTTATGGGTGGTCTTTTTTAACTAATGGGGCCCCCCAGGAGGGCCCGCGGACTTATCTATGCCATGGGGTAGGTTTCATATCAATGGATCAACGCTAGGACACAGTTTTGGTGCGATCGGATAAACAGATCAGCCATGGGAAGCCTGTGTCAGATCAACAGTTAGTAAATGTTCAATCGGGGCCACGGTTATATGGATGCGTGTGGGGAATTTTCCTTACTCTATGTGTGAAGTTTGTTTATAAACTGATGGTCCGAAATTCTCAATTTTGTGTAAGAGTAGACGACTTAATTCACTTAAGTTTTAGCTTCTTCCTTTAGGGTATTTGCACTTCTCATACACTCGTCCATCGGACTAAGTTGAGCGGTTCTGGACACTACCCAGGTCCGATTCGCACGATGGACGTCGAGGCCAGTAAGGCGGACATTTCTCTATAATTTCAAGGCTACTAGACCCCCGACATGCGGTATAGGTTCCTTACGGAGTTTCAAGGCTCTCCCAGAGGGGCAGCCCCTCAGAATTTCACTCGGGTTATCAGATGGTGGTGTTAGTATACTTGTGATCTTGGACTACATTTATTGATAGGAATGGTGGCCCGAATTTAATTTCTTCTAATGTTAAGTACTAACGCACACCTAGTTGTTGCTAGTTAATCGAGTATGGCCCTTGGGCGGTCCTGTCCGTGGTTGAACTCAGGTCTCAGTACGGAGTTTTCCAAGACGTTAGAATCTACCCCCCTTAAAAGAAAATTTCATCATCAAAATTTGTACCTTCTCATATTCCTTGAGAATTTGTGGATAGTTCTTGCGACCCTCAGCATCCGTCTCCCAAGTGGTTTCCTCCTCAGTGTGATACGTCCATAACACTTTGACGAGTGGGATGACCTTGCTACGCAACACTTGTTCCCTCCTGTCTAGAATACGTGTGGGCCGCAATACATAGGTAGCATCTTCCCTTAGTTCTACTTGCTCCCACTCGATGATATGAGTAGGGTTGGAAACATATTTCTTCAACATTGATACATGAAACACATTGTGCACACTTGTATGTGGTGTGAACAAGGCGAGACGGTATGCCACAACACCCACTTGGTCCAAAATCTGAAAAGGCCCAATGAATCGCGGCGTGAACTTCCCTTTCTTACCAAAACGGAGCACTCCCTTCATTGGAGAAACTTTGAGGAATACATGTGGTCTCCAACTTTGAATTCCAAATGTCTTCATCTTGTATCGGCGTAACTCTTTTGTCTACTATGGGCCGCTAGGAGTCGACGCCTGATAATATTTATCTTTTCTAATGTCGCCTAAACCAAGTTTGTGCCAACTAAGCTCCTTTCGCTGACTGCTGCCCAACAATGTGGAGCCCGACATAGGCGTCCATACAAAACATCGTAAGGAGCCATGTTAATGCTTGCTTGAAAGCTTTTGTTATAGGCAAATTCGGCATAAGGAGTCATCCCAGCTGTCTTTCAAGTCAAGCATGCACGCTCGCAACATGTCCTCGAGTATCTAATTCACCCGCTCCATCTGTCCATCGGTCTGAGGGTGAAACGCGGTACTGAATTTCAACTTCACCCACATCGCTTCTTGGATTCGGGTCCAGAAAATAGAGGTGAACCGTGTGTCTCGGTCCAACACAATATCTAGAGGAACTCCGTGCAGTTGTACTATCTCTTTGATGTACAGCTTGGCTAGGTCATCCGTAGAATTAGAAACCCAAATCAGAATGAAGTGGGCCGACTTCGTTAACCGATCCACGATCACCCAAATAGAGTCATGTCCCGTTCTTGTCCTTGGAAATCTGGAAATGAAATCCATTAATATGAAATCCCATTTCCACTCGGTTATGGGCATGGGTTGAAGTAGACCCGGGGGTCGACGGTGCTCGGCCTTTACTTGCTGGCATGTAAGGCATCGAGACACGTAATCTGCTATTTGGGTCTTCATGTTGTCCCACCAGTATGAATGTTTCATATTCCGATACATCTTCGTATTACCCGGGTGTATTGCTAACTCAGAACTGTGAGCAGCGTCTAGAACCTCCTCAGATTGTGAAGGTTCGGGACGCATAGGCGGCCACGATATCGCAAGCCTCCATCCAAGCCAATCCTCCATTTTGATTCTTTACCGTCTTCCACCCGTTCTTTCATCCTCAACAATAGCTCATCATCTTTCTGAGCCTCAATGATTCGATCGTCGATTAATGGCTGTACATGGAGGTGCGTAACGCTCTCGAATGACTCTTCCACTGTCAGTCTCTGTTTGAAATCTCGCACGAACTCCACCATATTCCACTCTCTTATCATCAGTGGGGCTACAAATTCTATGGTTTTCTTGCGGCTCAATGCATCGGTTACAAGATTGGCTTTGTCAGGATGGTAGAAGACTTTAAGCTTGAAGTCTTTCAATGTTTCCATCCAACGGCGTTGCCTCATATTCAGGTCCCTCTCCGTGAAGATGTACTTGAGGCTCTTACGGTCGCAAAAGAGCTCGTACTCTTCTCCATAGAGGTAGTGCCTCCAAAGCTTCAATGCAAAGATGACTGCCGCCAACTCTAGATCATAAGTGGGGTAATTTTCTTCGTGTTTCCTCAATTATCGAGAGGCATAGGCGATTACCCTGTCCTTCTGCATAAGTACACACCCCAAACTAACTTGAGATGCATCGATGTAGATGGTGTCTTTAACCCCTTGCTCTGGCAACACAAGTACGGGTGCGGACGTTAGTTTGTCCTTCAATTCTCGAAAGGCCGCCTCCGCTTTTTCATTCCAAGCGAACTTAATGTCCTTCCAAGTAAGCTGGGACAACGGTGGGATATCTTGGAGAAATCTTTAAAAAATTGACTGTAAGTGCTGTGATGTATACAGCACCATTTGTTGTCAAATTTCGATTAGACAACACAATTTAAAGTATGACTTATTCATGTGATGGAAAGTTCACCTTTAAGAGGAACAAGATGGAAAGTTCACCTTCAAGATCATCATATGAAGTTTGAAAGTGCAAGACATGAAGATAGTACTACAAGTTTCAGATCTACTTCTACTTCAAGTTCAAGATCAAACTACTATTTCAAGTTCACTTCAAGTAGAAGGTCTACTGAAAGCTATTGAAGATTCGAGTAGTAACTTCAATGTCCAATATTTCAGGTATAAGTGACCCTAGAAAGACCCTAGACTTAGGTCCTTTCTTATGCAAATTATTCACGGGTTTTTATACTTTGTTTAGGCTTAAATTCGACTAGTCCAACCCTAAGTTCGACTAGTCTAGGCTCTGGTTCGACCAATCCAAGAATTGCTTTGACCAATCCAAGATTCAATGAGCACCCTGCTCGACCAGTCATGGGGAGCTCGACTCAAACTCCAGCAACCTTTTTCAAGTTCAAGCAGGCCACTCGACCAGTCGAGCAAGCCTTTTAACTAGTCGAAGGTCGGTTTTATCCGATCGCGTAGAAAAATTTAAAATTTGGTTGATTCTTAGACCAGTCGAAGGAGATCTTAGACCAGTCGAAGGAACCATTTTTCAGCCTATAAATAAAGGTCTTTTCTCATTCCAAATCATTCAAAAAAAAAAAAAAACCATAGAAAGCCTCCACTTTGACAGAAAAGTCTCTGTCATTATCAAGCTATAGTACGGTAATTTGATATCTATTTTTTAAAGGGAATTTTTACTATACCTTTTAAGATCTAAGGAATTCAATTAAGTAGCCCAAGGTTTGAGATAATTTAAAATCCGTTTAGAACCTAGAACCCTTGATTATGTTTATTGGACATTGAACATCTACACATCAAGCGAAGCGGTTGTACGGATTACATCAAATAGCGGCTTCAAGATGAAGATAAGTACTCTTTGTTTATTTGTTTTTGGTTTTTGAGGTTAGCCAGAAAATCTCTGTATTGGTTTTGACTAAGATTAGCCAGAAAATCTCAGCGCGAGGTTTTGATTGTGATAGCCCATTTGAAAACACAACTGTATAAGTTTTAAGGTGAACCTGAGAAAACCTAAATTATTAGTGAATGCCAATATCACGCGGGTTGTGATTATTGGGAGTCGAGTAGGTGTGGCTGTTTGAGAATAATTGGTGTACACACTAAACCACTACAACTCCTGGTGTTTTGTGGTGGATGATGTATGTGATGGATGTGTGCTGAATGTTTGTAATTTTTTCATGTACATGTGGTGAATGCTTATAATAGATAGCTTCTTTTTTTGGCCTCTTGTTTTAGTTTGCGATCTTGATCCTTACTGCGTTCAAGAAATCATGTTGTCCTACCATAAACATTTAGTTTTTGTGTACGATTGTCCTTTGAAATAGGTTTGAATCAATTTCTCAATACTATTACAATTGAAATCTCTGATTGATTCGGTTTTATTTTATATTTTTGTTCATTATTTTTTTATTTGGCATAGTCCTATTCACACCCCCCCCCCCCCCCCCTTTCTTTAGGACTAAGAGCTCTCTCCCTTTTCATCAACGATAATAGCCGGCAAGTCTGAGAAAACTCCTTACTTTTGTAATCGAACCAGGCTACTCCCAGTCTTGTACCGCGATCACTTTTGCGAGGTCCACGGCGATCACTTCTTTCGAAACTACATGCCCCAGAAACTTGACTTCCTCTTTCCAGAAATCGCATTTTCGAAATTGCGCAAATATCTGATTCTGCCGTAGAGTATCAAAGACCACTTATAGGTGTTCTTCGTGTTCTTCCCGACTTTTTGAGTATATTAGAATGTCGTCTATGAACATAATGACAAATCGGTAGAGATATGGCCAAAACACCCGGTTCATAACATGCATGAATATGACCGGTGCGTTTATGAGTCCAAATGGCATCACGAGGAATTCATAGTGCCCGAAGCTAGTCCTAAAAGTTTTCTCTACTCGTCTTCCTTCATGACACAACTAGTGGTACCCGGACTATAAGTCTATCTTGGAGAAGTACTGAACCCCCTTCAATTGGTTAAACAGGTCATCTATCCTAAGCAGAGGATACTTGTTCTTCACTGTAACGTGGTTTAGCCTGCGATAATCGATATACAGTCGTAGTGACCCGTCTTTCTTCTTTACGAATAATACCGGAGCTCCCCAAGGAGATACACTCAACTGTATAAAACCTGAGTCCAACAAATCATCGATTTGCTTCCTCAATTCCTCCAGAGATTGTGTATACCTTTCACTATCGGGGATACTCTCATTTATAAGTGGGAAGAGTCGGTAGCGTGGAGGGCATCTCCCTATTTTGGTAGGAATGGATTATAGTAGGATTCGAACTCTTTGCTTGGCGGGATGATCTTTCTGGATCCTGGCTAAAATCTTGGATAGAGCCGTATTAAGGTCTGTTTCCTAGATCTTCTGTTTCCTGGATCTTCCACTGAGATCGCGAACAAGCCAGATAGATGTCAAGTCGGATCCCATGGAGGGCGGATCTTGCCGACCTGAGGTGATCTGACCTAGTTCACGCGATTAAGGTCAAGTCGTATCTGTCAGACAATGGGTCTTGCTGACTTGAGGTGTGTTGCTCATTTATTTTAGATCATGGCCTTATACCGAGAAGTCGAGCTCGGCCTTTTTCTACACTTGGCCGAGGAGGTGAGGGTCGGATCATTGGGACACGAATGCTGCTGTTTGAAGTGCTGACTTGGTGTGCAGATAGTTGGTCAGTCCATTTTTCCTATAACACATCTAACTCGTACGGAAACCGTCCTTATATTTAGACGATTTGAAATGGTACAATCAACTAAACACACTTCCAACTACCACTCAATCCGGCCATTGATCGACATAAAATGGATGGTTGGATGAAAAGTAGTTAAGTGTTTGGATTTAAGAAAATTATTTTCATTGATCAGACTTTAGATCCGTTCATTCAAGGGTTTTTGGATACTGAATTTGGACGGTTGGATTTGAGTTAAGTGCATGCCACGTGTAAAATTTAGTGCATGATATTGGGTGATGCATCGATCGTAGCCATCCATCTAGTGCCAAGCAATTGGCGCCGTTGCTGATTCTCTCTTTAAGTGGTCAGGGCATGCCACCAATTAAAATGCCAGGATCATCCAAGATTTTCAGAACAATAACCATTAGCAATTGGAAATACTATGAACGGTTTGGATCTCATCCTCGTATGCCACGTGGGAAGAAATTGCACGGTTCACTCCCATTTACCAATTACCGAAGAAGACAAAAAAATTTTTTTTAAAAAAACATAGTTTCTTTTATTTCTTGTATATGAATATGATCAAATAAAACAAGCACTTATATTCCCACGTACACAACACACGTGCCATTTTCAACCCAAGTAGAGATCAGAACTTCCCAACATTTGAATTTTAATAAATCATATAAAATATATAAAGAAAAATAAAAAAAATAAAAAAACCACTCACCCGTGAGTTGCACGTGAATGCACACGTGTACACATTTGATCATGATGGACCATAGCTCAATTAGACAGTAATCATAATCTTACACTAATCTAAAATGCCCTACATGATCTTCCTCACACGTTTCACATGAAATGTAAGAAATGATGGTACAATCAGAGCGGAGACATTGCAGGGGCCACTGCAATGCCCTTCGCCGCTGATCCGGGTCCCGGCGCTACGATGCCGGAGCTTCTAATCTCAGCCATTTGTCTACGAGCATTTGTGCCCTGTGATTCACATAGTTTGGGAAGAAATACACCTGTACATAAAATGATTAATTAGATGATTAAGCACAAATCCAAGCGAAAATGTTCAGATGACGTGGATTTAAGACACATATATCATTGTAAGCCCTGTTATCGAGTCTCACCAAATCTACTCTGTATTCCTATACTATATTGGTATAGAATTCATAGGAAGAATTTGATTGAATGACATGCTGCTAAAATAAATAAAGCCCAACCTGTACCACGATCACATCATTATCATCTACGTATAGTCATGACCCTTAAGAGATGATGGTCAACCCCAACAGTCAAATTCAGCTAGCTCGGTAAGGACTTCCATGGCCGCCGTGCGCTAGCTTCCCAAGACAAATTAGCATCATCTATCATCAAAAGCATGGCTGTATTGGGGATCTGAACCGTAGATATGGTGGGCCACATTATGTACGGGTGATGGTGCAAGAATGGCAGTATTGTGCAGTCACCGTGACTTTACACCAGATGTGTGATTGAATAGTCGCCAAATCACGGCCATCAAGCCAGTTGAACCCGCACATGTCACCCGCCTTATGAGCGGACCAGATTGATTTGTGGGCCTGATCATCATCACTCTTAAGGTCCCGTGATGCAGGTCTTTGATGTGAAGCACAGTAACACACATCCAATTAAGCACGTGTGTATGCTACGTGCGCGCGGGCTCAACGTACGGTCAAGTTGAGCAGTTGGGGCCCATAGCTCGCATGGCCCAAATATCAGTCTAGTTCCCTCATCAGCTAACAGAGCTTTCATACGTCCAAACGCTCTGTGCAATGCAAGTCAGCACAAGCCATCACGAGTGACATGGCAGCTAACGAGTACAATATCCAAGCCGTCCATCTGGTAGATCTAACATGGTGGATATTCAGGCCGCAATATAAATCTGATCCGTTCATCAAATGGACCACAAGTTTAGAAACAGTTCAGCGAGCAAAAAAACTTCAGCAAGTCTTTTTCAGCTATCCATTTGTTCATTGAATTGCGGCCCACCTGACAAGTGGACCACAGTGATATCTCAGTGATGAACGGATTAGAATTTGCACCCATGTGCCATGCTGGCACATGTGTGGCATGTACATGCCTTCTACACACGTGTGGGCTCAACAAAGCTCCATTAAATATATACCGTCGGTCAGATTTTAATACAACCATTCATTTTTTTTTTTTTCTAATACACGTGTGGCAAACCCAATTTATGAAATGAATTCATACGTGTGCTATGTTGGCACACGTGCCGCGAGTAGACTCACCTTCACCAGCAGCGAGGTTGAAGTAGAGGTCAACGATGTTGGGACAGTTCTGATAACAGGGCGGAGAGCAAAGCTTCTGTGTGAAATGGGATTCCAAGAGAGAATCGGTTGATATCCCCAGCGTGTTTCTATCAAGCCCACACGCCTCGATGCACCGATCTGTTTCAATCCAGTCCGTTAATTTCTCTGCCTCGATCTCCGATGAGCCACACGTGTACTTCTCCCATCCTTTCCTCACATGCTTCTCGAGCACACAGCGTGTGCCGGATGATGACACAGCGAACGCGCACGTGCTCTTGTCCAGGTCCTCGCACGTGACCTTACCTACAAATCACGCCAACCTAACCGTTAGTTAAAAATAAATAATCCACCGTACACACGCGGGATACAGAAATGTCAATCCTGGCCGTCCAACACATGGGTCCACACAAAATAATTACTATTTTTATTCTTAACCGTTCATCTGATCCTCACAAAATGGATGGTTGGATCTTCTTATCAGTGTGATTCGAGGTATATTAATGATATTCTTGTGATAGTGGAGCAAATTACCTCACACTTGTATTATGTTCACCATAAAAACCTTCTTGTGATAGTGTGAATCCAGGTACATAGTAGCACACGTTAGGAATCCCACTTTCTTGGTGGGGGACCCTTCTAACAGGTTGGATTACACCCATAAAACCTCAGTGGGCCCCACAATCAGAGTCATAGAAAAAGATTATCTTCTCTACAAAAGTTGCAGAGGATCCTACCTCATTGGCGGATCAATCAACAAAAAATATAAAAATCTTTCAGATATAATCTCAAAATCTAAAGGCATGTTTAATAGACACTTAAAATCAATTCATCTCATTTTAGTTAATTATAATTATGTATTTAAAAATCTTGGTTATTGATCATCAAGAATAACTTCAATCCTTGATAAAAAGAAACATGATTTGGTTGCACTATATATCATAAAATTCATGATTAGTCAGAATGCTTTGGCTAGAAATTTCATGCAATTGCATAGGATTCAGTGCAACCAAACACACCCAAATACACAATTACAATTAAATAAAACGACATGAACTCTCCCAAACATGCCCCATGTGATATCTCTATCCATAAGCATGGATTGAAATCTTAAAATAAAAAAAGCTATTTTCTCAATATAAAATCAATATAGATAAAATAAATAACTAAATTCTAGGAGGGTGCGTACCGAGCACGCCATGCACACATAGCATGAGTGCAAGAGCCATGCAAGAGAGGGCCATCAAGCCACAAGAAGAAACCATGGTAGCAATGGAAGAGATGGTGAAGCTGGCTGTAATATAATAGCTAGAGCTTTGAGAGATTCTCTTATGTGGATGTTGTTAAGGTTTTTAAATGACTATTTATAAGAGAAGTAGCTGAATACAAGACTCCAATGTGTAAAAAATAAAAGAAAATAATAAAAACGACTAGAACCTTATTTTGAATTTTAGTGAACTTGGTCTTTGGTGGGGCGCGCCATTGTAGGCTGCTTGGAAGGTTCTTCACATTGCTCGTTTTAATTTCTAGTCAATCAAAGACCTTCCTTAGCTAAGTTTCTTAGCTTAATTAATTGCGTGATTCCTCGTCTACAGGCAAACATGTCTATCAGAGTAGAAAATAAGCATAAGATCCAATCCATCCATCCATCATCAACATGTGGGCCACAAAAGAATGGATGGATGAAAAGTCTTTGGGCAGGTTTTTCTAAGCCATCAGCTATTTTTAATATCTTGGAGAGCACCCAACAAGAGGGTTGGCCTGATTTCTGGGAAAGAGGTATGTATATGGTGGAGCCCACTTCATGCAAGTAAAAAACTCGTGGGTTAGACAATTTCAATCTGTGTGACTCAAGGAGTAGAAGGTTTTAGACTTTTAGGTATCTCAAATGCTAATGATATGTAATTTCTGATTGATATTAAAACTCATAAGCATATTAGGTCTGAAAAGTGGTGCGGTGTGATTTTTCGATCGTGGAATGTTTGTGAAGGGCCCAACGTAACATAACCATTTTTCGATCACATACGTGTTTGCTGTGTTGGTTACTACTGCGAATCTCCTCTTCAATCTCCCCTCACTGCAAGTAACCATAGGATAAAATGGTTATGTTATGTTATCGAAGACTGCGAGGAGTTTGAGTTGTCTAAAAGTAGATCATGATTACTACTTTGATGGTTAACAACATCTTTAAATGCTGTTAACTCTAGGTGTAGCATTAAATTAGATTGATTAAATGATCCCAACCATCCCATTGAAAGTTATTAACTCATCGTGGCAGTCGTCAAAGGCAAGATTGTCTATGACTGGGTTGTTCTTGTGACCCCGTAGCAGGAACTTCGTGCGGTTAATAGGTAAGGCCAACTGACATGCTTATGAAGATGGTTTTTACAAAGAAGTTTAAGTTCTCTGCGACTTCTTTGAGTCTGGCAAAGATAAAGTGAAGATAAAGTGGATGCGAGAAGCGATGATTATGAAGATATTATGGAGATGAGGTAGAGACGGAGGATCGAGTATGAAAAAGGAGTAATAGAGTGTGAAGATTGAAGACATTGTAGAGATTGCTTTCTAATTTCTTAAATTTGTCTGTAATAGAGTTTGTTGATATCATCGACAAATCACTCCATTCCATCAATCAGTTGTCAATGCCATCGATAGATGTTCAATCCCATTAAGAAAATTCACTTTATTCAGCTGTCATTGCCATCGACAGATGCTCAAATTTTCCATGTAAATTTGGATTATTCTTTGGTTGGATATGCTTATGCGGTTGCGATTACATTATTTGATTCAGCATATTTTTTGGGTCATATAACATCCATCATGTGGCCAAATTTTTGGACGGTCTGGAGTTGCAAACTTGTTAGTCAAACAAAACAGTAGTAGATTAGCAGTATATAAACTTGTTGAATGGTCCAGATATCCGAGATGATGGTCACACTGTGGATGACCCATCCATCAAAAGTCCTCGTATAGGAAGATTGTAGCTATTGAATTTTTGGCCTTATTTTGATTGAATATGGACCATTGCTATATTTTCTGCCCAACAATTGAAGATCGCAGCCGTCCATTGAGTTGCATAAGTCCAACATGGCCATACCTTGATTATCACTGGCCACAAAAATCTGACCGATCAATTCATCAACTAAGCCACACTGTCGAAAAACTGCCAATGGATTGACTCAATAAAGACGTGTGGCCCACCTTATAAATGGTTCGACCTGATGTTTGAATCTAATCATCTTTCAAGGTGGACCAAACCTTTTTACCGGCTCGGATGTTGTTCGCAATTGGCACTTGATACGTTGGTTGCACGCAACTCAGTCCAGTTATATGGGTGTGAACAGGACTCCTGACTAATACATATTGGATGAATTTCAACCGTCAATCTTCTGTGTCATAATGAGAAAACGTGGGCCTTTGACTTTTGAGAACATTAGGCGGAGATGGCGTTTCACAGAAGAATTATACAATACTCGACTGACCAATCGCACAGGACAGTTGGCTTTACGGTTTACACAAATGGGGCCATTATTCAGTGATCCAAACCGTTGATAAAATAGACCGACTAAGGGTGTTTGAACCATTAAAATCCTCACTATGTAAAGACCCTTAAACCTTTCAATAGAAGGCCATTTATGGTTAGAAAATGAACTGTAGATGGTTCCTGTTCGAACAAATAATGTCCTAGTATTCTACAGCTAGGATATTGCAATCTTGGAGATCTTTTATTACACAGGCCATCCAAGCTCAGTCCCATCATATCGACGTCTTGGATCACATAAACATGGGCCCCACTTACACAACTGCAAACGCGAGTGTACTGTACATTTAAGGCCCGAGCATTTTAATATACATCTCCTCACAACGGCTCATGAGACGTGTGTCGCGAGTCATGAGAGGAGACCTTGGTAGTTAAGAAAAGACGCATGTCTGCCCTCTGCCCGCTAACCACGGATGCAATAAAAGCTGTGGGGCCCACTCAACGTGGGACCACTACACGTGCTATGTTTAATGGGGTTTTAAGAGTTTAAATGTACGAGATGCCGTGTATTTATGAGGTGGGTCCCATCGTAAACGTGTCCACTCGTCAGATGAGCCACGGAGCCCCAGCTGGGAACGGGAAGCAGATTTGAGTGGCCGCCGTGATGTATGGGTCTTATCCACACCGTCCATCCATTTTTTTAGTATAATTTTAGAGGTAAGCCCAAAAATAAGGCAGATACAATGCTAAAGTGGACCACACCACATGAAGCAGCGGTGATAATGATTCTAACCGTTGAAACTTTTGTAGGGCCCACCGTGATGTTTATTTTCAATCCAACCTATTAATAAAGTTACATAGACCTGGATGAAGAGAAAACACAAATATCTGCTCCATCCAAAACTTCCGTGGCCCTCAAGAAGTTTTCAACGGTAAGAGTTTAATCCTCTTTGTGAAGTCCATTTGAGACTTGGATCTGCCTCATTTTTGGTATTTTACACTAAAATGATACGGAAAAAAAGGATGGACGGTGTGGATAAGACACATACATCACGGTGGCCACTCAATCTTGATGCCCGTTCACAGAGGGAGACGGGCGGGGGTAGGACGCAATCCGCGTCCATGAGCCCCGGACGTACGTCATGATCGGAGGTTTGCTATTTCCACACGCGTATAGATCCGTACGAATCCACACGCGGGAACACCCAAAACTATGAAACACGTGTGTGATCTGAGCTTTATATGAAGTTGAAATAGTGCTTAGATCTTCTTCCCAAAAAATCATACAATTTCACTATTTAGGCCGGCCAAAGCGTAGAAACTAAACCGACAGTTAAAATTCTTTTCTAGCCATTCATTTCTTTTGATATAACGTGGCCCATTTAAATGCCCATTCTTTTTTTTTTTGTATAGAGGTAGATCTATAAACAGAGTATCTCACTTATGGAAAGCTCAGATCTCACACATGTATTTTGAAACGTGCACCTGTATGCGCATGTGTACCACTACCACACGCATGTAGTAGTAACAAACTTCAGATCGATAACTCCAAACACTTGAAACATTCGTCGGGCCACAGAAGTTTCGAATCAGGCTAATATTTGTGTTTTTAGCATCCCAGGAGGAATGGCGTTATTAACGGTATGGATAGCATGTAAACGTCACTTTCTACCGCAGGGAGTTTTCAAAGGTAGGAATTCAGCGCAGTAACTTGATGCGAAAGGTTTTCGCAGGAACTTGAGGCGGATTTCCTGCGCGAAAGCTTTTCGAGGGAACTTTTTGTGCTGAAAACTTAGGTGAGGTCTACTGTGATGATTGTGAGAAATTTACTCTGCTTATCCGTTTTCTAAGATATTTTTAGAATATGAGAGTAAAAATGATCTGTATCTAATACTCAAGTGAGCTTAAAATGTAAGTATTTAACATACATAGTTAAAATATTTGTAGGGTAATAGAAGTTTAGAATCAGGCTAATATTTGTGTTTTCAGCATCCTGATAGGAATGACGTTATTAATGGTATGAATGGCATGTAAACATCACTTTCTACCTAGAGAGTTTTCAACAGTAGGAATTTTCCTACCCACCTTTTTCTCTAGTGTGGCCTACTTGAATCTTGGATCCTTCTCACTTTTGATCTTAAGTCCTAAAATATACTCAGAAAACAGATTTACGGCATCACGTTCGGCCCCACCCAAGTTTCCAGTGCAGGAAGTTCCCGCGAAAGGCTTTCGCAGGAAATCCGCGTCCATCAATCCTACCCGCCTACCACGCACGCGGACTGCGTGACTGCGTCTGCCAACTGGCAGGACGGACACGGTGGAATCCGTGGGGCCCACCATAATGAATTTATTTTATAAACGCCGTCCATCTATTTTTACAAATTATTTTATTCCATGGTCTTAAAAGTGAGACAGATCCAAGGCTCGAGTGGACCACACAATGGAGATTAAACGACCGCCGTTAAACACTTCTTGGGATCCGCAGAACTTTTCATCAATCTTATATTTTCGTTTTCCCTTCATCCAGGTCTGTGTGACCCTGTGAATAGGTTGGATGGAAAATAAACATCACGGTGGGCCCTAGGAAGGTTTCAACGGTGGGCATCATTATCGCCTCTAGTGTGGTCCACTTAAGTCTTCAATCTGCCTCTTTTTTAGGTTCATGCCCTAAAATAATCTGTAAAAACGGATGGACGGCATGGATAAAACACATACATCACAGTGGCCCCACAGACGCAATCCGCGTCCCCTCCGCCATCCACACAGGCACGCTGCCAATACGGGACACGTGTACGATGTCTGAGCTATCCGTCTGGTTTGAAATCCAGCAGAAATATCAGCGTGTTTCTCGGCGTAGACAATTGAAGGTTATATAGCCGTCCATTTCTCTTTCTATGTTTTGGCCCATCTGAGGTATGATAATGCCTCATTTTTAGCCCAAAGTTCTAACTAGTGTGGCCCACCTGATGAAAAGATCTGAACTCGCACACGCATGCGAAAGCCTTGCGCTCGCAGGAAGTTACTGCAAAAAGGATGCTGGGTGGGGCCCACCGAGATGTTTGTGGGAAATCCACCCCGTTCATCCACTTTGAGAGATCATTTCAGGACCTTTGACAAAAAATAACGTGTATATAAGTCTTAAGTGGGTCACACGAGAGGAAACAACGGGATTAGTGTGAATCGTTGAAACATTCTTGGGGCCATAAAAATTGTGTCAGTCAAATGTTTTTGGTATTTTCACTTCATCCCAGTAGTAATGACCTTATAAACGGTTTGGATGTCATATAAACAACAAGATGGAGCCCAGGAAGGTTTCAACGGTAGAAATTTCTTTCCCCAATTTTCCCTCTCGTGTGATCCACTTGAGTGTTGGATCCAACTCATTTTAGATCATGTTTGCTAAAATGAGTTCTCAAAACGGATGGACGGAGTGGATTTCTCACAAACATCTCGGTGGGCCCCACCCAGCATCCTTGCGCAGAAACTTGCTACAAAAGCCGAAAGCCCACGTCATGATGGTCCCACCTGGGAAATAGCCAGGATCGTTCACACGTGTGTCACGATGGCCCACATGCTTACACTAGCGTTCTCATCACTCCGAAGAAATGCAACTTTAGTCATACTTTCAAAAGGCGAACTGGGAATAGGCGGCAAACGCGGACGGTCAGTCGTCCCATCCAGGGATGGACCACAAACTTGGAAATCTCGCGAAACCGTTGACAGTTAAGATGGTTGTTCCCAGCGGTAGTTACGGTTGACCATTGTAATTAGTAACGTGCATTTTATGCTTGTCTAATCAGACGATCCTAACCGCACGATTTGTCGAAGAATGGACGGTTTGGCTTATCGTGATTTGAATCGAAATTTTGCACATACAAATCCGACGACCCAAAATTTGGGCCTCATTGTTGTGGTAACATAGCCCATAAATCGCACTGATCTGACGATCCTAACCATCCATTGGTGGCCATTAAATGAATGGATAAAAAGAAAGTGTTCAACCGTCCAGATTTAATCAGACCAATTCATGGAAGGTCCAAAATCAGCCTGCATTTATGCCACGTGTACAGTGCTTGGGTTGTGGCATCCTAGTCAGGTCCACATCAGGTGATACGGGTGCTTTTATTCTATGCGTGTTTTTCATTCTTTGGTTGCTGGTGACTTGTTTGTTGAAATATGACCATTGCATATTTTTCACTTTTAACGGTCCAATGGATGTTGATTAATCCAAGAGTCAGTTATCAAATAAGAGAGTATTAGGTGGGGCCCCGGCCTCACCCAAGACGGTGCAGCACTTACTGTGGGGCCACATTGATGCATGTATGATATATCTATGCGGTCCATCGCTTTTGTCATATCTCTTTGGGGTATGAGTCAGAAATAGAGTAGAGCATCGGACCAAGTTGAATCGGATTGGGTCCAACTCGACTCGGTTCGAGTTTTGCATGCATGGCCTGACTTGAACTCAGTCTGATCTGAGACTGAGTCCGGGTCATCTGAATCGATCCAATCCTAACCCATGCTGGCTTGAACCGATCTGAGTCCGATCCGTTCAGAAAAACCAAGTCAGATTGGATTTGGCTAGATTCGGATCGGTTGTGCTCCACATAATTCACCTTGAACATATACATTCAATTTCAACAGAAATACACGCTTTACAGGTTACTCATCAAAACGCACACGCATACTCTTTACATCATGGCATCCAAAGAAGGTGGTCAAATTGGTGTTTACAAAGATCTCAATCATGATTTGTGGTACATCCAAACAGGCCATAAGCTTCTCTCTACAATTTGAAAATTGAATACACCCAACATCACAAAAAAGAGAGAAAATTATCCAAACGCAAAACAACACAAGAAAGTCAGAATATCAAAATCCAAAAAAGATCGGATATCAGAAATCCACCTATGCCAACTCCTAAAAATCCAAGACCCAAAATCTTAATACCGAAACCCCAAATCCAAAAAAACTCAAATCCCAAAAAAGAACCATATCTTTAAAGACACCAAAACAAGATCCAATCAAGAACAAAATCAAACCAAAGCTACCAAAATTCTCAAGAATACATGAATCAAAAGAAAAGGGGACATGAGACAATCAAACCTGGGTGAAGTAAATCAAGCAAACAAGCCATAAGAATGAGGTATCGAGCGTTGAAGAAGACAGGGTAAGAAATTAATATCATGAAGACAGGGACGGACGGCAGGCAGCAGTTGGTGCCTAGAGTGGTGACCTGGGTTCGGATCGAGCATCGAAGAAGAAATGAGAGGAAGAAGATCGTTCGAGAGAGCAGGAGAGGGTACGTAGGGTAAGAAAAGAGGGAGGGTAAAAACGATTTGGGTGGATTAAGTTTAGGATAAAAATAATATTTATACTACTTGACTACCCGCTCCGGGTTGAGTCGGGTCGGGTCGGTTCGTACCCTTTCGGTTCGAGTTTTCGGATCAAATCTGTCCGGATACACCACTATCCAAACCTGATTAAAAAAACGAATGGATCTGGATGGACATACTCAATCAGGCACGATCTACGCCATCGATTCTTTTCGAAACGGGTCGGATCGGATCGAGTAGGGTCGGATCCACCGGATCAGGTCCAACATGCCCACCTCTAGTCGAAAAACAAATAAATCTAAATCCCAAAAGACCATACCATAGGTAAGGTTACTATGGGCCTTAGAAATTTTTTAATGGTGGATGTTCTAAGAAGTGAGCCCAACAGTAAGAGCCACACTGTATTGGTGAGGCCAGGCTGCAACTAATTTGCACTTCTTTCTTTTTTTACACACACCCTCACCCACCATGGGCACTCAAACCCTTGACCAGGTGTTGAAACTCTTGAGAATCTACCACTGAGCAAGAGTAATGACCCAACTAATCTGCTCCCTATCAAAAATTATAATTTTTTAATTCCTCACATGCTAAGTGGATTAGGATTTAATAGTAGTGAGCTAAAAAAGTTAAGTCAAATCTAGATCGCAGGTGGATTACACAATAAGAAATAGTGGTGATTAAATGCCCAATGTTAAAAACTTCTTTGTGGGCCATAAAAATTTTAAATTAAGTTGATATTTGTATATTCCGTTCATCTATGTGCGACTTAATCATCAGGTTTGATTGCCAATAAAAATTCTAGTGGGCTTTAGGATGTTTTTTTTTATATGGTCAGCATTCAATCACCATCATTTCCCATTGTATGGTCCACCTGAGATTTACTTTTATTTTATTTTATTTTTTTTCCTCAGTGCCCTAAAAATGAGGGGGCAAAATGGATGGACTGAGTGGGTAAAACACATACATCATGGTGGGGCCCATAGAACCAATATGCGGCGAGACCTTGGTATTGGAGGGGTCACTACCGAGGCCAAGTCCGTAGCAAGCATACAATTTCTACGTGCTTGCCTACGCAGTTTCCTGTCTGACAGTCCATGAAAGGGTGGTTGGTGGCCGTGGACGACTCCTGTCAGACGGCCATGCAACAGTGGTTTGTGGCAGTAGGTTTCAACTGATATAGCGGCACGGCATAAATCCTTGTAATAAAGTCATAGATTAAAAGTCATGGACGCGGATGAAATCTGAGCTGTTCCTTTAATGGAGCTACAGACATGATGAAAGCAGAGCCGTCCATCGGTTTGATTGGTCCATCTACGAAGGAGCGAATTCCATATTCACCAAAATGCTTGCGGAGCCGCGTTATTCGGTTTTGTTCATGCGCGCGCACGGGCTCGAACTTTCCATCTGTCATATTCCTGGGACGCGGTTTGGCCAGTGACGCTGCCACGGTGCCACCATCGAGGCGGCTAGTGGTCGGTGCCATGTGGACCCACCATGATGTTTGTGTTTTATCCACGTCGTCCATCCATTTTGAAAGATATTTTTACCGCTTGATCGCAAAAACTAAGTAGATCTAAATCTCAGGTGGACCACACCATGCGAAAATAGTGGTGATTGAATGTCCACCGTTAACAACATCATGGGGCCCACTGTAATGATTATTTGGCATCGAACCTGTTGATTAGGTCATAAAGACTTGAATGAAGGGGAAAAAAAATATTAGCTTGATCCAAAACTTTGTGGGCCCAATCAATACTGTGCGGTCCAACAGAGATTTGGATCAATCTCATTTTTTGGCTTATACTATAAAATGATATATTTTATAGAAGAATGGGTAGACCGCATGGATGAAAGACATACATCATGGTTGGATCCACAGAGGACCGACCACTAGCCATTGGCTAGTGGCAGGGTCAGTAGCCAATCCGTTTACATTTTCATGGAAGCTGATTTGCCTTTGACCCCGGGCGCAGAGGTATACCTGTACCCGGGTTGTGTGGGGTCCACACAGATGAACGTGACAAATCCACTCTGTCCATCTGTTTTGAAAGACGACAATAGGACAGGAATCTAAAATTAAGGCAGATCTAAAACTCAAGTGGACCACACCAATGCAACAGTGGGGACGAAAACATCCACCGTTGAAACATTCCATTAGCTGAACATGATGTTTATATAACATCCAAACCGTTCATATGGTTATTACCACTCAGATAAAACACAACTACAAATATTATTGCGATACAAAACTTCTGTTCTGTTTCCATGAAACCTTGGAGTTCAATCCCCACTGTTTCTTATGGTATGGCCCACATGAGTTTTGGATCTGCCTTATTTTTAGAATTCTATCTTCTTGTGGTCTTGCAAAACAGATGGACGGAGAGGATTTGTCACGGACATCTGTGTGGGTCCCACACAGCCCCGGCCACAGGAATATCGGCTTCCTATTTTAATCGTGGAGTTATTTGACGCGCGGCATAGCATGAAAATCCATACTCGTGCATTCCATGGGATCCATCCATAGATCACAGCAGTAGATGATTTCAACCGTCCAATTGGTGGACATCGAATAAATATCCATAGTAGGTACTTAGGAACCAAAGATGGTACAATTAACCTTATTTCAATAATTTAAATGATGCACTATTTAAAGTGGAGCCCATGGTTTGAAACGTTTGGATTATATTTGCTGAAGGTATATGCATACCAGAGTATTAGTGTTTTTCTTACTTCATCAACTTTTGGACCGGTCAGATTTCCTACGCGTGTGACGTGTTGGCAGTAAAAGCAGAGCTGGTTTTCCCGCCAACGGGTCAATGCTGAGCACACGGTGTTGTGAAAATTTTTTTATTAAAAATATTATATATCTATAAAATAAAAATTTGGCTCGAAAACCGGCAATTTTGACCTTTTAAAGCAATAGTCACGTATTATAAAAGAGGTCAAGAAAAAATAATACTTATATATGAAGTGTGGATTATCTTATTTGCTTGGTGGAGTGATGGTAGAAGTGCCAGTGGCACATTTCGCACTTCCTGCAAAAGCCAAAAGCCTACGTCATGATGGCCCCACCTGGTAAATAACCAGGATCATTCACACGTGTGTCACAATGGCCCATATGCTTACACTAGCACTCGCATCACTCTGAAGAAATACAACTTTAGTCATACTTTCAAAAGGCGAACTAGGAATACGTGGCAAATGCGGATGGTCAGTCCATTGGGTCCCATCCAGGGATGGACCACAAGCAGGAAGTCCCGCGAAACCGTTGATTGTTACGGCGGTTGTTCCTAGTGGAAGTTACAGTTGACTGTTGTAATTAGTAACGTGCATTTTATGCTTGTCTAATCAGACGATCCTAACCGTATGATTTGTCGAAGAATGGACGGTTTGGCTTATCATAATTAGAATCGAAATTTTGCACTATAACGCCCCTGGAAATTGGGGGTCTTGTATAAACTCGACTCCCAAGTTCCCGGGTGTCACTTATACTAATTTTTACTAATTTAGGTTTAATCAGGTTTAAATGCGCAGTATTAAATTTTTTGGAATATGAAACATAATCACAATTGATCTACTGAAATGAAAGAAGTCAAATATATATATACACACACACACACACACAAGTCCAAAAGAATGTAAATGGGTAACACCAGGCATTACCCAACAAAATCATAAAAGGAATATCATGTACAAAAGAATAGGGCTGAGTCCACAACTCAGTAATCCAAATCCCGTCTACTAAGCCGACAGGGAACCGTCCATCAGCTGGAAGTAGGACAACTCGTCCTCCTCCTCAAGGCTCGCGCCGCCAGGCTCCTCATACTCTGCATCACCTGCGTCTACGAGAGAGTCTGGTTGGTATTTTAAAGCACCATCCCAGAGTGGGAGTGAGTAGTCAACTCAGTAGGTGCTATTAGTCTTAAGTTATAACAGGCATCAATTATATTATGAATTTAATGAAAGGCAAGCATTCATAAACACCTAACTAATCTTGTTAATGCAGGTGTATGAAAAATGATATGATGCATGCCCTCGCCACGACACTCCCTCAAGCGACTCCGTCTAACGATCGCGCATGACCAACACTCCCTCAATGAGACCTCGACTGCCGAGTCACCAACCTAACTAGTGCGTTGCGATGGTAATGTTAGCCAAGTTCTTAATTAATTCCATTCATCCAGTAGGTTAGGGAAACTGATATACCCTACGTATCAATGCTCTGAACTGGTTGCGAAGCCAAGGTCCCCCAACGTGTGAGGCCAAAACCCCGCGATTCTTGATCCCGTCGGGCTCCCCATCCCCGACTTCAAGCACATGGGGAGTGCTGAGAAAAGGAATCGCTCACAGTCATTACAGGGAGGCTGTCGTCCCAGCATAGGCCGACAGCTCAAACACAGTGTCTCATTCCACCATGCCCGGCTCACGAGATGGTGGATCGGTTACAATTTGGTTATCAATGAGCTACAACGGTTGAAGGGTGTTTCAGGTTCTATACATGTATAAGCAGACAAGGTTAACAAGCAAAGTTGGTCAATAGGTAGACTAGACCGTATGAATTCAGGCAAGCACGTAATAAACGACATCGGGTACAAGCGACCCATGTAGTCTAACTATTGTTGCCCACACGCACCCGCCCAAATCCATGAGTCTAGCCTCAAGATAGTCCTACCAACGGGACCACCTTCACTCGCCTCATATTCCTGATCAACCCAATGGTTCTGATGGTAATCCGTAACATGCCAACATTTAGGGTTATCATCTAGCATATACAATATCACGCATTCATATTTCTCAACATAGAATTTAAATTTACCACTAAGCAAAGCTAACATTGTTGTGACATCAAGTGCACGTGTGTTGTGTGGGTTAGTGAGGAAGCTAAGCATTTCACACACACACACACACACACACATATATATATATATATATATATATATATATATATATATATATATATATATATATATATATCATAGGAACAAATGCACATGGGTTAATAAATCATACATGCTACAAGGTAACATCATACCTAATCAACAAGACATGCACATGCAACATCAAATTTATATCATTCATGGGGAGACAACAACATTCCATAACTATTCTATGTCTATTGAAAGAAATCAAGGTAAGGTCTTTCCTAGGTTCTCTCTAGATTCGTTAATACATCATTCAAGCAATCAAAATCATTAAACTCATACTAAAATTGGTGTTAGGCCACCTAAGGATAATAGTCCGCACCTTGTGACGTTTCACCCAACTCATGGTGCTCCTTGGGTTAGAAAATTTGGGAAAAATGATTCTTATATCAATTTAGAAGCAATTAGGTAAGATTCATACAATTTATTTTAGAAAAAACTTAGGTTGGGGATAATGTTTTGTTTCTTACCTTCCAATCGCGAATGAGGCGGATTCGGCGGAGGAAAATGATCGACGCTAGGGCTTGATTGGAGGAGACCGATGAAGGGGAGCACTAAAGCCTCTCCCACCCTACTCTATCTTCTTCTCTTCCTCTTTCTCTCTTTCTCTCTTTCTTTTCTCTAGGGCAAAATCGTATGGGGAGAGGGGGTGCCCAAATGATCCCCTTTTATAATGCCAGATTTGGTGTAAATGACCCCAAGGGCTAGGTTTTTACTATACTAGACCTATGGGAGGGTCTTTCTAAGTTCTAGGGCCCACTATGGGGTGTACATATTGAAATACACCGCAGGATAGTTAGCCCTACTGATTATATACGTATGTGTATGATTGGCCCGTCATTTGGATGCGCCGATTAACAGATATGATTAGAAATCTTTTCAACGGTCACCGATAGTCGATCGGGGCCGCGACTATACGGATATAAGCAGGGAAATATCCTTACTCCATGGGTAAAGTTTGGTCGTAAACTGACGGTCCGAAATCTTCAACTTTGCATAAGAGTGGACGACCCAATTCACTTAAGTTTCAGTTCATTCTTTTAGGGTATTTGCATTTCTCATGCACTCGTCCTTTAACTCAAGTTGAGCAGTTCAGGACAACACCCAGGTCCGACTCCCGCGATGGACGTTAAGCTCAGTAAGACGGATATTATTCTATAGTTTTGAAACTAGTGGCCCACCAATAAGCGATCTAGAGCTTATTTGGAAATTCGAGGCATTTTTGGAATGAATTAGGAACTGAGATTTCTCGCGAGCAATGATTAGGATTTGAGTTAACTATGTTCATAGGGTGGCCTATTTGTAACTAGTGAAAGTGGAGATTTGATCATAATTACTTTAAACCGTTGATTTTTAGGCTAAAAGAGTAACGGGATTGATTTGGCCTATTAGCCAAGATCCGGGCTTTATCTGACTCAGCTTCGGTTAGATCTTTAATTTAGTTATGATTGACTTGATTAGTTAGCGATGTGTCGGCTAGATTTGGGTCTTATGTGAGTAAATCATGGGGCTACACCTGCTGTTCAAGTGATCAGGTGGATTCGTTGGCTTCTTATGGTTAATTAATCGGACTTGAGCGGTTCTTTACTAGTACCACCCCTGTATAAATTAACATTAAGTGCTAATGGTGATTAAGTGACATTATAAGTTAATTAATAGAAAATTTTTTAAGGGTTTTTGAAAATCTAAAACAGTGAAAATCCAGGACGTTACATGCACATACAAATCCGGCCACCCAAAATTTGGGCCTCATTGTTGTAGCAATATAGCCCATAAATCGCACTGATATGACGATCCTAACTAGGGCTGTTCACGAGTCAAGCTAGCTCGAAAAGCTCGCTCGACTCGGCTCGAGTCAGCTCGAATTGACTCGACTTGAATGGCTGATTAGAGCCGAGCCGAGCCAAGCTAATTATTTGAAGCTCGAGTTGAGTTCAAGCTAAGCTCGACCAGGGGGCATTTCAACTCGACTCGACTCGAACTCGACTTGACTCGAAGCTCGAACTCAAGCTCGACTCGGCTCTATTAATAAATATATTAAATATTATATATTATATTATATATGTATATATTTATATTATATTAATATAAGTTTTAAGTTTAAACTTAAAAATAAAAAAATAAAAAATAAATCCTAGAGTCTCTACTCGACAGCACGCACCCCCTTCCCTTTCCCTTTTTTCTCTTTCTTTGCCCATTGCCAGCCGCACGCCCACCCCAACTACCACCACCAGTTTTCATTTCAGCTTCACAATAGTATGATTTCAATTCCTTGAGATCTACTTCTTAGGCGAGAAACCCAAGAAATTCGAGATGGGTTCTTCTCAGATTTGTTAGAGCTTCAAGGAAATCCAATGATCCGATTGGCTAAAGCTCTTTACTTGGATTTCTGATCTGTGTTTTTCTCTGTTTCTTTTCAAGTACTTAGATTTCTGCTGGTGGAAGAAGATCAAGAACATATCGGTTCTTATAGGTTTCCTCATTCGATTCGAAGTTTTGTTTGATTTTTTCATTGGGTTTTGCTTTGATTCTCTTAAGATTTTTGAATTTTTCATCAATGGAGGAGGATCAAGAACAGAATCCATTACACTCTCACCCAACAAGCTCGAGCTCGACTCGAGGTAAACTCGACTCGAACTCGACTCGACAACTTTGGCAAACAAGCCAAGCTTCAATGTTGAGCTCGAGGCCAAGCTCAAGCTCGAGCTCGAACTCGAGTACATCATGGACAAGCCAAGCCAAGCTTGGCCCACCTCGACTTGACTCGGCTTGATGCCCACCTCTAATCCTAACCATCCATTGGTGGCCATTAAATGAATGGATTAAAAAAAGGGTCCAACCATCCAGATTTAATCAGACCAATTTGTGAAAGGTTCAAAATCAGTCCTAGTCAGGTCCACATCAGGTGATACCATAATCACCCATACGTTTATTCTATGCGAGTTTTCTATTCTTTGGTTGGTGGACACTTGTTTGTTGAAATATGACCATTGAGTATTTTTCATTTTTAACGGTTTTATAGATGTTGATTAATCCAAGAGTAGTTATCAAATAAGAGAGCATTAGGTGCAGCCCCGGCCTCACCCAAGACGGTGCCGTGTTTACTGTGGGGCCCACATTGATGCATGTATGATATATCTACGCCGTCCATCTCTTTTATCATATCCTTTTTGGGGTATGAGGCTGACAATGAAGAAATCCAAATCTCAGCTGACCATAACATAGGCAACATTGTTGATTGACCGTTAACAACTTATAATGGGCTATAAAAGTTTTAGATTAAATTGATATTTATGTTTTCCATACATGCAGGTTCATGTGACCTTATCAACTCGTTGGATGGCAAATAAACATTATGAAAACATGACTCTGGAATGTTCAATCACTATTGTTTTCTATAATATTGTTACTCTATTTTTGAACCTGACTCATTGTTATTACGCTTACGTCCTAAAATGATCTAGAAAATAGATGGACAATATAAAATACATTCATAAAATAAAGGTGGCCCAATAATAAGGGCCACATCATCTTTTGTGAGGGAGGTTGCACCTAATATGCTCTTTATCAAATAGTTGTAATTTTTTTAAATTCCTCACATGCCAAGTGGAATAGGATTCAACAGTGAGCTAAAAAAAGGCAGATTCAGATCTCAGGTGGACCACACCATAAAAAATAGTGGTGATTGAATGCCCACTATTAAAAACTTCTTGTGAGGCATAAAATTTTTGGATGAAGTTGATATTTGTATTTCCGGTTGCAGTTGTTTGTCTTTCTTTTATTTTTTTTCTCCCTCCTGTTAGCTTGTTAGTACACCCACTGTCAGTTCACACTTCAGTGTAAGCCACCCTACTAGGGAATCCATACCAAGACTTCAGTGTATCATTCACTCGGTCTGTCACTTGAGCTATGGATCAGGGTGTAAATTTCCTTTGTTCATCTAAGAACATGTGACTTAATCAACACTTAGATGGCAAATAAAACTTACATAAGCTGTAAGGATTTTTTTATATATATATATATGGTGGGCACTCGTTCAGCCTTATTTCCCATCGTGTGGTCCACTTGAGATTCATACCCCTTTTGTTTTTTAACACGGACACACCCTCACATTCAAGCCCTAGTGGAATTTCATCACCTATGGGTGACCGAGTGTTGAAACTCTCGAGAGTCTGCCACCCGAGCAAGAGTAAGGACCCATTGTGACTTTAAATGAAATGAAGGGGTAAAATGGATGGAGAGAGCGGATAAAACACATACATCATGGTAGGGCCCACAGAACAGATCAGCAACGAGATCTTGGTATTGGAGGGTCACTACCGAGTCAAGTCCGTGGCAAGTATGCAATTTCTACGTGATTGCGTATGCAATTTCCTATCTGACGGTCCATGAAAGGGTGGTTGGTGGCCGTAGACTCCTGTCAGACAGTCCATGCAACAGTGGTTTGTGGCAGTAGGTTTCAACTGATATAGCGGCACGGCATCAATCCTTGCCATGAAGTAATAGATTGAAAATCATGCACGTGGATGAAATCTGAGTTGTTCCTTTAATGGAGCTACAGACATGATGAAAGCAGAGCCGTCCATCGGTTTGATTGGTCCATCTAAGAAGGAACGAATTCCATATTCACCAGAATGCTTGCGGAGCCGCGTTAGTCAGTTTTGTTCATGCGCGCGAACGGGCTTGAACTTTCCATGTGTCATATTCCTGGGACGAGGTTTGGCCAGTGACGCTGCCACCATCGAGGCCGCTAGTGGTCGGTGCTATGTGGACCCACCATGTCCACGTCGTCCACGTCTGTTGATTAGGTCATACAGACTTGAATGAAGTAAAAAAAATATATTAGCTTGATCCAAAACTTTCTGTGGCCCCAGTAATTGCGTTCAATTATTAAGGTGGAACCAACCTTTAATGATAAGGTTAATTTCATCTGGGTGTTATTGATCACATTAGTATAAAAATATTACCATCCATCTTTACTAGTGTGACATGAACATAAGACATTAAAGGGTCAAAATATTAATTTGACCCCCACAATCAATCTAATCCATTCATCATGTGGGCCACACATGATGGACCAAGTCAATCCATCAACCATAAAATTACCATCCATCTTGAATACCATGACAAGAATGCAAGGCATCAAACAGCCGGGGTATTTGACTCCCACAACCAATCTAATTCATTCATCATGTGGGCCACACATGATGGACCAAATCAATCCATCAACCTTAAAATTACCATCCATCTTAACTACGGTGACATAATTGTAAGGCATCAAAGAGTCGAAATATTTGACCCCCACAACCAATCTAATCCATTCATCATGTGGGCCACACATGATAGAGCAAATCAATCCATCAACCCTAAATTTCTATCCATCTTGACTACTGTGACATGAACACAAGTCATCAAAGAGCTGACATATTTGACTCCCACAATCAATCTAATTCATTCATCATGTGAGCCACACATGATGGACCAAATCAATCCATCAACCTTAAAGTTACCATCCTCTTGACTACAGTGACATGAAGGTAAGGCATCAAAGAGTTGAAATATTTGACCCCCACAATCAATCTAATCCATTCATCATGTGGGGCTCCATACATGATGGACCAAATCAATCCATCAACCTTAAAATTACCATCCATCTTGACTATTGTGACATGAACATGAGGCATCAAAGAGTCAATATATTCGACCCCCACAACCAATATAATCCATACATCATGTGTGGGCCACACATGATGGACCAAGTCAATCCAACAACCCTAAAATTCCATCCATCTTGACTACTGTGACATGAAGGCAATATTGTCAGACGTTTAAGTCTTCAACGTTCTGGGGCTGCTCGACCAGTCGAGAGCCTGGCTCGATCGATCGAGTGAGCCACTCGACCAATTGAGGCCTACTCGACTCAAAGTCCAGCGAGCTCGTTTTTTGGGTGTCTGCGATGCTCGACCAGTTGAGGGTCAGGCTCGACTTGGTTGAGTGGGTTGCTCGACCAGTCGAGGCCCTCTTTCGACTAGTCGAGGTTACGCAGATCCACGCGGACTGTATAAATTTGAGGCGGTTTCTGGACTTTTCCAAAGGAGGTGCGTAAGTGAAGTTTCTTAAACTATAAATAGGGGTCCCTAAGGCTATTCTAATATATTCTAAAGCTTTCTAAAAGTTTTCCAAGGGTTTCTAAGAGGGTTCTAGGGTTATCAAAGTGTGTAGCAAGGGTGAGATTCGAGATTGTTTGAATCGGGTAAGTCCTCTCTCTTGTAATTTCTATTTCATAGTGGATTTCTATCGCTTTGTGCCGTGGTTTTTTCCCGAAAGAGTTTTCCACGTTAAATCTTTGTGTTCTCTTGTGATTGCTTGTTGCTCTTGGATTGCTATCCTAGATCTAGATCTGTGTGATTCCACAACACAAATCTCCGACAAGTGCTATCAGAGCAATCGTTGGGGCATAGATCTGAATCTGCAGGATTAGTAATATTGGGAAACGACAAGTTTGATATTGAGAAGTACTCGAGCAAAAATAATTTTGAGTTATGGAAGGTTAAGATGATTAGCCTGTTAACCAAGCAAGGCGAGATTAAGGCTCTTGAGGAGCGAAAATCTACCATGAAAGATGATGAATGGAAAAACCTTGATAGTAATGCTTTAACCTCTATCCGTTTATGTCTCACGGATGAGGTTCTCTATAATGTTTTGAGGGAGAAAACTGCAACTAGTTTGTGGGCGAAGTTAGAGAACATTTATGCAAAGAAGTCCTCTAAAAATCGCCTACACTTGAAGATACAGTATTACACCTTCAAGATGATAGAACGTGGAGATCTAGAAGCCCATATTAGCAACTTTAATAAATTGATGTGCAAATTGCTGGATATGGAGGAAGTGGTTAAAGATGAGGAACATACATGTATATTGTTGAATTCTCTTCCTGCATCATATAAGTCTTTCAGGGACACGATGTACACCGTAAATAAAACCCTAAATGTTGACACCGTTATCTCAGCCATTCAAGGGAAGGGTATGAGAAAGCTAAACGGCGACATTGGGACATCTTCTGATACACTGATTACAAGGGGCAGAGATTCTGAGCGAGGTACAGGATCTTTAAGACCTAGATCCAAATCCAAGGGCAAAGGCAAAGGAAAATTAAAGTGATGGAATTGTGGGTTGTCTGGATACATGAAGAAGGATTGTAAAAATCTTAAACGAAGAAAGAAAATTCGGCGGCTTCTTCCAAGGAGACAAATGTAGTCACATCTGATGAAGAATCAAGTGGTGGTGATGTTCTGTCTGTTTCCATGATTGGTCACTTACACGACAATCATAAAGACGAGTTGATACTTGACACAGGAGCATCTTATCACATGACTCCTCATCGGAGTTGGTTTACCAGTTACAAGGAATGCGATGGTGGATATGTTTTTATGGGCAATGATAATGTCTGTAATGTTGTGGCTATTAGTACGGTGAACATCAAGATGTTTGAAGGGATGGAGCGTACCTTGACTGACGTCAGGCACGTTGCTGATATGAAGAAAAGTCTGATTTTTCTCGGTGCACTCGAGGCTATAGGGTGCAAGTTCACCGGTATTGATGGTGTCCTTAAAGTTTCAAAAGGAACACTCGTGGTTATGAGAGCGCAGAGGCATGGAAACCTTTATAGGTTGATTGGGAGAACTTTAGCAGGTGGAGCGGAGCAGCTATTGCAGACTTCACGTCTCTATGTATGTGGCGGTAAAGCCAGAAACAATTAATTGGGCAACAGTGAAATCATCAACGCCGCGGTTTCGCTTATAAACAGTAGCTACCATGGTAATTTCATGAACTAGATTAATAATATTGTATTCAGACATTCCATCTATGTTCCATTCGTATATAGACCCGCTGGAATAAGAACTTTGAGTTATCTGATTACGTTCTTCAAATTGGACATCTACCAGAGTAGGTCTAGAGTAATAATTTCTAGTTGTGGGAAAATGGGTGGTATATTTAATTTCATTACATTCAAGATCAGGGAGAGTTCGTTCTAAAGGGGAGATGTGTTTGTCAGTATGGTTAATTGGTTCGGGAATAGAGATATTAGCTAATTTTTTTGTGATTTCTTTTAGCATTTCTTCTGTAGAGTCTTTAAGTGCAAATTGCATATTTTTAGGAAATTCGTGTGGTTTGAATAGGGGTGTTTGATTATTAATGTCAGACGAAAATTGTATAGGAGTAGAGTCTAAGGAAACATTATATAATTGTTCAGTTAAATGTTCTATCTTATTTGTAATATTTTCCAGTCGATTATTTTGTTCGCCGATGGTTTGTAAATATTGATTTGAGTAATTATTTTGGTCTATTATAGTTTTTATTCCTTTCATAATAGTATAGTTATTTGGGGTAACAAGATCACTATTTTGTATACTTCTAAAAGGAGTAGCCTGTATTTCAGTATTTTTTATATTTAGTTGAATCGCATCAGAAGGCGGGTGTATGGAAGTAATGGTTTTGTTTTCGGTTGTCTTCCATTCTTGAGTTGTTTTTGTTGTTACATTTACTTGTCTATTCTTGGTTTGTGTAGGATAAGATTTATTTCGCCAATTAGCAAACCATTGGAAGAACGGGATATGTTCTTTGTATTGTTTACAATACTTAATATGTAATTCTTTTATATATTCTTGTTTATATTGTTGTGGGAATATTTTAAAAATTTTTTCTATTTTTTTTATTATATTCTTGGTTAAACTCATTTATTATATTTTCCTCATCTACAATAAATTCCTTTTTGTAGGGCAAATATTCCTGGATCCATTTGAGATTGTGTTGGTGATAGAGTTTCTTGATCTTCTTGATGTATTGTATAGTATGGTTGAGTGATATTAGATTGTGTCCTCGTTCCTTGTATTCTTGGTTCATCGGTAGTATTGGTTCATGTTTCATCATCTAGTCGTCTACTTCGTATTATGATGTCTGGTTGCGATTGTGGTAGTTCTGTTGTAGAAAATGATGGTCTTCTACTAATGTGAATATTTTGTATGTTTAAGGTGACCTATCTAGTGGGATTAAATCGAATTTCTACAGATCCGTCTGAATGTTCTATTATTTATTCTAAGTTTCTATTTTCAACTTGTGGAGGGGGTTGTAATTGTGTTAGATTCCAATTTTGTGGTAATTAGATTTGATTCCAGGTGATCGCTTTTGGTAATACAGTGTTAGCTTTATTCATGTCTGTTTGTAATAATATAGTTTGACCTTTTAGGCTTGCTTTGATTGATCGTGGTTCTATACTGGTATTCATTACTTTATAATAGATTCGATATACTAGAGCTAATGGTAAACTTCCGTCCATTAAGTGGTATCCGCTTTTCTTAATATTAAGTGTTAAGGTATGTAAAATATTAGGGTCCTTTAGACTAACACTGAAATTTGGATAGCAATTAAAATAAATGGGTCCATTACATAAGTTGGACTCTATAATGCCTAATACAGAATCGTGAAAATTTAAATGCATACAGTCTCGTAAACATATTAGAGTACTAGCATTTAACCCATCTCTGGTCAGTGGTTTAATTGCTACTTGTACTAATCCTATATGGAGATAACTATATTTCTTTTTTATATGTTTTATGATTGCTTCTTCACTAAACAATTTTAAAGTTTCGTATTCATTATTTAATCATATAGTTTGTTCTCTAGTTTTAATAGCATGGTCTGACATGAATTCAAATGTTCCAATCTTATAGATTTCTTTGGTTGGTACTTTTGGTAAATGCCAATTTGCGAGATTTTTGTGAATATTTTCATAATTTATTTGACAACTGTTGATTATATTGTCGTCTAAGAGGGAAGAAGAACTTGCTTCTGATGAGCGTGAAATATTGCTATTAGTGCGGAATAGCTTATCCATCATACCACTGTTTATAATACTGTTTAGAGACTAAACTGTCCACTTAAGGATCCCTTCTGGCATTTTGGCCTTTTGCCTTGGAGCCAACACTGGTCTTTTAGAACAGTAGATCAATCTAAACAGTTATCATAAAATAGTATTGATCACAGAGTTGCTTTCTCGACTTTGGGTACTTTTTTTTTTTTTTTTTTTTATTTACTCATGGCTCTGATACCATTTCAACCCAGAAAAATAATTTATATTCGTGGTTATAAACTATTATCACTTATTATTTTATAAAACATAAATATAAACAATAAATTCCATAAGATATAACTACGAAAACGCAAAAGAAAATAATTAAAGGAATATACAGAGGCATTGCTAAATTTTGATAACTAAAACTTCTTTTTACTAAACGATTTCAAAAGGAAATACATTATCTAATGAAATACTTACAAACTTAATCGACCACTACAAGCTGCTGAAGATTCACTATTTTGGTTTACAAAAGTTAACTACGGTAGAAAAGGAGAAGAGGCTTGGGAGATGGTTATCAGAAGGATGGTTTTCTCTTCGAGATTCAGTGCCCCCTAACATCCTCGAGCTATGCTTATATAGAAGCTGGATTCTTGTATACTTGGAATCCGACGGATTTGTAGAGGCTTGAGATCCGGCGGATTTGAAAAGGCTTGAGATCCGGCGAACTTGAATGGTCTTGAAGTCCGCAGGCTTATCCACAACTTCTAGAGATTTGATAACTTTTCGATTCCGTTCGTACAATATTGTGGACTTAAACTAGAATGGAGTCTGGGTTTTTTGAAAAGATGCTTAATTTGTCCTGTTGCTGCTGTAAAGATGATGGCTACAGTATGCTTGTCCTGGTGCTTAGCTTGTTTGCTTGTTGCTGTAGTGATGATGGCTACAGTATGCTTGTCCTGTTGTAGAGAAGGCGTGCTACAGCTGTATTTTTGTCTTATCTTATAATTGAGGTATGCCTTCTATCCCATAACAATCATCTTCATTTGGTTGCAAATAGCATGTACTTGAAACATCTGAATCTTCTTCTGGATTTAGGGCTGAAGCTGCTTCGTTTAGTATTGCCATGTATTCTGCTTTGGTCTTGGCGGCTGCTAATTTTGCTTGAATGGAAAACTTTGAAACTAAGAACTGCTGATCTTGTGAAGATACTATTTCATTTTTTGAAAAATGAGGATTTTCTTGAAAATACTTTTGAAGCGCTGGTTTTAGAAATCTATCTTGTTACTCTATAATATTGTTTCACAACCGAAGTAGAATATATGACAATGACGGAAGCGTTTAAAGAATGTGTTTGACTCAGAGGCATGATAAATCAGTTGGGACTTCAGCAGGAGATCGTGCCGGTTAACTGTGATAACGAGAGCGCTATCAATTTGGTTAAAAATTTTGTTTATCACTCATGTACTAAACACATTGATGTTCGTCACCACTTTATCGGACAGGTGCTTAAGGAAGGAGGCGTCACACTGGAAAAGATTCACACCAGGAAGGAGGTGTCACACTGGAAAAGATTCGTCACCACTAAATCCAGCAGACATGCTCATCAAGGTCGTTCCTACAGAAAAGTTCAAATTCTGTGCAACTTCTCTGGGCTTGGCGATGGCGTAAAAGAAGGACGGAGTGTGCACGAAAAGCGTTGATTGAAGCTATGATGTGATGTAAAGATAAGAGAAGAGGGCAGCAAGATACACGGTTGAATGTTGAAGACTTGGTGAAGATTGTTGTCAGACGTTTAAGCCTTTAACGTTTTGGGGCTGCTCGACCAATCGAGGCTCGCTCGACTCAAAGTCTAGCGAGCTCGTTTTTTGGGTGTCCATGATGCTCAACCAGTCAAGAGTCGGGCTCGACCGGTCGAGCGGGTTGCTCGACCAGTCGAGGCCCGCTTTCGACTAGTCTAGGTTACGCAGATCCTGCAAGGACTACATAAATTTGAAGCGGTTTCCAGATTTTTCCAAAGGAGATGCATAAGTGGAATTTCATAAACTATAAATAGGGGTCCCTAGGGCTATTATAATGTATTCTAAAGCTTTCTAAAAGTTTTCCAAATGTTCTAGGGTTATCAAAGGGTGTAGTAAGGGTGAGATTCGAGATTGTTCGAATCAGGTAAGTCCTCTCTCTTGTAATTTCTATTTCATAGTGGATTTCTGTCGCTTTGTGCCGTGGTTATTTCTCGAAAGGGTTTTCCACGTTAAATCTTTGTGTTCTCTTGTGATTGTTTATTGCTCTTGGATTGCTATCCTAGATTTAGATCTGTGTGATTCCGCAGCACAAATCCCTAACAGGCAAGGCATCAAAGAGCTAGAATATTTGACTCTCACAACCAATCTAATTCATCCATCAGGTGGGCCACACATGATATAACAAGTCAATATCATCCATCTACTTTGCAATATTATGAATTGATGACTAAAGTAACTATCCCGTCATGAAATGAATTCTTCGTTGTTTTTTTTTTTTTTTTTTTTTTTTAAAAAAAAAAAAAAAAAATTATGATGACTAAAGCCTAACAAACTATTTCATATAAGTTCATTGATCTTTTATTCTCGCCTAATGAAATTGACTTTTATTCTTGAATAACAAAAAAGAAAAAAGAAAAAGATCTTTCTGTTATGCGGGGCACATGTATCATGTGAGCATCGTACATCTCCGGTTGTACTTATGACTTGAATGGTCAGGATTGTACGCTGCAAAGAAGATCGACACAAGTTTAAATTCAACGAAGGAAGCCTTCCAGGCACCTTTGCAAGGGCCAACCTTGTGGGAACGGCACGAAGACTAACTTCACTAGCATCTAAAGTAAGGTATCAGGATCATTTTCAAATTTCAAACCAGAAGCTTGAGGTTTCCTGATATACTTTTGTTTGTCCTATAGATCTCGGGCCATATTTCAATGATCCAGACCGTTTATATGATGGACCTTACCTAGGATGGAAATACCCAAAAATAATTATCCAATTGGAATAGTGTACCCTTAAATCATTGAAGTACTTGCCTTTGAAAGGGAATGATCAATAATTTTCCATATGTTTGATTTATGTGGGGCGCACCAAGATGGGTGAGCACGATCCAACTCGTCCATTAGATGCAACTCCACATGCTAGATCGAGGGCCCAAAAATCATCTGATGGATAGCTAATGTGGACCACACTAAAGGAAGGAGTGAGGAACATTGGGGAGGGCGTGTGATGCCCAGGATTAGAACTTCCAATGGATTGTCAGGTCCACCGTGCTGTGTATATACCTTGTATTTACCATCCAATCCATTCATCAAGCGTGCCTCATCAGGATAAAGGGACTCAAAAATTCAAGTTCCAAAACTCAGGTGGGCCACACCACGTGAATATACAGGTTTTAGGCGTGCTTGCACACTATATGGTGAAAATGAGGCTTTTCACCGGATCGACGGTTCTGATTCCACGTGCACCAAACCTAGGCTCCACAAAGCTCGAACATGTGATAATCCCCTCCTTTCAATATAAACCGTATACTCCAACCTTTTATACAGGCAATGATGATGCAGCCTGCAGGAAGGACGTGTTGAGGTTTGAGCACCATCTTCCTAGGGGAGATAACTATTCTGAATCCACTGAGCTTATTGAAATCCTCGTATAGATGTCTCGAATTCAAGAGAGAAAAATAAAAATAGAAAAATTTCTAAAGATTTGTAATAAATTGATTGACGATGACAAACAAGTTTACAAATCCGACCACCCAAAATTGGGGCCTCATTGTTGTAGTAACATAGCCCATAAAATGCGCTGATCTGACGATCCTAACCATCCATTGGTGGCCATTAAATGAATGGATAAAAAGAAAGTGTTCAACGGTCCAGATTTAATCAGACCAATTTGTGGAAGGTCCAAAATCAGCCTGCATTTACGCCACGTGTACAGTGCTTGGGTTGTGGCATCCTAGTCAGGTCCACATCAGGTGATACCGGTGCTTTTATTCAATGCGTGTTTTCCATTCTTTGGCTGCCGGTGACTTCTTTTGTTGAAACATGACCATTGCATATTTTTCACTTTTAACGGTCCAATAGATGTTAATTAATCCAGGAGTTAGTTATCAAATAAAAGAGCATTAGGTGCGGCCCGGCCTCACCCAACATGGTGAAGCGCTTACTGTGGGGCCCACATTGATGCATGTATGATATATCTACACCGTCCATCTCTTTTGTCATATCCTTTTGGGGTATGGACTATAGAAATTTAACTGTGGGCCTTAGAAATCTTTTAACGGTGCATGTTCAAAGAAGCGAGCCCAACAGTAAGAGCCACACAATATTGGTGAGGCCAGGCCGCGGCTAATCTGCACTTCTTCTTTTTCTTTTTTCTTTTTTTACAAACCCCCACACACTCAGGCCCACCTACGGATACTCAAACCCTTGACCAGGTGTTGAAACTCCCGGGAATCAACCACCTGAGCAAGAGTAATGACCCAACTAATCTGCTCCCTATCAAAAATTATAATTTTTAATTCCTCATACGCTAAGTGGATTAGGATTCAATAGTAGTAAGCTAAAAAAATAAGTCACATCCAGATCTCAGGTGGACTACACAATAAGAAAAAGTGGTGATTAAGTGCCCAACGTTAAAAACTTCTTGTGGCCACAAATTTTAAATTAAGTTGGTATTTGTATTCTCCGTTCATCTATGTGTGAGTTAATCAACAAGTTTGATGGCAAATAAAAATTATAGTGGGCTTTAGGATGTTTTTTATATGGTAGGCATTCAATCACCATTATTTCCCATCGTGTGGTCCACCTGAGATACAGTCTTGCTTGTTTTTGTTTTTTTTTTTAAAAAAAAAAAAAAAAAAAAAATCTTTCTCGTGCCCTAAAATGAGGGGGTAAAATGGATGGACTGAGTTGGGTAAAACACATACATCATGGTAGGGCCCATGAACCAATCAGCGGCCAGATCTTGGTACTGGAGGGGTCACTACCGAGTCCAAGTCCGTGGCAAGTATTCAATTTCTACGTGCTTGCGTATGCAGTTTCCTGTCTGACGGTCCATGAAAGGGTGGTTGGTGGCCGTGGACGACTCCTGTCAGACGGCCATGCAACAGTGGTTTGTGGCTGTAGGTTTCAACTGATATAGCGGCACGGCATCAATCCTTGTCATGAAGTCATAGATTGAAAATCATGGACGCGGATGAAATCTGAGCTGTTCCCTTGATGGAGCTACAGACATGATGAAAGTAGAGCCGTCCATCGGTTTGATTGGTCCATCTACGAAGGAGCGAATTCCATATTCACCAAAATGCTTGCGGAGCCGCGTTAGTCGGTTTCGTTCATGCGCGCGCTCGGGCTCGAACTTTCCATGTGCCATATTCCTGTGACGCGGTTTGGCCAGTGACGCTGCCACCATCGAGGCGGCTAGTGGTCGGTGCTACGTGGACCCACCATCGATCCATTTTGAAAGATAATTTTAGGACTTAGATCCCAAAAACTAAGTAAATCTAAATCTCAGGTGGACCACACCATGCGAAAACAGTGGTGATTGAATGTCCACCGTTACCAACATCATGGGGCCCACTGTAATGGTTATTTGGCATCGAGCCTGTTGATTAGGTCATACAGACTTGAATGAAGGGTAAAAAAAATATTAGCTTGATCCAAAACTTTTGTGGCCTCGATAAATTTTTAATGGTGGGCGTTCAATCAATACTGTGCGGTCCACTTGAGATTTGGATCAATCTCATTTTTGGGCTTATACAATAAAATGATCTGGAAGAATGGGTAGACGGCATGGATGAAAGTCATACATCAAGGTGGGACCCACAGAAGACCGACCACTAGCCAATGGCTAGTGGCAGGGTCAGTAGCCAATCCGTTTCCATTTTCCTGTAAGCAGCTAATTCCTTTGACCCCGGCCACATAGGTATACCTGTGCCCGGGTTGTGTGGGGTCCACACAGATGAACGTTACAAATCCACTCTGTCCATCTGTTTTGAAAGACGACAACAGGACAAGAATCTAAAATTAAGATAGATCCAAAACTCAGGTGGTCCACACCAATGCAACAGTGGGAACGAAAACGTCCACTGTTGAAACATTTCATTAGCTGAACATGATGCTTATATAACATCCAAACCGTTCAGATAAAACACAATCACAGATATTATCGAGATACAAAAAATAACATTCTATTTTATCGCAAAACAGATGGAGGGAGAGGATTTGTCACGGACATCTGTGTGGTCCCACACAGCCCCGGCCATAGGATTTTCTGCTTCCCATTTTATTTAAGAAGTAGTTATTTGACGCGCGGCATAGCATGAAAATTCATACTCATGCATTTCATGTGATCAATCCATAGATCACAGCAGTAGATAATTTCAACCGTTCAATTGGTGGACATCGAATAAATATCCATAGTAGGTACTTAGGAACCAAAGATGGTCCAATTAACCTTATTTCAATAATTTAAATGATGCACTATTTAAAGTGGAGCCCATGATTTGAACCGTTTGGATTATATTTGCTGAAGGTATATGAATGGATGGTATACTCCATCAGAGTATCAGTGTTTTTCTTACTTCATCAACTTTGGACCGGTCAGATTTCCTACACGAGTGACGTGTTGGCAGGAAAAGCAGAGCTGGTTTTATATATATATATATATATATATATATATATATATATATATATATAATATATATATATATATATATGGGCTTGAAAACCTGCAATTTTTTACGCAGTCTAATCAAATGATCCTAACCGTATGATTTGTCGAAGAATGGACAGTTTAGCATATCATGATTAGAATCGAAATTTTGCACATACAAATCCGACCACCCAAAAATTGGGCCTCATTGTTGTAGTAACATAGCCCATAAATTGCACTGATCTGACGATCCTAATCATCCATTGGTGGCCATTAAATGAATGGATAGAAAGAAAGTGTTCAACGGTGCAGATTTAATCAGACCAATATGTGGAAGGTTCAAAATCAGTCCTAGTCAGGTCCACATCAGGTGATACCGTAATCACCCATACTTTTATTCTATGCGAGTTTTCCATTCTTCGGTTGGTGGACACTTGTTTGTTGAAATATGACCATTGAATATTTTTCATTTTTAACGGTTCCATAGATGTTGATTAATCCAAGAGTAGTTATCAAATAAGAGAGCAGTAGGTGCAGCCCCGGCCTCACCGAAGACGGTGCAGTGCTTACTGTGGGGCCCACATTGATGTATGTATGATATATCTACGCCGTCCATCTCTTTTATCATATCCTTTTTGGGGTACGTGGCTGAAAATGAAGAAATCCAAATCTCAGCTGACCATACCATAGGGAACATTGTTGATTGACCGTTAACAACTTATAATGGGCCATAAAAGTTTTAGATTAAATTGATTTTTATGTTTTTCATTCATACAGGTTCATGTGACCTTATCAACCGGTTGGATGACAAATAAACATTTTGAAAACATAACTGTGTATCTTAGAATATTTTTAATAGTGGAATGTTCAATCACTGCTGTTTTCTATAATATTGTTACTCTATATTTGAATCTGACTCATTATTATTGCTTACCCACTCTCTCTCTCTCTCCATCTTTTGTGAGGGAGGTTGCACCTAATATGCTCTTTATCAAATAATTGTAATTTTTTAATTCCTCACATGCCAAGTGGAATAGGATTCAACGGTGAGCTAAATAAATAAGGCAGATTCCGATCTCCAGCTAACCACACCATAGAAAAGAGAGGTGTTTGAATGCCCACCATTAAAAACTTATTGTGAGGCACAAAATTTTTGGATGAAGTTGATATTTGTATTTTCCATTGTTCATCTAAATATGTGTGACTTAATCAATACTTGGATGGCAAATAAAAATTACATAAGCTGTAAGAATTTTTTTTAATATGGTGGGCGGTCATTCACCATTATTTCCCGTTGTGTGGTCCACTTACGATTCATACTTTTTTTTTTTTCACGTAGACAGACATCCCCACACTCATGTGGTAGTGGATTTTCATTACCCATGGGTACTCGAACCTTTGACCGGGTGTTGAAACTCTCGACAGTCTATCACCTGAGCAAGAGTAAGGACTCATAGTGACTTGAAATAAGGGGGTAAGATGGATTGACAGAGTGGGTAAAACATATACATCATGGTAGGACCCACAGAGCTAATCAGCAGCGAGATCTTGGTATTGGAGGGGTCACTACCGAGTCCTCCGTGACAAGTATGCAATTTCAACGTGCTTGCGTATGCAATTTCCTGTCTGACGGTCCATGAAAGGGTAGTTGGTGGCCGTAGACTCCGGTCAGACAGTCCATGCAACAGTGGTTTGTTGCCGTAGGTTTCAACTGATATAGCGGCACGGCATCTATCTTTGCCATGAAGTCATTGATTGAAAATCATGCACGTGGATGAAATCTGAGCTATTCCTATGACGAAGCTACAGACATGATGAAAGCAGAGCAGTCCATCGGTTTGATTGGTCCATCCAAGGGGGCGCGAATTCCACGTTCACCAAAATGCTTGCGGAGCCGCGTTAGTCGGTTTTGTTCATTTGCACGAACGGACTCGAACTTTCCATCTGCCATATTCATGGGACGCGGTTTGGCTAGTGAAGCTGCCACCATTGAGGCGGCTAGTAGTCGACGCGGTTTGGCTAGTGAAGCTGCCACCATTGAGGCGGCTAGTAGTCGACGCGGTTTGGCTAGTGAAGCTGCCACCATTGAGGCGGCTAGTAGTCGGTGCCATGTGGACCCACCATGTCCACGTGGTCCATCCATTTTGAAAGATAATTTTAAGGCTTGATCCCAAAAACTAGGTAGATCTAAATCTCAGGTGGACCCCACCATGGGAAAACAGTTGTGATTGAATGTCCACCGTTATTAACATCATGGGGTCCACTGTAATGGTTATTTGGCATCGAACCGGTTGATTAGGTCATACAGACTTAAATGAGGGGAAATATATATATATATATATATATATATATATATATTATATATTATAATATATATATATATATATATATAATATTATATAATATATATTAGCTTGATCCAAAACTTTCATGGCCCCCCATAAATTTTTAACGGTGGGCATTCAATCAATATTGTGGCGTTCACTAGAGATTTGGATCAATCTCACATTTTGGGCACATACTATAAAATTATATGAAAGAATGGACAGACAACATGATGAAAGACATACATCATGGGGGACCCACAAAGGACCGACCACTAGCGGGTAGTAGCTAATCCGTTTCCATTTTCCTGGAAGCTGATTGCCCTTGACCCCGGGCACACACGTATACCTGTGCCCGGATTGTGTGGGGTCTACACAGATGAACATGACAAATCCCCTCCGTCCATCTGTTTTGAAATACGACAAAGGTACAGGAATATAAAATTAATTTAGATCCAAAAAATCAGGTGGGCCACACCAACGCAACAGTGGAAACGAAAACGTCCACTGTTGAAACCTTCCATTAGCTGAACATGATGTTTATATAACATCCAAACCGTTCATATGGTTATTACCACTCAGATAAACCGCAAGCACAAATATTGTCATGATACAAAACTTAATTCTGTCACCCCGTGGCGTTCAATCCCTACTGTTTCGTATGGTATGGCCCACATGAGTTTTGGATCTGCCTTATTTTTAGAACTCTGTCTTATTGTGGTATTGCAAAACAGATAGACGGAGAGGATTTGTCACGGACATCTGTGTGGTTCCCACACAGCCTCAGCCATGGGAATATCCACTTCCCATTTTAATCGTGAAGGAGTTATTTGACACGCGGCATAGCATGAAAATCCATACTCGTGCATTTCATGGGATCAACCCATAGATCACAGCAGTAGGATGATTTCAATTGTCCGATTGGTGGCCATCTAATAAATATATATTCATAGTAGGTACTTAGGAACCAAAGATGGTCCAGTTAACCTTATTTCAATAATTTAAATGATGTACCATTTAAAGTCGACTGTTTGGATTATATTTGCTGCGGGTATATGCATGGATTGTGTACTCTATCAGAGTATCAGTGTTTTTCTTACTTCATCAACTTTTGGACGGGTCAGATTTTCTACACATGTGACGTGTTGGTAGGAAAAGCAGAAATGATTTTCCCGCCGAGGGGTCAATGCCGAGCAGTAGTGCTGTGAAAAAGATTTTATTAAAAAATATTTGTGTTGATGAAAAATTTGGTCTACCCTTCCTAGGCCCTTGAGTCTGCCGAGAAAGAAATTAAAGGAAACTTGGAGCGTGGAACCTTCGATGCCAAAGTTAGGAATCTGGTTTAGTAGATATGGTTTAAGGGTAGAGACAGCATGTGTAACGTACCTTTTACCATTGGAAACCCCCCTATTTATAGTCGAGGATTAATAGTAATATAGAAGGATTCTCCTAATTTAACAGGTGCATGTTGTAGATGAATTAGGATTCATAACAATTGGGATTCTCCCGAAATCCTTGGTTGATATTTCGGGATCCCGAGTAACTGTGGATTACACTCCACAATCCTTGGAGAGAACTTCGGACAGTTCCCCTGGATAAAGTCGGACTGCGAACGTGGATATGGTCGAGCATTAGTCGAGAATCGAAGCGGATTGACCGACCTATCCTTTTAATTAAAAAGAACATCTTCATAGAATGTCTTTGTGATGTCTAATTTATGTAACATTTAACTTCTTCATGAGCCCTGATAGCCTCTTCAGGTTGTTCCTCATAGAGTCCATTCAAGGTTATGCCTACCTCTAGGCCTACCTTGGTTGTGCCGACCTTTCTCCTTAACTCACGATCAGATTTCGTATCCTCTATTGTGCATCGAGTCATGCCAGATCTCGACCTGATCTGCCTATCTAGGTCAGTCCGTGTAACACCCCGGGTTTTCGAGGGCCGTGTAGGAACTCGGCTCCCGAATTCCCAGGTGCCATGGGTGCCCTAATGGGCTTCAGATTTTAATTACATTTAGATGATCTCATAAACAATGAAGACTTTAGCAGGGCATGAAGCATAAGTAAGTCATAAAGCAGTATTAAGTGCCACTAAATATAAAAATATCAAAACCACAAATCCAAAATCATCTAAATAGGGAACTAGTCCCACCCATACATGACCCAAAGTGACTAAAGCCCTGACCCATTCCCCACGGTAGCCCGAACTCAGATTAGAAGGATCCGCCGAAAGTCTGGAAGCAGGGAAGTTCATCTACCTTATCCATGCTCACCCTGCTCAGGTCGTCGAGTTCCGCCTCACCTGCATCTAATGACGTGTCTGATTGGTGTTTTAAAATACTGTCCCAGAGTGGGAGTGAGTAGATAACTCAGTGAGTGTCATTAGCCATAAATTACATCAAATAACAATTCCATGATGAATTTAATGAAAAACACACATTCATAAATCACTAACTAGTCTTTGTTAATGTGTATGCATAAGTTGTGTATGATGTATGACCTCACCCACAACACTCCCTCGAGCGACTTCGTCTCACGGTCGCGCATAACCAACACTCTCTCATTACAACCTCAACTGCCGAGTCGCCAAATTCTAACAAATGTGATGCATGAATAATGTTAGCTGAGTATTTAGTTAATTTCGTTTATCCAACAGGTTGGGGAAACTGGTACATGAAAGTGCTATGTTGATAAACCCTAAGTATTGTCAAATTTTGGTGAGTCAAACCAATTCGAGTTTGTATCTTGATTTGTATCAAGCTTGTGCATCTGTTCACATTGAATATTCGACGTTTGTTCTATCCATGCTGAATAAATCTATCTTTTGTACGATGAAGTCACCGAGATCTTCAAACTGGAAGAAAGTAAAGACCTTCATATATTGAGTGAAGACTTAGTTTTGAAGAACATTGCGGTTCAAGATCGTGAACCAAAAAAATCCAAGAACTCAAGACCTAGTTGAAGATTATGTTTGGTATATCGAGTTAAAACTTTGAAGATCGCAAGAATTAAAGCTACTGAAGTGATTAATATATTAAGTGTTCATATGTTCTATCTCACGAGTAAGGTATGATTGACCTAGTTTGACCTTAGATCATAATTAGATCATTTCATACTTTTGATCGGTCATTTTGGTCATTTTATAAGTGTAAAATTCTGTTCTTTCGACTAGCCCTAGCACTGGCTCGACCAGTCATAGATATTCTTCGACCAGTCCAGGATTTGTTATGAATTTTCAAAATTTTTTTGTTGGTCTATGACCAGTCCTGGAAATTGCTCGACCAGTCATGTGAATAGTGTTCGACCGGTCGTGCAGTGCTCGACTCATTTTCCAGCATGTAATCTGGACTCACACGACCAGTCGTGTGGTGTCCACGACCACTCGAGCAGACCACTCGACCAGTCGTGAGACTCATAAGGCTAGTCGTGCAACTGAAAAATCTTATCGCACTAGAATTTTTGAAAATTCGTTTGGATAAGGCCAGTCGTAGCTATCCAAAGGCCAGTTGTGCGAATCGATTTTTCACCTATAAATAGTGCTCGAATTTCAAAGTTTTATATTCAAATCTTATTATTCTTAAGCAATCACTCTGAGTTTATTTTGAGTACATTCTAGGCTATTTTGTGCATATTTAAGATTCTTTAAAGTAGCTCTTGTAATTTGATTTTGATTCTCTATTTCATTTTTATATTGAAAAGGGATATCCGATTTACTCATTCTTGAGATCAAAATCAATACAAAGCCCTTGCTGATTTAATTAAAAATCATTTAGACTTAGAACCTTATACACTTGTGAGACTGAACGTTGAACATCTACGTCGTCATCAAGTTGGTTCTACCGGACTGCTTTAGAATCGTCATACAGATAAGTTTTTACTTTTTCTGTAATTCAATTCCTTTTTGGTTTGTGAGATTGTTCCAAAAAATCTCCATTTTTTTTTATCTGAGCTGATCCAGAAAACTCAGAGCGTGGAGTATTTGAATTGTGTAAGCCCACTTGAAAGACACAATCGTGAAGGTTTTAGGTGAACCTTGAAAAACCTATTTTGATTAGTGAACGCTAATATCCGAGGGAGTGGATATTAAGAGTGGAGTAGTTATGTGGCTGTTGTTTAACAGTTGGTGTACACACAAGCGAACCATTATAATTCTTTGTGTTTGGTGGATGTGTGATTTATTTCTTTATCTTTTATGATTTAAGATTGCAGGATGTGTTTGTGGATGTGAATGTTGTAATCTTTAAATTTCAACATTGTGTGGTGAATGTTGTAATAGATTAGTTTCTATTTCTTTCATATCCGCTTCAGTTTAAGTTTTTGATACTCACACACGTTCTAGTAAGGTTATCCTGCCATAAACCATTGGTTTTTGGTGTTAGGTTGTCCTTAGAACCAAGTTTGTATTAACTTCTCAATACTCGATTTTTGAGGTTGTTAGTTCCTTTGGTTATTTGCAATTTATTTGGCTATCTTATTGTTTATATTCCGCTTATTAATTTTTATTTGGCATATTCCTATTCACCCCCCTTTAGGATATATAGCTCAGCCTTTTCAAGTGGTATTAAAGTCTAATAGCTTGTTTATTTGGATTTAATTCCTGAACTAACTGATCTGAGCATTTAAGATGTCAAATTTTGATAGCCTTTCTATCACTAGGCCTCAACCTTTTAATGGCTCTAATTATGCTTATTGAAAAGCCAGAATGAGAATATTCTTGAGGTCTATTGATGAGATGTGTGGCAAACCACAGTAACTAA
>JAJHSJ010000018.1:51030300-51229552 GCA_021015155.1 Magnolia officinalis
ATACTTAGTCTAGGTTGATAGTAATCAGAATTCTGATAACTGAAAATTATAGACTTGAGTTCAATTATCTAATCAGTAGTTTAAAGTGAGTTGTAATTTGATGTACTAAATACAATACACTCTAGCTAACTAAGTGAGGAATATGATATGTAAACTAGAATAACAACTTTTGATTCAAACAAAGTTGGATGAACTAGTACCATTAATAAATGCTTAAAAGAGAGAATATTGAAGGGAAAAAAAAGTGATGGAAAAAGAAAATTTTATTATAGAGTATGAATGCAAGACCATAACAATCATGTCAGTAATCCGGAGTAAGGATACCTAAGTATCCATTACTGTTACCATTATAAGTACGATACCTTACGTTATGAAGCAAACCTGGTGGGAATCTTCATCTAAGGGTGGTCTATAATAATGAGGATATGATGATAAAAGAAGAAATGTCATGAAGGAAATGAGATAACTAGAGATCTCATATTCTTGGAATGATTAAAAGGAGTTAGGATAGAGAACATCATATTTTTCAAAGTTAGACTAGTGTCAAGGAGCACTTAAGTATATTGGATCATAACTACTCTAAATTTTGATTAGGTCTTTGAATTCAAGGATGTAATGGATTAGAAAATTGAGATTCTAACTAACTTCAGACTTAGGGTAAGTATTATTTTGTTTTGGAATTCATATGATAAATGGAGGCATAATTGTATAAATTTATGAGTGTTGAACTATTTTTCATGTTTTCAATGTTTGTGGGTAACATTTGTAGAAACTCTCCCGAAACTATAACTCGTCCACTAAGAGAAACCTAGGGGTTTAAAGGCTTGTTGCATATGCTAAATGCAATCGAGATTACCTGCGAAAGTGGTGTAGTTAGAATTTTTTTTCCATTTTAATTTTGATTTTTAGAATTAGTTTTTAGTTTTATTTTTATTTTTCTTCGCTTATTTTGCTCGGGACTAGCGAAATGCTCGTTGGGGGGTGTATTGAGACTCAAATATTGCATAATTTTCTCCATTTATATCTTGGTTTTATCAACATGAATCAGCTCAATGTTCTATTTTCCTCATGTATGTGTTGCAGGGTGAATTTAAGAGCTTGGATTGAAAAATGGTGCTAAAAGCATGGATTTGATGCTCAAGAATCACCAAGGCAAGGGATAAATCTTAGGAGACCAAGATTGAAGAATTCACTTGCCAATAATCCAAGAAAACCAAGTAATGAATGAAGAAAATTGAATATTTGAAGTGAAAAATCCTGAAATCGTCCTGAAAAAGTGTATTCTGAAACTCTAAGTCTATTTTGAAAAACTGCGCAATGTGAAGACTATTTTAACGAAATTGTGCAACGAGAAGTCTATTTTGAAAAACTGTGTAAATTTGAGGCGATTTTTAGAGTTTTCTAACTTTGTATGAAAATTAAAATTTCCACTTATAAATAGGGCTTCCCAGAGCATTTCTAAGCATCATTCAAAGCATTCAAGAGCAAGATTTTGGGTTTTTATAGGCTTTTCAATTTTATTTAAGTTTTATAAAAAAAAAAAATTCTTTTAGATTTTTTCTATTTGTATTTATTTCCTTCTTGTTATTTTCCTTCTCTATTCTAATTATGTTTTTCTAAGTTCCCGCTAGCCCAAGCTAGAAGGGAATCACATGGGTTTAATAATTCTTTAAGTTATGATGATTGATTATTTTAATGATGAGAAGAATGGTGTATGCATGTTATCTATTGTTTAGGTTTTGTTTTTGATCCTCTTGTAAGATCCATATGTTTCCATCATATGAGATCCACATTGATGGATAGGCTTACCCTAGATCAAATAGATTTCCTAGATAGGAAAGGTTCTCAACCTGCTATATTTCTTTGATTTTCATTATCTCATGGATATTGAATGCTTAAAATCATTGGCGCTTGAGAAATATATCAATGGTGAAAATCCATGATTTTCTAATTTTTTTTATATCATTTATTAAAATATTTAAACTGTTTTATTATCCGATTAGGCTGACCATAGTGCTCAGATCCTAGTTGTGTTATCCAAGTCATCATGATTTTAGAACATTAACATATGTGTGGAACTTTGGAGCTTGGGCGTTATTTTAATTCAGTTGAATTGCATCCATTCAAAAATCCCAAAATCAGATCATTAGTTAAGTTTTTACTACTTAGTTTGTTTTGCATTTGATTTTCTCCCTCTCGTAATTCATCTCCCTGTGGGATCAACCATGTATTCACAGGATATTAATTATGAACCTCTGCACTTGGAGGCAAGCAATCACGAGTCCAAGTTAGACGTGCTACCGAAAGGTGTGGACTATAAGTGCTTAGGTTGCAATTTATTAATGCTTTCAATCCATTTAATGATTTATGATTGCTAATGTTGAGTTTCTTGTTGTCTTAGGTATACTTATATCTCTATTTAATGAAATGATGAATTGCAAGTTATACTGTAATATTGTTTATATGTTCGATGAAATGCCTAGATGAGTAGTTTATCAAAATTTGATTATCAAACGTTAACCCATGTGTTATGAATGTTTGTTAACATGATTTGAATAGGAATAGGACTACGAAACTAGTCCAGGTAACCGGTAAATTTCTCCATTTGGGTGGATGAATTAGGTTGGCCACCCTAGATAAATTCGAATGATACAGGTCGGACATTGATTATTGACAGTAGCTAGGCCACGTGGGGCGCTCACACGGTCCATGCCGCTTATGTTAGTGTGTGACCATACCAACCAAAAATACTCAAAGAACCGGTTGACCTAATGTATGTTCACCATGTATAAGTGTAATTACTTTAATCTAAGGTACCCCCTTACTATTATAAAGATCCATCATTAACCATGGTACCATGATCCTTAAGACTCATGATCCGAGCATGGTGATATGGGACACCGTGTCTGTGCTGTCTGCCTACGCTAGGGTAACAAGCTGTTGAGGGTCAAATATTGCATATTAGACCGCAGTTATTACCTGCAGGTTTTATGAACATGATACTGTTTAACGCTCTATTTTAATTGTGTTTGTGTTGCAATGTGAATTTAAGAGCTTGGACTGAAAAATGGTGCTAAAAGCATGAATTTATCTCTCAGAAATTACCAAGTAAAGGGACGGACCCCAAGGGACCAAGATCGAGGAATTTACACGCCAGAGATCCAAGAAAATCAAGCAATTCACGCTAAAGAGGCCTGAAAATCATCCTAAATGCAAGATCACAGGGTTCCCACCATCCATTTGGATCGAAACTCTACATATGGCCCAAGGACCATAAAGTAACCGTACACGTAAAATTTCAGCCATTGGATCTTTGTGGAAGAGGTCCGACGGACAGATTAGCCCATAAATCACTGTCCTGGGGCCCACTTGATCTTTGGATAGGCCTCAATTTTAGACTTAACCCCTATAATTAGATGAGAAAATGATTGGACGGTGTGGATGCCTTCAGAACACTACCATGGACACTGCAATATACATGTCCTACCCCTAATCACTCTAGAAAACCACCTTGCATTCGTCCATTTCCAAGACTGACAGTACAATCACCCAGATACACGACTAGAATACCAACCATCAAGTCTTCCTATTTTTAACATGTCATCTGACCCTCCATCGTATGTGGATCCCCCAAACGGGCCACCCAAATATTGTATTCCAAGACTACCGGCTAACTTCCCTATCAGGTGTATAAAACATTGTTTTTAGACTTCAGAGTGGTATTGTCCGTTAAAAAGACATCTGAGTCATCTATGAGTGATCAAGACTCAAACTTAGGCGTTAGAAAGAGCGTGAAAAATAACAAGTACTGGTGAAATTTCATCTCATTTGCATGGTGGAGTCAGGAGTTATGGATGACAAAAGATTTCACAAAAGAAAGGATAGAATTGTAATTAAGGGGGATGCCAAGTGCATGACACTGTTGGACGATTTCAATGGAAGTTTTAAAGGTGAGTATTCTCGCTACTTGGTGGGACCATGCGTCCACCTGATTAACTAAATCACTTTATTTTTTTTTACAAAGTTTCCTAAAATGGCATGACAAACCGGATAGACAGAACAGATCTTCAGAATAAACATGTACATGGGCCCACATGATACCATAGCCAATTACGTGACTTTGTTACGTGGCTTCAGGAATGTGTAACGGTTGTTGGGAAACGTCTACTTATCACATGGATTGTGGCCCACCTAGAACTCAGATCTACCCCATCTTTTTGGCCATGGCCTAAAATGACCCTATGAAATCAGTGAAGGGCATGGATTCCCTGAGAGACCATCACAAGTGGACCCCACCTAAACCAACTAATAAACCAAAGTCGGCAAACTTTACGTAAACTTTCCGTACAGCGACCAAACCGAGTAGGTTTCACCGCGCCTTCATGCTTCGTTTGTGGGCCACCTAATTAATAGATTCACTCCAACTTTTGGCCCATGTCCCAACACAACCTCCTCATGCTAATGCAGGGAGTGGATTCTCCCAAGCCACGATAATTGTGGACCCCACCGATTACGCAATCCATCCGCGACCGATGCTCTCTTTGTTTTGCTACGCAGGAAACAGAGCTGCGTAAGCTCAACTGACCATGCAATCCAGCAACACCAACTCCAGCAGCCAACCGACCTCCCTGCCTATAAAAGGGAAGAAAAGAGAGAGTGAAATTATCTTGGACGAGGGACCGTTTAAACGTGGAGAGAGAGAGAGAGAGAGAGAGAGAGAGAGAGTAAGGAGAGATAGAGATTGGTGGAGCGGGCCAGTTTCAAGGAGATTTCCTTCCTTCTTCAACCTTTCTTACTTTAATGCTTTCCTTTTTTTTTTTAGAGATTTAACTCGATCATGTCTATGATTGGCTAAACCTCTTAGCTAGGGCTAAGAGGTGAAGCTTGTAGCATGATGGGTGGTTTTCTATTGCTTTGATTTATGATTCATTGAACTCTCTTTGATTTTAGTTTGATATTAAGGAATGCTTTCAGTTTTTAATGGTTTGTTGTGACTTAAATTACAATGGATCTGCGATAGCTTTGAGCATGTTCTTAGCATTATAGGGATTGTGAATTTAGGATTCCCTATTGTCACCATCGTCTCCTGGACATGGTTGGATGATGTAATCCTTTCTAACATTCATACATTTCTTAGATTGGTTGTGGATTGGTTAAATTCCGTTGTTTCTTTGTCTCATGGGCATAGTTTTCTAATGGCATCCATTCTAATTCTCATACCTCTCATCTCTTAAGAACTGGATCAAAGGAAGTTCAGATTTGATTTTAATGGAATATCTTCCAATTGGATAAAGATGGGACTCTGATTCCAGTTGTGTTTACGAATTGAGCATAGATCTCTCTGATCTCTACAAGTGGATCCTTCGAATCCCTAGTTTCCCACCTTTGAATTTTATAAGTTTTAGTTTAATAGTTCATAATTATTCTCTTAATTCTCCCTGATTTAGATTACATCTTTCACCTAGTTCTAGTTCTGGTTACTTTCAGATTACATACAAGGTTCAGTCCCTGTGGACTCGACTTCGGTCTTACCGAGATTATTACTACATCGCAACCCTATACTTGGGGTGTGAACAAGTTTTTGGCGTCGTTGTCGGGGATTGACGGTTGCGTTTTTCTGAATTTCACTAGTTTTAGAATTAGGTTAAGATTAGGGTTTTCTAACTTAGATTTAGGTTTTTATGTTTGATTTTTACTAACTAACCTAACTTTCCTGTTTTGTAGGATCTTGACATAGACTTTCTAAATTGTTAATCTCTTTTTTATTTTTCTATTTTTAGGATTTTTTCTATTTTTAGAACTAACTTACTTTCTAATTTTAGGGTTTAGAAACTTTTCTTTTTAGGAACTAGTTTATTTTAGAAACTTTCTAATTCTAGGTCTTCTTTTTAGAAACTAACTCACCTCTCTATTTTTTTTTAGAACTTTCTAACTTTAGGATTTCTATTTTTAGAAACTAATTTCTTTTATTTTCTTTTGCAAGATGTTAACATAGCAACTCCAATCTGGTAACTTCTTTCTAACTACTCCTCTACCTACTCTCCATATTGCTGTAGGATATTTCTTTTATTTTCTTTTAGGATTAGACTCAGAGTTAGGGTTTCACCATGAAAGAGTGGGTATGTCAATATGCTGAGATGGGTAAAAGATATTGGGGAGGAACGTATAATGATTATGATGGAATTCAACCTATATCTCAAGATTTTTCTCAAACCATCAGCGAGAACCGACTGGAATATTATGCTCCATCGGCTAAGAAGTCCTTACGCGATCATAATTATGAGAGTGAAGACTATTATCACCCATCAGATAAGAAGAAAACAATGCATGATTATATTATGGGTGTTAATATGTATCAACAAACATCATATTCTCCCACCTATGATCCGTATGACTATAACCATTGGAAACATCAAAATTGGGAAAACGAACCAATAACATGTTATAATGATTATTCTCTTGGATCCCCTACCTTTGAGATCCAACCAGAAACGATCCAAGAGAAGACACTTCGGGGTGACATATATGATTTTTCAAAAATTAAAAAAACAATAGAAGCAATCGCATTGCGCATTGATAAGACATTGGAGGCTCGTTTGTCCCAGCTACAACTCAATCTAGAAACACAATGTGAGGAAAGTGATCCTAACTCACTTGTGGAAAATTTTGGAATTTGGAATACGGAGTTGGATTGTGATAATGAGCATACGGTTCAATTTTTCAAAGAGTCGATCTCGATGACGGTTCAATAGAATGATAAAGAGACGTGGGTGTCTTTTAAATATAATGATGATGACACACTTCACTCACATGACACACTAGGTTCCAATAATGAGGGAAAGGTTAGTTTATTCGAACCTCAACCCAATTTAAAAAGAGAATGTGAGGAAAGCGATCCCATCCCAAGAGTATATTGCACTGAATTAAAAGATGATGTGTATTGGGATGACGATCATGCATGTGCTGCCCAAATTCCCCTGGAATCAATCTCAAGTTTGGTCCAGGTTAATGATCAAGAAGTACACGAAGTGATTGGTCATAATGAGCTACTCCACTCACCTAATAGGTCTAACTTAAAAGTGGAAGATGAGCCCCTTACAACCGATCCTTCTAACTCTTGTGAGACATGTTTGGACCACTCCCCTGAATTGAATAATGATATGATTGGGGAGAGGGACGAGTTGCTCGATATGACTCTGAAATTTGAAACCACCCAGTTGAGGCCACCATTTGAGCTATACACTTTTGACAATTCAATGCCTCTTCTGAGTAGTATCAATGAACAGAGTCCTTACATCAATACTTCGTCTACTAACCTTCAATCTGTTTGTGCAGGGCTGGAGCAAGAGAGCATACCTCCATCTACTTTTAAAGACGATGGAGTCCTTGAGCATCTCATTACAGATTTCAATGTGGAAAATAAGTCACTCTCAACTGAATTTCCCAACTCTTTAGACGATTGCTTGGTACACTTTTTAGATTCAAACGATCTTATGATTAAAGAAATAGTAGATGCCTCGCAAGACAACACCTCAGTAGTTGTCACTGACCAAGAGAATCCTTACTCTGAAGCCCCTTCTTTCTCAGATCCTAACTGTTTACCATTAAGGGAAGAGGAGTTGAAAATTGAACCGAAGTCTGAAACTTTGGACTGTGTTGAGACTACATCACTTTCTGAAAATTTTTCTGAATTCTATTTACTTGTAGTCTCTGATTCACCATGAGATACTTACTTTGACACTTTTTCTGTCCCAGGTGGATCATATATACTTTGGATACCTCAAGCGATTGAACGACAATTTTTTGCTGAGGTACATAAGTATCTCTGGACATTCATGCTCCAGGGCATCCAAGCCTATTGCAAAAAGGGCTTTGGATGATCCTGTTGAAAAACCTACTGAGAAATTTATCCAGATATTGGTCGGAAGAAAAACCTTGCTGCATGACTGAGTAGCTTTTCCCCTACTTTCATAGGACTAGGGTAGTTTGCTTTATGTCGTTCTAGGATAGTCGGCTTTATGCCATTAGGATAGTTTGCTTTCTAGTTGCTCTAAGATAGTTTGCTTTTTGTTGGTTTCACTCTTGTGCTGACCCACGTTTACGCTGAGATCTCTTTGGAAAAAAAAAACTTCTTGATTCCTTCGTCCAGGTATTATCTTTCCATCACTTCTCCTTCATTTTCGTTGTCTCACGTGCATTGCATGCTTGTATCTTTTACATTGAAGACAATGTAGATTTTAGGATGGGGATGGGAGATTAGGTTACCTAATCAGTATTTTTTTTCTCCTGGTCTTGAGCAAAAATTGTGAAATTTTTTTAAATTTTTTCTGAAAATTCTTGTGAATTCAAAGTGATTTTGAAGGCCATCTTTGATTTCGAAGTATAAGATACGTAATGTTGGTACTTTATAACTCTTGGATTTATTTACTTGTTAGATTTCACAGTTAAGTTTGAATTATTAATCCATGATTAGAAATTTTAAACATTGATTGAGTCATGATTACACGTGTCACATCTAGCTTATACATCAAGGTTTCAGTACGATAATGAAGGTTTAATGGTAATCACTAAGCATGGAAGGAACCAGCCTGGGGAATTTTTCCATCATATTCGATAAGAAGTGAAAAGAAAGAAAATTAAATAAATGCCTAGCTAAAAAACAGTTGTCGTCAAAAATGGCTACCTATTAAAGATCTTTGAAAAATATTGACATATTGTGAAAGTATCGATGGAAAAATTAAAAGTTGAATGAATAAAAAGATGAATTGTAAGGCAAGTTTTGGTTTAGGTTTTGGTTATCCTGAATGCTCATGTGATTATCAATGTTATCATGAAAATCGAGAATTGAATCCTTAATTGTGATAAGTCAAGGTTACACTTTGCACCCATGGAACTCAATGTTTAGAATTGTTCTAATTAATGAATTAATACGTTGAACTTGACCATGAAGTTTAACCTGCGCTTGAGTTTAGGAGAAGGTAATGCCTAACATTGATGTATCTTGGAATTCTATTGTTTTTCAAAAATCACTCGAGTTTATAGAAATTTTCTTGGGGTTCTCAATTTATTTTTTGCATACTTTGCTAGGGACACGCAAAATGCTAGTTGAGGATTATGTTGAGGGTCAAATATTGCATATTAGACCGCAGTTATTACTTGATTTTACGAACATGATACTGTTTAACACTCTATTTTAATCGTATTTGTTTTGCAAGGTGAATTTAAGAGCTTGGACTGAAAATGGGAGTTAAAAGCATGGACTTAACGCTCAAAAATCACCAAGGAAAGGGATGGAGCCCACGGGACCAAGATCGAGGAATTTACGCTCCAGAGATCCGAGAAAATCAAGCAATTCACACTAAAGAGGCCTGAAAATTGTCCTGAATGCAAGATCATAGGATTCCCACCATCCGTTTGGCTCGAAACTCTACATATGGCACAAGGACCATAAAGTAACCGTACACGTAAAATTTCAGCCATTGGATCTTTGTGGAAGAGGCCCAACGGATAGATCAGCCCATAAATCACTGTCATGGGGCCCACCTGATCTTTGGATAGGCCTCAATTTTGGACTCAACCCCTATAATTAGATAAGAAAGTGATTGGACGGTGTGGATGCCTTCAGAATACTACCATGGACACTGCAATATACATGTCCTACCCCTAATCACTCCAGAAAACCACCTTGCATTCGTCTATTTACAAGACTGACAGTACAATCACCCAGGTACATGACTAGAATACCAACCATCAAGTCATCCTATTTTTAACATGTCATCTGATCCTCCATCGTATGTGGATCCCCCAAACGGGTCACCCGAATATCATAATAAATTGATCATTTCGAAGATCTTAGGGTGTATTCCAAGACCACCGGCTAACTTCCCTATCAGGTGTATAAAACATTGTTTTTAAACTTTGGAGTGGTATTGTCCATTAAAAAAGACATCTGAGTCATCTATGAGTGATCAAGGCTCAAACCTAGGCGTTAGAAAGAGCGTGAAAAATAACAAGTACTAGTGAAATTTCATCTCATTTGCACGGTGCATTCAGGAGTTACGAACGACAGAAGATTTGACAAAAGAAATAATAAAATTATAATTAAGGGGGATGCCGAGTGCATGGCACTATTGGACGATTTCAACAGAAGTTTTAACGGTGAGTATTCTCGCTACTTGGTGGGACCGTGCGGTCCATCTGATTAACTAAACCACTTCATTTTTTACAGAGTTTCCTAAAATGGCATGACAAACCAGATAGATAGAACAGATCTTCAGAATAAACATGTACGTGAGCCCACATGATACCACAGTCAATTACGTAACTTTGTTACATGGCTTCAGGAATGTGTAACGGTTATTGGGAAACGTCTACTTATCACATGGATTGTGGCTCACCTAGAACTCAGATCTGCCCCATCTTTTCGGCCATGGCCTAAAATGACCCTATGAAAGCGGTGAAGGGCATGGATTCCTTGAGAGACCATCACAAGTGGACCCCACCTAAACCAACTAATAAACCAAAGTCGGCAAACTTTACGTAAACTTTCCGCACAGCGACCAAATCGAGTAGGTTTCACCGCGCCTTCATGCTTCATTTGTGGGCCACCTGATTAATAGATTCACTCCAACTTTTGGCCCATGTCCCAACACAACCTCCTCATGCTAATGCAGGGAGTAGATTTTCCCAAGCAACGATGATTATGGACCCCACCGATTACGCAATCCATCCGCGACCGATGCTCTCTCTGTTTCACTACGCAGGAAACAGAGTTGCGTAAGCTCAACCGACCATGCAATCCAGCAACACCGACTCTAGCAGCCGATCGACCTCCCTGCCTATAAAAGGGAAGAAAAGAGAGAGCGAAATTATCTTAGACGAGGGACCGTTCAAACGTGGAGAGAGAGAGAGAGAGAGCAAGGAGAGAGATAGAGATTCGTGGAGCGGGCCAGTTTCAAGGGAATTTCCTTCCTTCTTCAGCCTTTCTTACTTCAATGCTTTCCTTTTTTTTGAGATTTAAGTCGATCATGTCTATGATCGGCTAAACCTCTTAGCTAGGGCTAACAAGTGAAGCCTGTTGCGTGATGGGTGGTCTTCTATTGCTTTGATTTATGTTACATTGAACTCTCTTTGATAGTAGTTTGATATTAAGGAATGCTTTCAGTTTTTAATGGTTTGTTGTGACTTAAATTACAATGGTTCTGAGATAGCTTTGAGCATGTTCTTTGCATTATAGGGATTATGAATTTAGAAGTCTCTGTTGTCACCATCGTCTCCTGGACATGGTTGGATGCTGGAATCCTTCCTAACATTCATACATCTCTCAGATTGGTTGTCAATTGGTTAAATCCCGTTGTTTGCTTTGTCTCATGGGCATAGTTTTGTGATGGAATCCATTCTAATTCTCATACCTCTTATCTCTTGAGAACTGGATCAAAGGAAGTTCAGATTTGATTTTAATAGAATATCTTCCAATTGGATGAAGATAGGACTCTGATTCCAGTTGTGTTTATGAATCGAGCATAGATCTCCCTGATTTCTACATGTGGATCCTTGGAATCCCTAGTTTACCACCTTTGAATTTTATAAGATTTAGTTTAATAGTTCATCATTATTCTCTTAATTCTCCCTGATTTAGATTACATCTTCGCCTAGTTCTAGTTCTGGTTACTTTCAGATTACATACAAGGTTCAGTCCCTGTGGATTTGACCTCGGTCTTACCGAGATTATTACTACATCGCAACCCTATATTTGGGGTGTGAACACGAGCCTCCCCGTAGTGACCATGAGCATCAATCTTTTACAACTTGCCTATCGTATGTACTTATCTAGGAGTGACGAACCTAGACAGATCATGAACATGGGCGTAGGACCACTACGGTCGTCCCATGCCTAGTGATTCGGTTGGGATCAATGTTTAAAAGAGAGGTATCCTAGCTTCCCCAAATTACTGGATGAATAGGCATAATTAACCACTCGGTTAACATGATCATGCACCGTATTGCATTAGTTTAGAATGTTGCGAAACAAGCTTGTAGTCACCTGTTGAAGAAGTGTTGGCATGTGCGAAATAGGTGGTCGGAGTCGCGTGTTGAGGGAGTGTTGATGGGTGAGAGCATGCATCATTTCTTAAACCCCATTCTCACATTAAGAAGAGTAGTTAAGAAGTGATTGTTTTACATAGTGTAACACCCCAGATTTTCAGGTGCCATGTAGCAACTCGGCCTCCAAATTCCCGGGTGTCGCTTATATCCTAATTCTGGCGATTTGTACATAAATTATTTTAAATGAGTGATAAGGGAATCGGCTGGAACATAAACTACAACCACAACTATTCTGTTGAAATAAATGCGATTAAGAAATACAAATCTATAGGAATATCAAACGGGTCGCACAAGGCGTCGCCCGACAAAATTTATATAAGAAATGCCCAAAAGAAATGGTGCACTAGATCCCTACTCAACAACCCATAAATAACCCGCACAGTCTACAGTGATCCACCCATAAGTTGGACAGGAATGCTCCTCTTCCCTATCCATGCTCAGCTCGCTCGGGTCGTCGAACTCCGCCTCACTTGCATCTAGTAAAGGGTCTGGTTGGTGTTTTAAAACACCACCCTAGAGTGGGAGTGAGTAGCTAACTTAGTGGTTATTATTAGCCTTAAGTTACAACAAGCATCAATTATATGATGAATTTAATGAAAAACATACATTCGTAGGTCCCTAACTAGTCTTGTTAATGCATATGCATGCATTATGATATGATGCATGACCTTGCAACAACACTCCCTCGAGCGACTTCATCTAACGATCGCGCATGACCAACACTCCCTCATTGCGACCTCAACTACCGAGTCGCCAACTTAACTAGTGCAGTGTGATCGTGATCGTGTTAGCCGAGTTTTTGATTAATTCCGTTCATCCAGCAAATTAGGGAGACTGGTACACCCCACAGATCATTGCCCTCAACCGGTTGCGAGGCCAAGGCCCCTCAACATGCGAGGTCAGAACCCCGCGATCCTTGATCCCAATGGGTTCCCCATCCCCGATTTCAATCACATGGAGAGTGCTGAGAAGAGGGATCACTTGCGGTCACTATGGGGAGGTTCGTCACCCCAGTATAGGCTGACAGCTCCGACACAGCGTCCCATTCCACCATGCCTGGCTCACAAGGCTGTGGATTTATTAGTGGGCGCCAATGGGTGAGGGGTGTTCCAGGTTCCAAACAGGCGTGAGCAAGCTTGGTTAACAAACATGGTTGGTCAGTAAGGGGATTAGACCGTGAAGTCCAAGAGAGTACGTAACGGACGACATTGGGTACACGCGACCCATGTAGTCCAAATACTATCGCCCATTCGCATCCACCCAAATCTACTTGTCTAGCCTCAGGGTAGTCCTACCAACAGGACCACCTTCTCTTACCTCAGTTTCCTAACCAACTTAGGGATTTAATAGTATTTAATAACACTTCAACAAATCAGAATTCATCCTCTAACACAAGCGATGTCATAGACTCATACATCAAACATATAAATTCAAATTTTTCTACAATTGCAACTACTAACAATAATATGTACTAAATGTGTATGTGTGTTGTGTGGGGTTAACGAAGAGATCAAGAGCTATACATGATTCATGGCACAAACGTACAATAAGGATGAATGCTAACACAAACATACAACGAGGATTTATACAATCATGCATACCACAAGGAATGTTATACTAGAATCGTAAATGAGATGAACATGACACTCCAAAATCAAGCCCAATCATGTTGAAGAACAAAGAAACAACACTCAATCATTTCATGTAATTTCGAAGGACCTATCATGTAGGGTCTTGGCTAGGTTCTCTCTAGATTTCTCAAGCACATCACCCAAACATTCATAATCATTAAATCCATACTAAAATTGGTGCTAGGCCACCTAAAAATAATAGTCCACACCTACGGATCGTCAAGAGCTTGCGGAGTCGACTAAGGTTGCCAAACTCGCGGGTCGATTTGTAGAGATCCTTAGTCAAATGTACTTGCATGTTAGAATACATGCAAGGCCTAGCTTAACACAATAGGTTTCTAAGGAAGAAGAGTGATTACCTATTCAATCGGCGAAGAGTTGTTCTTGTGGTTGTGGATGAGGGATTTCTTGAGGAAGAGGGAAGGAGTTGCAAGACTCTACCTCCCTTGGGCCCCACCTTCAACTACGGCTCACCCTCTCCCCCTTATTCTTTCTCTCCTTTCTCTCCCTTCTCTCTTTCTCTTTTTTTCTCTTTTTTTCTTCTCTTTCTCTCTTTCTCTCTTTCTTTCTTCTAGGGTAAATTCGTATGGGGAGAGGGGTGCCCAAATGAAACCCTTATATAGCTCCAGATTTAGTGTAAATGGCCCCAAGGGCTAGGTTTATACTATACTAGCCTTATGGGAGGGTCTTTCTAACCTCTAGGGCCCACTATGGGGCGTACATATTGATATACACTGTAGGATAGTTAGCCCTAATGATGATCTACGTATGGATATGATCGGCCCGCCATTTGGATGCGACGATCGACAGATATGATTAGAAGTCTGTTTAATGGTCACCGATGGTCGATCGGGGCCGCGGCTATATGGATATGAGTAGGGAAATATCCTTACTCCACGTGTGAAGTTTGATCATAAACCGATGTTGAGGGTCAAATATTGCATATCAGCCCACAGTTATTGTCTAGATTTACGAACATAGTACTGTTTAATGGCTCAATTTAATCATGTTTGTGATGCAAGGTGTGTTTAGGAGCTTGGACCAAAACAGGGTGCTAAAAGCATAGATTTAATGCTCTGATGTCACCAAGTTAAGGGACGGACTCCAAGGGACCAAGATCGACGAATTTACACGTCAGAGATCTGAGAAAATCGAGAAACTGAAGCTTAAGTGGCCTAAAAGATATCCAGAATGCGAGATCATAGGGTTTCCACCATCCGTTCGATTTAAAACTTCATACATAGCCTGAGGACCACAAATTAACCATACACGGTGAATTTCAGCTTCCAGATCCCTATGAAAGTGACCCAACGGACAGATCAGCCCTTTAATACTTGATCTGAGGCCCACCTGAGCTCTAGATATGCTTCGATTTTGGTCTCAACCACTCAATTTAGGCAAAGAAACAAATGAGCGATGTAGATTTCTCGCGGGCATCACAAGTGGACCCCACTCACACTGCATGGGCACCGGCAGTTAAGCACCCGCGGTGCACCAAATCCATCAGACTGGTCAGCGACCGCTGACCCGTGAAGAATTCACGGAAACCACTCCCACTGCGAAAAGAAGAACAGGGAGTTGCGGCTGATATCTAGTGGGCCACCACCTTCGATCACGCAGTTAATCTGAACCATCCATTCGTTCCAAAAGGTCAAACCGACCGTGTACAAGAAGTTTTTCCAAATCCATGCTCACACACACAGGAAAATACCGTTCAACGCAGGTTGGACGGCAAAATGATCAATCAAGGTGGGCCGCAGCAAATACTATCCAAAACCGACCATATCTAAACGGATTTTGGAGAGGAGACTAACGGACAGTGTGGATTTTCCAACCACCAATGATCATGGGCCTCACCAACGTCACAGCGGAGCGTCTGTGCAAGCTCTGTTCCGCAGCAGAGGCTGTGGCCAATCCAGGTGGGCCACCATCGCTGATCAGATGGCTGATTCAGGCCATCCATCTTCTAGTTCAGTCAAAAACGTCCCAAGGGACGTTGATCTTTTGGAAGGAAAGCAAGGAAAGAGGGGAGTTGGGACGCTGTGTCTTGGCTGCGTAAAAAGCCTTCGCAAGCAGTTTCTAAATTGGCATTCGACCGACCTTCTCATCGCCTATTTTGCGAAAACTCCAGGGCATCTGACCGACCTTCTGACCTTCGCAGGCAGTTTTTAATGGTCTGTTGTGACTAAAATTACAATGGGTCTGCGATAGCTTTGAGCATGTTCCTTTCCTTTTTATGATTATGACGTCAGGAAGCCCTATTGTTCACCATCGTCTCCTGGGCATGGTCAGATGACGGTACCCTTCCTAACCTTCATACATCGATGATTGGTTGCCAATTAGTTTAATTCTATTGTTTGCTTTGTCTCCTGGGCATGGTTTGGTGATGGAATCCATTCTAATTCATATACCTTTCATCTATTGACAACTATATCAAAGAAAGTTCAGTTCGATTTTCATGATTACACCCTTCAACTGGATGAAGATGGGACCCTAAGTCCAGTTGAATTCTTGAAGTAGGCATATGATCTCCCTGATCTCTACAAGTGGATCCTCTGAATCCCTAGTTTCCTTTCCTTGAATGCTTTAAGTTTTAGATAATTATTTCATCATTATTCCTCAAATTACAGTCAATTTAAATTTCATCTTAGTCTAGTTCTAGTTCTACTTAGTTTCAGATTACATACAGGTTTCATTCCCTTGGGATTCGACCTCGGTCTCACCGAGTTTATTACTACATCACAACCCTATACTTGGGGAGTGAACAAGTTTTTAGACTTGGTCACTCCCCAAGTATGTGGGCGAGGGGTGTTTCAGGTTCCAAACAGGCGTGAGACTGTGGATTAATTTCTAGCTGTTGTCGCATTCCACCATGCCCGACTCATGAGACTGTGGATTAATTTTTAGATGTTGTCAGTGGGCGTTAGTAGGCGAGGGGTGTTCCAGGTTCTAAACACGCGTGAGCAAACATGGTTAACAAACACAATTGGTTAGTTAGTGGACCCAACAGCCCAAACTTAGGCGAGCACATATCGCACGACATTGGGTGAAAGCAACCCATGTAGTCTCACTACTATCATACATACGAGTTCACCCAAATTGGTCAGTCTAGTCTCGGGATGACCTAACCGACGGGGCTGCCCTCATAATTTATAGGTTCCTGACCAACCCAGACAAAGTGCTTCAATTCTTAACGTATTAAGATAGTCATGATTTCTCACCAAATATTCATAGAATATAACACACAAGCAGTCAAGACATAATTTTCATAATATCAAAATGAATGCAAACTACCCCTAGCAGCAAAATATAGACATGCATGTACATGGAATTAGATTTTTTTTCTAAGAGGTAAAATTTTCATATGTCATTCACAATGCAGGAAATGCAGACATACAAAAGTATAGAAAATCATGTTGGAAATCAAATGTAAGGGTGAACATGCAGCAAAATTCCTAGGCCTAAACACCATCAGATTGATCAAACATCAATTTATCTTTGCATGCATGTTAAGCATTCACATCAAGCAGATTCCTAGATAGAATCTCTTAAAATCTACACATGCATATCAATCTAGCATCCAAAATCATTAAGTTCATCCTATAATTAGTAATTTGTCACATAAGGATAATAGTCCTCACCTTTATAATGATTCGCCTGACTCAAAGCACTCCTACGATTATGGTTATAGGGAAAATTCACCAAAGCCTAAATAATCATACGAACCATTGTAAGGATTATAAAACCTAACCCAAAATATTATATTACAGAGTATAATTTATTTCTTACCTCCAATTACCACCGAGAGAACGCCACAAAGGATCCATGAGTAGCAAGGTGGCTATAGAGGGGGATGTGAGGGTGAAGGTATACATATCATCATACTTCCAAGCTTTCCATCTTTCTTTCTCCTCTTTTTCTTCTCTTTCTCTCTTTCTCTCTTTCTTTCTTCTAGGGTAAATTCATATGGGTAGAGGGGTGCCCAAATGAAGCCCTTATATAGTATCAGATTTGGTGTAAATGGCCCCAAGAGCTAGGTTTTTACTATACTAGCCCTATTGGAGGGTTTTTCTAACCTCTAGGGCCCACTATAGGGCGTACATATTGATATACACCGTAGGATAGTTGGCCCTAATAATAATCTACATATGGATATGATCGGTCCACCATTTGGATGCACCGATCGACAGATATGATTAGAAGTCTGTTCAACAGTCATCGATGGTCGATCGGGGCCGCGGCTATATGGATATGAGCATGGAAATATCCTTACTCCACGTGTGAAGTTTGGTCGTAAATCGACGGTTCGAAATCCTCAACTTTGTATAAGAGTGAACAACCCAATTCACTTAAGTTTCAGCTTCTTCCTTTAGGGTATTTACACTTCTCATGCACTCGTCCTTTGGCTCAAGTTGAGCGGTTCTGGACACAACCCAAGTCCAACTCCCACGATGGATGTCGAGCCCAGTAAGACAGGCATTATTATATAGTTTTGGAACTAGTGACCCACTAACGAGCAGTCTAGAATTTGTTTAGAAAATCGGGGCATTTCTGGAGTGAATTAGGTATTGAGATTTCTTGTGAGCAATGATTAAGGTTTGGATTAACTATGTTCATAGTGTGGCCTATTTATAACTAGCGAAAGTGGAGATTTGGTCATGATTACTCTAAACCATCAGTTTTAGGCTAAAAGAGTAACGGGGTTGATTTGGTCTATTAGTCAAGATTCAGGCCTTATCTACTCGGCTTTGAGTAGATCCTTTAATTTAGTTACAATTGTCTTGATTAATCAGTGGTAGGTCGTTTAGATTTAGGCTCTGTGTGAGCAAATCATGTGGCTAAATTCGGTGTTTAAGTGATCGGGTGGATTCGTTAGCTTCCTACGGTTGATTAATCGAACTTTTGCGGTTCTTTACTGGTGCCACACGTGTATAAACTAACATTAAGTGTTAATAGTCAGTAAGTGATAATATAAGTTAATTACATTAAAAATAAATAAATAAAGATTTTTGAAAATCCAAAATAGTGAAAATCCATAACATTACAACCAAGTTCTGTGGGGGCCACCATGATGTACGTGTTGTATCTACATTGTACATCCATTTGGAGAGATCATTTAGGGCATGATCAAAAGAATGAGGTAGATCCAAAGCTGGAGTGAACCCCATCATTGAAAATAGTGACGAGAGTGACGTCCACCGTTGAAGCCTTCCTAAGGTCCACCATGATTTTTATTTGAGATATAACCTGTTCATAAGTTAACACAAATATTAAAGAAGCGGAAACACAAATATCAGCTTGATCTTAAACTTTTGTGGCCCTTAAAAGTTTTTAATGGTGAGCGTACTCTCTTCACTGTTTTTTGTGGTGGGGTCCACTCGAGTTTTGGATCTGATTCTTTCTTTGGCTCATGCCTTAAAATGATCTCTCCAAATGAATGGACAGTGTGGATACAAAACATACATCATGGTGGGACCGACATAACTACGTGACATCACTTTAGTAGCGAGTCTCGCTACTCAACCTGTGCACTGAATCCCTAAACGAAAACTTAAATAAAAATCATAGTGGACCTTACGTTAACATAGACATTGAAGAAGGGAAAACACAAATATCAGCTTGATGGAAAACTTTTGTGACCGTGGGCATGACTCTCTCCACTGTTTCTATGTTGGGGTCCACTCGAGTTTTGGATTCGATTCAGTTTATGGTTCATGCCCCAAAATGATCTCTCCAAATGGATGGACGGTGTGGATACAAAACATACATCATGGTGGGTCCCACATTATTAGGTGACATCACTTTAGTAGCAGTCTCGCTACTTAACCCGTGCGCTGAATCCTTAAATAGAAGGTAGCTGATTGCGGGAACAGATTGGCTACTCCCCCTGCCACCAGCCCGGTGGTTGGTGGTCATCCATGAAATTGCAGTAATGACCGCTTTACTTGAAGTAGGAATATGCCAATATGTCCTAGAGGGGGGGTGAATAAGACTTTTTAAATTTTTATGCTTATTAAAATCCTATTAGTCCGATCCTGAGTAAATAGACATGAGAAACATCAGGATATCATCAGAGTAATTCAAATGGCTTCCAAGCCAAATTGAGGATCCAATCACAAAACTATTTAAATGATAAACATGGAATGATTTATAGTTAATGATGGATGTGACTGTGTGTGAAGCGTGAGCAGTTATGAAAACAGTTAATGAAATCACACAAGTAATCAAAGATAATGAACAATCACAAATGCAGTCATTTGTATAGTGGTTTGACTACTTGTCTACTCCACTCCCGGCAGACGCACTCAACCCTTGAGTGTGCCGGATTTCACTAAGGAGATTTCACAGTGGTTCACCTCAAACCTAAGGTTTTAAATCATGTTCACCTTCAACCTTTACAAGCTACACCTAGGCTGACTATTTATGCTCCCTGAGCAAGGGTTAACACATAGCACCCAGTTTTTGGCACACTGGCCAAGGATCCACATAAGGAATTAACCTCACTGTTTATGCTCTCACAAGCAAGGGTTAACATAACACACCCACTTTTAGGCACACTGGCCAAGGATCTTCCACAAGACCCTAACTGTTTATGCTCTTCACAGAGCAAAGGTCAACACAACGCACCCACCACGTACACTCCCGCTGGAGGCCTCCTACGAGGGCTTGCAAGGGTAAGAAACACCTTATACCTAATCCTAAAAAGGAATGATCACAAGTGTCCTCTTGACTCTAATAACTTACAAATAAGTAGATGAGTCTCATTAAGCACGTTAACGAATATCTCCTCCTTGGTTAATGAAGAATCTTCTGCTTCCTTGATCCGCAACACAGATGATGTACTAATACAAGGCTTCGGGTTGGGTCAAGATTAAGACGGAATCCTATTCTATAAAATGTTTTCCTATAAGGAAGATAGAGTGATTCCGATTATGCATTCAAGGCATCCCAGCTTAATGATTTTCCATTAAGGTAGTAGCTGGAGGATCCTTGAATGTGGAAGTTCATTCCCCAATCCACTCTATTGAATATCAATGATGAGGGTGGCTTGGAGGATGAACTTCCCTGAGAGTAAGGGCTTTGGGTATATGATCTTAAGGTAAAACACTCAAAAGCACTCTCTTCTTTCTCTACCAACAACAATAGACAAGTCCTCTTTATATAGGCAAAAGGTTCCAACGGATATAAAACGGTCACATTTATGACAGAGTTCGATATCATCGAGCGGGTTCGATATCATCGAGCGTATACTCTCGATAGCATCGATGGTCCACTCGATGACACAAACTCAAATGTCATATGCTTTTGAAACCTTTTTGTCAGCTAGTCGATGGAATCGAAACAGGCGTCGATGTCATCGGATTTCGAACTCCAATATTATTAATACTTGTTTCGATTCATCAACATTTGAAAATGAGAGGAACTTGCATTGAAATATTTCAGGTTTATAAGAATGATCGAGAGACCTTCGAGATCATCGAAATTTGAATATCGATGATATCAATAACTGTGTCGAGGCAACGATAAATTCAAGGGATTTTCGTTTAAGCTTATTGGATAGCTTCTGTCCCTGTTTGATGTCATCGAAGTCGTAATGATATCATCGATATTTAAATATCGATTCTATCGAGTGACCCTCGTTCATAGATAAACTATCCTGAAATATTTTGCTGAAAAAACTCGGTGCCTATGACCAATATCATCGAGAGCCTTCCGATATCATTAAGATTTGAATTTCGATGGTATCGAGGGGGCTTCGATATATCGATGCACATATAATATTCTTAAGATAAAACAGGGGCACCAGAGATCTGCCTGTCGATAATATCGAGTCACCTTCGATGGACTCGATATTCAAATATCGATGATATCGTTAGGTATATCAATACATCGATAAATCCCTCCAGATATATATGAGGTTGTTGGGCACTTTTCTCCTCATTCCGATGGAATCGATTTGTCATCGAAGACATCGAAAGAGCAGGTTGATTATATCGAGCTGTGTATCGATAAAATCGATAAAGCAAGAAAACTTAGAGATTTTATGATTTTGAAAAAGTTTTCTTAACTCCTTAAAAACCCTATGATGTTCTAACTTGTTTTAAGGGTTTTATTTACCTGGTGTTTTGGGACATGGGATGTGAAGCTTAGATTTACCTGTGGCGAGCTTGCACACATCCGATTGAGGCAGACGCTTTGAATTGATCTTCCTATGAGGCTCTGCAGTCTTGCTAACTCAACACTCACGCTAATTGACAAACCATGGTACTTTCAATCCATTTTTACATATAATTTTAGGGCTTTATCCAAAAATTAGAGGTATATAAATCTCTGATGAACCACGCCACAGGAAAACAATAGTGATTGGATATCCACCATTAAAATCCTCCTAAGGCCCACTGTCCTGCTTATTTGACATCCAATCTTTTGACTAGGTCATACAAGCCTAAATGAAAGGAAAAAACAAAGATCAGCTTGATTCAAAACTTTTATGGCCCCAAAAAGATTTTTAATGGTCGACGATCATTCAACACTGTTTCTGTAATGTGGTCCACTTGAGATTGTGATATACCTCATTCTTTTTCTTAGACCATAAAATGATCTGGAAAAATAGATGAACGGCATGGATGAAACACATACATCATGTTGGGGCCCACGGAGCACTGACCACCAGCCATTGGCTGGTGGCAGGGGGAGTACCCAATTCGTTTCCATTGATTGCGTGGTGAGTAACTTACTATGTCAGCATACTGAGTAAACTCAATAGAGTCCACCATGATTTTATGTATTTTATCCGCTCCGTCCATAAATTTTACTAGATAATTTCAGGCTTGAAACTAAAAATAAAGCATATACAATGTTCAAGTGGACCACACCGTAGGAAACAGTTGAATTGAATGTTTACCATTGAAAATTTATCGGGGCTACAAAATTTTTGGATCAAGCTTATATTTGTGTTTTCTCTTCATCCATGCCTTTATGATCTTATGAACTAGTTGGATGACAAATAAACATCACCGTGGGGCCTAGCAAGGTTTCAACAATGGAAATCATTATCCCCACTGTTTACAGCGGTATGATCCACTTGATATTTGGATATATATACTTTAATTTTGGGCTCAACCTCTTAAATTAAATGGAAAAACGGATGGACGACCTGGATAGACAACATACATACAAGGTGGGCCCAATTACATTGAGAGCAAGAGCTTGCCGTAATTGGTAAGCAAGTATTTAACTGCGTTATACTTTTTCTGAAATATATTTTTTTTTAATATATTTAAAAAATCAGTACGTTGACCAATGAAAACGCAGGAGTCAGGGAGTTCCTGACTCCAGAAACAGAGGATCCGTACTCAATTACATAACATTAGCATTTGAGATACCTAAAAGTCTAAAACCTTCCACTCCTTGAGTCACACAGATTGAAATTGTCTAGCCCACGAGTTTTTTGCTTGCATGAAGTGGGCCCCACCATATACACACCTCTTTCCCAGAAATTAGGCCAAACCTCTTGTCGGTTGCTCTCCAAGATATTAAAAATAGCTGATGACTTAGAAAATTTTGCTCGTCCAAGCGGCCTACAATTGCCGACCTTGTCGGTCCCACCACATTGGAGTCTTGCATTCAGCTACTTTTCTTATAAATAGTCCTTTTAAAACCTAAACAATATCCACATTATAGAGAATCTCTCAAAGCTCTAGCTATTATATTATAGCCAGCTTCACCATCTCTTCCATTGCTAGAATGGCTTCTTCACGTGGCTTGGTGGCTCTCCCTTGCATGGCTCTTGCACTCATGCTATGTGTGCATGGCGCCCTCGGTAAGCACCCTCCCTTAATATTTTTATATATATACGCACCATCCCCTAATATTTTATGATTTCAATGTATGCCTATGGATAGAGATATCACATGGGGCATGTTTGGGAGAGTTCATATCGTTTTAGTTAATTGTACTTCTGTATTTGGTTGCACTGAATCTTATGAAATTGCATGAAATTTTGAGCCAAAGCAAGCTGACTAATCATGAATTTTATGATATATGGTGCAACCAAACGCACCCTTAGAGATCATGTTTCTATTTATTGAGAATTGAAGTTATTCTTGATGATTAATAACCACGATTTATAAATACATAATCATAATTAACTAAAATGCGATGAATTGATTTTAAGTGTATGTCAAACATGCCTTTATATTTCGCGATTATATCTGAAAGATATTTATATTTTTTTGTTGATTGATCCCACTGGTGGGATCCTCTGCAACTTTTGTAGAGAAGATATTTTTTTTTTCCACGACTCTGATTGTGGGGCCCACTGAGGTTTTTATGGGTGCAATCCAACCTGTTAGAAGGGTCCCCCACCAAGAAAGTGGGATTCCTCAGGAATATGACCGATGCAGCCCTAACGTGTGCTACTACGTACGTGAATTTAGAATTTTGTTGGTGGATGCATCCATTGGCTTTAAGGTGTGGCCCACATATTGATTATAATTATACTTTTTAAAGACTTTCTATCATCATGGGACTTACTTGATATATGGTATAGGTCATTGTGAAGTATGTGATTTATTCTTGTTGTCCATCCTTTGTTTTTCAGCTCATTTTAATGCATAAGCTAAAAATGAGGTAGATCCAAGTCTCTAGTAGACCACACCCTAAAAAACAGCGGTTATTGACAGCCTATCATTGAAAACTTATTGGGACTACAAAACTTTTGAATCAAGCTGATATTTGTGTTGTCCTTTCATCAAAATCTGTGTGCCCAATCAACTAGTTAGATTTCAAATAAACATTACAATTAGCCTAAGAAAGTTTTTAATGGTGCGCATTCAATCACCACCGTTTTCCTGTGGTGTGGTCCACCTGATATTCGGATCATGGTCTAAAATAATAATCTAAAATAGATGAATGGCATTGATAAAACATATATATATCATTGTGGGGCCCACAGGACACCGTCCAGCAGCGAGGCTGGCAGTGTCAGTATGCAATCCGCGTTCCAATAGATGATTGAAGAACATCTACACGCTTAGATGAATCATTGACTTTTACATGCATGATAATGGCCGTAACATGCTGGTCAATAACAGCCGTAGAAAAAGCATTTTTCCGCAAGCTTCCTTCCGGACGCGGATTGGCTACTCCCCCTGCCACCAGCCAATGGCTGGTGGTCGGTGCTCTGTGGGCCTCAACATGACTTATGCGTTTCATCCATGCCGTCCATCTATTTTTTCATATCATTTTATGGTATAAGACCAAAATTGAGTTACATATAAATCTCAATTGGACCACATTAGAAGAAACAGTGTTGAATGAGCGTCGACCATTAAAAACCTTTTGGGGGCCATAAAAGTTTTGGATCAAGCTGATATTTGTATTTTACCTTCATCTGTGCATGTATGACCTAATTAACGGATTGGATGTTAAATAAACAGTACAGTGGGCCTTAGGATGATTTTAATAGTGGATATCCAATCGCTATTGTTTTCCTGTGGTATGGTCCACCTGAGATTTATATCCCTCTCAATTTTTGTGGAAAGCCCTAAAATTATATTTAAAAATGGATGAGTGGAATGGATGAAACACATTCATCATGGTGGGTCCCACATAGCACCGACCATCAGCCACGGGGCTGGTGGCAGGGGGAGTAGCCAATCCTTTCCCCTTCCAGAGGGTCTTTTTCTCATTTGTACTCCTAAATATTAGTTATTGTAATCTTAAGCTCTATAACCTGTCATGACATGGTTGCGCTAGATCCAACTCATACAACAACGTCAACCCACTAATAAAATGGGACACACCAAAAATCAGGCCGATCCAACTGTTGGATGGTCGAATTTATCCTATGGACGGACTGTACGGTTGGATCAGCCTAAGTTTTCAGCACGTCTCATTTTCATGGTGGCACTGCCTTTCAGGCCGTGGGATGCTGCACGTACACCATGTGGGCCCACAGTCCTGCAACTCTTGTACGTGAGATGTGCTCTTTCCTCTTTTGTGCGTCAGTTGGACGATAGGTTTATCATCCAACTAGTTGTACGTGAGACATCCAGCTGAATTCAGCCTCTCATCCAATGAGGCGGTTTGGCTAGTGACGCCGCCAGCAGCCAGGTGGCTACGGGTCGGTGCTATGTGGACCCCACCATGATGTATGTATTTTATCCACGCCGTCCATCCATTTTGAAATATCATTTTTGGGCTTTATATATATAAAAAAAGGTAAATCTAAATCTCAGGTGGACCACACCATGGGAAAACATTAGTGATTGAAACCTCTAGGGCCCGCTGTAATGGTTATGGGTGTGTGTGTGTATATATATATATATATTATATATATATATATTATATATATATAATATATATAATATATATAATATATATATATATATAATATATCAGCTCGATGGAAAACTTTTGTGGCCCCACTAAGTTTTTAATAGGGAGCGTTCAATCAACACACATGCAATCCACTTGAGATTTGGATTAACCTCATTTTTGGGTGTCGGTGCTCTATAGCTCCGACTATGATGTATGTGTTTCATCCATGCCGTCCATCCAATCTTTCATATCATTTTATGTGATCACATAAAATGATATGAAAGATTGGGTGGACGGCATGGATGAAACACATATATCATAGTGGGAGCTATAGAGCACCGACCACTAGCCATTGGCCAGTGGCAGGGGGAGTATTTACTCCCCGTTCCTCATCCAACTACCGCAGTATTGCCAACATGTCATTTGTGTGGGACATCCAACTTGTTGAAAACGTTGGGCCCACCATTGATCTCACATGGCACAAAAATCAGGCTAATCCACTCATCAGGTGGACCATACATCAACTTGAATTGAATGGACGGATGTCCATTATTTTTTACTGTGTGGCCCACATGATGACGTGATAAGCCTGATTTTTGCATCAAGCCTTCTCCATGCAATGGTGGATCGGATGTCCTTCATACACATGATACGTTGTCACCTATGCACTAGCTAGTCGGCACTTCAATCGAGACCGTCCAAATCATGCACATGAAAATTCAATCTAGACCGTTCAAATCATGAGAATCCCTAGATCACACTGATCATTTGTTCTAACCATCCATTTCGTGCCTATTGATTTAAGGTTAAGAATAAAACGATCAATGGTCGATATTCAACCAGCAAAATTATATGGTTAAGATCATTAGATCTGTGGGTACTTTGCTCCATGATCACAAGAATATCATTAATATCCCTGGAATCACACTGATAAGAAGATCCAGCCATCGATTTTGTGTGGATCAGATGAACGGTTAAGAATAAAAATAGTCAATGGTCCGTATTCAGATAGCAAATCAGATGGTTAAGACCAGTAATCTGTGTGAACTTTTCTCTACGCTCCGTCCAAAGTGTGGGCCCATATGTTTGACGGCCAGGATTGACATTTCTGTATCCCGCGTGTGTACGGTGGATTATTTATTTTTAACTAACGGTTAGGTCGGCGTGGTTTGTAGGTAAGGTCACGTGCGAGGACCTGGACAAGAGCACGTGCGCGTTCGCTGTTTCATCATCCGGCACGCGCTGCCTGCTCGAGAAGCATGTGAGGAAAGGATGGGAGGAGTACACGTGTGGCTCATCGGAGATCGAGGTGGAGGAATTAACGGACTGGATTGAAACAGATCGGTGCATCGAGGCGTGTGGGCTTGATAGAAACACGCTCGGGATATCAACCGATTCTCTCTCGGAATCCCAATTTACACAGAAGCTTTGCTCTCCGCCCTGTTATCAGAACTGTCCCAACATCGTTGACCTCTACTTCAACATCGCTGCTGGTGAAGGTGAGTCTACTCGCGGCACGTGTGCCAACATGACACATGTGTGAGTTCATTTCATAAATTGGGTTTGTCACACGTGTATTAGAAAACAAATGAATGGTTGTATTAAAATCTGACCGACGGTATATATGTTATGGAGCTCTGTTGAGCCCACACGTATGTAGAAGGCATGTACATGCCACACATGTGCCAGCATGGCACATGGGTGCAAGTTCTAATCCGTTCATCAATGAGATATCACTGTGGTCCACTTGTCAGGTGGGCCGAAATTCAATGAACAAATGGATATCTGAAAAAGACTTGCTGAAGTTTTCTTACTCGCTGAACTGTTTCTAAACTTGTGGTCCATTTGATGAACGGATCAGATTTATATCGCAGCCAGCTTATCTATCACGTTAGATCTACCAGATGGACGGCTTGGATATTGCACTTGTTAGCTGCCATGTCACTCGCGATGGCTTGTGCTGACTTGCATTGTACAGAGCATTTGGACTTATGAAAGCTCTGTTAGCTGCCATGTCACTTGTTAGCTTAATATGACCGTTGGGGTTGACCATCATCTCCTAAGGGTCATGACCATACTAGATGAGTATGATGTCATGGCTGTATTGGTTGACCATTATCTATTTGAGTCCGGCTCCTCTGTTATCCCCCGACTCTATTTGTTATAGCAGTCTCAATTCTTCATGTGAAATCTATACAAACAGGAAGATGTAGAGCAAATTAGGTGAGACCCAAGTCGGTGAGACTTGATTGTGGGGCACACAATGATATATGTGCCTTAGATCCACACCATCCAAACATTTCGATAGCTCATTTTAAGCATGATTTAAAAAATTGAAGCGGACTTAAATCTCAGGTAATCCACACCACATGAAAAAGTCATGATTGAATCCTTACTATTAAAAGCTTCATGAACTTCATTGAATGTTTATATTCCATCCAACTTGTTAATGATGTCAAAAGTACGACCGGGAAGATATCATCTTGATCTAAAGCTTTTGTAGCTTAGATGAAGTTTTTAATGGTCAATTTCCTCAATTTCCTGTACTATATTTCTTATGAGATTTGAATATGCTTTTTTGGATCGTTCCTTAGATTGAGCTTTTAATAGGGATGGACAACATAACGTAGTCACGTACATCACCGTGGGCCATAGAGCCAGGTCCTGCCCACCTCAGTCGATACCTGCCCACACATACAGTATCTAATCATACCGCCTCTTAACCTTGTTGATGTGACTTGATCTACTTTCACTTGTAGGGAGTTTCCCTCATAACGTATTTTTTTAACCTTTGTGTCGTGGCCTAATCAAAGCCTGTCACATCAAGTCACATCAGTATCTAGTAACCAAACAACCCTTATAAAGATGATACTTCTAAAACAAGATTTTTGTTACGGCCATCGGTAACCAAGCCAAATCCTGTCACATCAAGTCATATAAGTGTCTATAGTGACCATAAGTCTATTGTGATCAAATTACCTTAGTTAGGACTAATACTTTTAAAATATAATTTTTTTTAAGGCGGCACGTAACCTAATCAAATTTTGTTACATCTAATCACAATCAAATTATCATGATCAAAGATGTTTTCAAAACATGATTTTTCTTACACCTGTGGATAACCTAATCAAATCTTGTCAAATCAACTCAATGAGCATATAGTAAGCAAATTACCTTTATTAGGGATAATACTTTCTAAACATGATTTTTCTTACCACCACGAGTAACCTAATCAAATCCTTTTACATCGAGTCGCATAAGTCTGTAGTGATCAAATTGTCCTTACCAGGAATTATGCTTTCAAAACATAAATTTTCTTATAGTAGCATGTAACCTAATTAAATCCCATCATCGAGTCACATAAATGTATGAAACAACCAAATTACATGCTATATGTAATAAGAAGGTGAGCTGCCAAGGGACTATGATAGCCCATTGGGCTTCACCCTGTTCCCTAAACTAAGCCTATTTATTATGAAGTTGGGCTAGGGCTGTGTCTAAGAGACCATTGACCTAGCTCAACCCACTTTGGGTTTAAAGGATCATCAAATATCTTCCATGGTGGGGCACACTTAAAAATGAACAACTCAGATCTTAGATAGAAGCCAGTGGCTGGGTCTAAGATCCAGCCAGGCTCATTATTGAATTTATCTCAACCATCCATTTCCTTCTACACATGTTGCACACTTGATGATCCGTCCGACGGTGGGACCCGCGTGATTATAGGCTTGGATTTATGCTTAATCATCTAATTAATCATAATATGTACAGGTGTATTTCTTCCCAAACTATGTGAATCACAGGGCACAAATGCTCGTAGAAAAATGGCTGAGATCGAAAGCTCTCGCATCGTAGTGCCGGGACCTGAATCAGCGGCGAAGGACATCGTGGTGGCCCCCGCAATGTCGCCGCTCTGATCTGTACCATCATTTCTCACATTTCATGTGAAACGTGTGAAGAAGATCATCTAGGGCATTTTAGATTAGTGTAAGATTATGATTTCTGTGTAATTGAGCTATGGTCCACCATGATCAAATGTGTACACGTGTGCATTCACGTGCAACTCACGTGGGAGTGGTTTTTTTTATTTATTTATTTATCTTTATATCTTTCGTGTGATTTATTAAAATTCAAATGTTGGGAAGTTCTGATATGCTTGCTTGGGTTGAAAATGGCACGTGTGTTGTGCTCGTGTGAATATAAGTGCTTGTTTTATTCGGTCATATTTTTGTCTTTTCGGTAATTATTTTTTTTATTTTTGTCTTTTTTGGTAATTGGTAAATGGGAGTGAACGGTGCAATTTCTGCCCACGTGGCATACAACGATGAGATCCAAACCGTTCATTGTATTTCCAATTGCTAACAGGTATTGTTCCGGAAATCTTGGATGATCCTAGCCTTTTAATTGGTGGCACGCCCTGACCACTTAAAGAGAGAATCAGCAACGGTTCCAATTGCTTGGCACTAGATAGATGGCTCCGATTGATGCATCACCCAATATCATGTACTAAATTTTACACGTGGCATGCACTTAACTCAAATCCAACCGTCCAAATTCACTATCCAAAAAGCCAAAAGTGATATTGAATGAACGGATCAAACTTCGATCAATGAAAATATTTTTATTAAATCAGGACCCTTAACTACTTTTCATCCAACCATCCATTTTATGTCGATCAACAGCCGGATTGACTGTTAGTTGGAAGTGCGTTTATTGATTGAACCATTTCAAATCGTCTAAATATAAGGACGGTTTCTGTACGAGTTAGATGAATACCACATCTCCAAGTTCCAACTTCATGTGTATGAAGCATCATATTCCGCCAGAGTACCAAAACTTTCCTCATCTTTTGCAGCTTATCTGGGACCTTAAGAGTTGGGCCAGGCCAAAAGCCCATGACAGTTTTTAATTCTTAGGCCCACATCTGCGACGGTGTAAAGATCAATGTTATATAAATCCTCCAAGTCCAAATGGCTTTCGTACCAATGGATAGGATTGTATAAGAAGCAATGGGTGGCCTGAAAGGACGGCTTTGGATACATGTAAGACCTGATGGGCCTGAATTTGGGCCTAATAGATAAATGGGTTTTGGATTTGGCTTTAATTTCAATTAAAAAACTAAAAAATAAACTGGTCGGTCCATCTTAGGTACATGAGCCCATCCCAAGCTGGACTGAGTGAGCATCAAGACCAGGTTTGAACCAGCCCATTTTTCTGGGCCCACAATACCAGCCCAAAGCCCAACCAATCTACATACCTTCTGCCCTCTGGTCCAGTGCAACCTCGCCGTTCAATAGGTGGGCCTAAAATGAATTGAGCCAAAATGGTCCCATCACCAAAGCTGTACACCAGTAGAACTGAGTCAAGCTTGGCTCAGGTTGGCCAGTAGCTAACTCCAGTTTGAACTCGGCTCGGGTCAGTCCTTGAGCCTGACTGACCAGCTCGACTCGATTTGGTCAACAGCATGGGCCAGTTCGTGTCGAGTTCGAGGACCGTGGGCTGGCCCAATTTTGCTCGCCCAAGTCCCTCCATCTGTTTGGGCCGAGCCTTAAGGACTGGGGTCAGCCATATTTGTGGACCCGATTACTAATTAGGGTTTTGCATCTACCCAACAAACAAATGGGCTTAGCCCAATGTTTGAAAATTGGTGAGCCGAGAAATCGAACTATGGGCCCAGCTCAACCGAGTTAAATTTCTTAGATCGCGGCCTTAGCTGAGCTAGGACTCAAGTCCATGGCTCATGGATTAGACTTGGACATGCTTAAACCTAGCCCATTTCTCATTCCACCCAACATCACTATGATTTTTCCTCTTTATGGCCTACCTTGAATCCTTCAGGAGTGTCTCTAATGTTGGTGGGCCTACAACGTCCATGTCTTTCATATCAAAATTAATTATCAAAGATTCGAATGCTATAATAGACTCCCATGACTTTTTTTCGCATACCTAGAAAATATCGACGGCTATAAATGCCTCTTTTAGTTCTCTACACGTGCCCCTAATACAATGGCCATAGCCCTTGGTGGCTGCCAGCTTGAATCCATATGAACCTTCTGGAAAGAGCTGTAGCCTACTAGCCTGTATAAATAGCCATCAAGATCTCCTTTTCTCACTACCCCTCTTTCAGGTTGCAAGAGATCTAAGCCTTCTGTATCTTTTTTTGTTGGGTGTGATGGGATCTGATCCGTGTCCTTAGCTTTTGTGACCCTTGTGGCCCAGTCGTGCATACGCATGGAAAGCAACCTAAGCATGTGTTGATTGGTCTACCTAAGCGAGGACCATTTGTGGTGGGCTTGATAAGCTAAGGACCAGATAAGATCCCATCTGACCCACTCAAAAAAAAAAAAAAGGCTGAAGAATAACATGACAATTTTGCCCTTGTCATTATGGGTTTATTTTGCTCTACAGCCATAGTTTTTATGGCTAATTTGTACGTGGTAGGTGGATATTTTTGTCAGGATCTTTTTTTTTTTTTTGACAAAATTCAATTTTGAAATTGTCTTAAATGGTGTGAACGTTTTTTTACTGTTCTCTCATGTACCTTGATGGGGCCCACTTAATCTAGATCATTTTCATTGTGAGAAATAAATCCATTTATGAGCCGGCCCATCTTTGCATACTAGGAAATGGTCACCTGTTTTTGGCCAATCGTGGTTCAGTAGGGTCAGGTTATAATGGAAAGGTTTCTCACAATGGAAATGGCTCAAATTAAGTGGGCCACATCAAAGCACACATGCTAAAATGGTAAAAAGAATAAATGCTAATGACAATTTTAAAAATAAAATTAAATTTTATATATATATATATATATATATATATATATATATATATATATGTGTGTGTGTGTGTGTGTGTGTGTGTGTGTGTGTGGAAATGGTACTATGAGGTTGACCTCGTGGCAACTTTACATGATGTCGAGTTGTATGTGTGCGTGTATATGTGTGCGTGTGCGTGTGGAAATGGTATTATAAGGTCAAGCTCGTGAAAACTTTTCATAAGGTCGAGCTGTGTGGCCCCACTGTGATGTGCGTCAAACATCAACACCTTGCATTTGATGAGCCTCCTTTAGGTTATTGGATATCCCAAAAATCAGTCGTAGAGGAATTAAGTGAGTCATACGTTCTAAAACCATGTGAAGACATGCTTAAAACATATAAAAGCACTAGGTGGGCCCCCCCTGAGTTTTGGAGGTGGCTGAAACTTGATTTGACCCTCATTCAGGTGAGACACACACAATGATTCAACTGGATTTGTGAACCACATTTCGGTGGGCTCAATAAACGAGTATGAATGTTTTAACAGGAAGGTAAACCCTCTCAACTCTTGTTTGTGGTGTGGCCCACCTAATTCATGGATTGACTTGATTTTTGATCTTGTGGCCCACCATAGAATGGTGCATCTGACTGATGAGGTTGATGTTAGACACACATCACGGTGGGGTCCACACAGCTGGACCTCTTGAGAAGCTCCCATGGTCAACCTTTCAGTATCACAGGTGAGTGTTTATTTATTTATATATATATATATATATATATATATATTATATATATAAACACTCACCTGTGAACCAGCTCGTACTAACTTTTTTGAGAACCCATTATACGTGATGGAGATCCAAAATTTGAACCCATGGCACGTGTGCAAAGGTGCGCATGTGCGCAGGGGAGCAGGAATCTCGCTTAACTGCTTTTCATCAACCATCCATTCCATGTCGACCAATTGGTCCAGTTGAACATTTGTTGAGAGTAATGTTTAGTTGATTGAACCATTTCAAATGATCTAAATACATGGACGGTTTCTGTACAAGTTCGATGAAACATTTACTAATCCCAACTGCATGCGTATGAAGCATCATACTCCGCCAGAGTTCTAAATTTTTTTCTCATCTATTGGAAACTCACTGGACTGTAAGTGTTGGGCCAAGCCCAAAGCCTATGACAGGTATTAATTGTTAGGTCCACACCAGTGGCCATGTAAATACCAATATTTTACAAATCAAGTCTAAATGTTTCCATTCCAACGGCTAGGATCGTGGGACCGGCAATGGATGGCCCATCTAAAGGTTTGCCAGCGGCCTGAAAAGACGGCATTAGATACATCTAAACATATGGACGGCATCTGTACAAGTTAGATGAATGCCACATTTGCAAGTTACAACTGCAGGTGCGTACTGACATGGGTGTGTACTAACACGCTAACCCAAGAACAAAAAAAAAAGTTGCAACTGCATGCGTATGAAGCATCATGCTCCACCAAAGTATCAAATCTTTCCTCATCCTGGCCCAGATCAGCTCAGCTTGGCCAGGAGGCTACCCAGCTGGAACTCGACTTAACTCAGTCCTTGAGTCTAGCTAGCCAGCTCAACAAGGCTCGGGCCGGCAGCAGCTGTGGCCGTGCGAGCTAAGGTCAGGCTGAGTTCGAGTTTAAGTTTTAGAATTTTTAATAAATAATATATAATATATATTATAATATATAATTTATTTAAATATATAAATATTTACAAACTATTTATATTAAGTGAACCAAATCGAAAACGAATTGATTTGAACCAAGTCAAGTTCGGAGCTGTGTCAAGTCGAGAGCTCAGCCTAGTTCAAACTCGACTCAAATTTGTTTCGAGGCTAAAAAATTAGCTCGACTCGGCTTGAACCCAATTTTGAGTTGAGTAGAGTCAAGCTTTTCCGAGCCGAGTTAAGTGGGTTAACCAAGCTAACCCAATTTGTGTACAACTTTACTTATGCTTACAATAACCTATCTTGAGTTGGAGAGTTGGGCCAGGGCCAAAGCCCATGATAGGTTTTAATTCTTATGCCCACATTTGTGATGATGTAAATACCAATATATAAGTCCTCCAGGCCAAATGGCCTTTGTGCCAACTATTAGGAGCACGGGATCGGCAAAAGGTTTGCCAAGCGGTCTGAAAGGATGGCTTTACATACATGTACGAGCTTTTGGGCCCGATAGATAAATGAGATTGGATTAAAAGCTTGACTTGGCTCGGTTCACACCACTTGGAAAAGCTCGACTTGGCTTGGCTCGAAATTGGGTTTGAGGCGAGTTGAGCTGATATTTTTTAGCTCAAAAAGTGAGTCCGAACTAGACCAAGCTCGACTCAACTCAGCTTGAAACTTGACTCGAACTTGACTCAGTTCGAATCGATTCGACTTGGATCGGGTTCACTTAATATAAAATATTATATATTTAAATAAATTATATATATATATATATATATATATATATATATTAAAAATCCTAAAACTTGAACTCAAACTCAACTTGTAGGCTTGAACTTGAACTCGGCTCAAGCTATTAACCAAGTCGAGCAACTTGACCAATCAGGCTACAAGTAGGGGTGTACACGAACCGAGATAGCTCGGTTAGCTCGCTTGACTCGGCCAGAAAAAGCTCGAATCAGCTCTGTTCGAAGCTGAGTTCGATCCGAGTCGAGTCGTTTTTAAGAGCTCGAAAATGAGTTCGAGCCGAGATCGAGCTAGCCCAGCTTGACTCGACTCGAATCGATATGTAGCTCAAACCAGCTCGACTCAGTTAGGTATGTATAAAAACTTTTTAAAAAGACTAGTCATTCCCTCCCCTTTCTATTTCTCCAATTTGTTTGAAAATTAGAACTCACCCGACTACAACCAACTCCCTGCCACCCTCCCTCTCTACTCTCGTCCGACCAGCGACCAGCTCAGCTCCCTGCCTGCCTCCCTCTCTCTCTCTTCGCTCTCGTCCGACTAGCGACCAGCTCAGCTCCCTGCCTCCCTCTCTCTCTGCTCTCGTTTGACCAGCGACCAGCTCAGCTCCCTGCCTCCCTCTCTCTATGCTCTCGTCTGACCAACGATCGGCTCCCTGCCTCCCTCTCTCTCTCTCTGCTCTCGTCCGACCAGCTCGCCCCGCAGCCAGCCCCTTTGCTCGTCCCGCCCAACCAGCAACCCAACTGCGCCTCTCTCTCTGCCTTGTCTCGCTGCCCGACCAGCGGAGGCCCTCTGCCTCTCTCTACTCATCCATCGTCGCCGCCCAATCAGCAACAAACTGCCTAATCAGTCCGCCCACCACCTGCCTTGCCCGCCGGTAAGCACTTGAATCGAACTCGGCTCTCCTTTTTCATTGTCTCTCTTTCTGGTTAAGGTTACAAGATATCTAAGTTGTCCACATCTTTTTTTGTTGGGTGTGATGGGATCTGATTCGTGTCCTTAGCTTTATGACCCATGTGACCCATTTGCATGTATCCAGGAAAAGCAACCCAAGCATGCATTGATTGGTACACCTAAGTGAGGCCTGCTTTTGGACTTAGCCATGTGGTGGGCCTGATAAGCTAAGGACCGGATAAGATCCCATCTGACCCACTAAAAAAAAAGTTGAAGAATAAAATGACTGTTTTTGCCCATCATTAGAGGTATGTCTCACTCTACAACCATAATCTTTTGGTAAATTAATATGAAGTGGGTGGATATTTTTGTCAATGGTTGCAACTTTGTTCGAAAATCCTGTGACCCTAAGCCGTGTGGCCCACTCATGATGTCTATGTTATATTCACCCTCTTCACTGGTTATCCCAGCTCATATTACGAGGTGGGCTTGAGATCAAATGAATTGAAAACGTCAAAACTCAAGCAAGCTACAACAAGAAATAGTGGGATTGAAAGCATATGAAGGGGTTAGATGACATATAAACATCATAATGAGCTTAAAAAAGATTTAATGGCAGGCATTTCCATCCACATTTTTTTGAATTTTCTTAATGGGATTGAGCATCTGTCGATGGCATCGATAACTGATCGATGGAAAGGAGTGGTTTGTTAATGACATCAACAGACTCTATTACAAACAAATTTAAGATATTAGAAAGCAATCTCCACAATGTCCTCAATTTTCACACTCCATTGCTCCTTTTTCGTACTCGATCCTCCATCCCCACTTCATCTCCATAATATCTTCATATCATCGCTTTTAGCATATACTTCGTCTTCACTTTATCTTTACCAGACCCAGAGAAGTTCTGCAACGAACTTAAACTTCTTTGCAGGAACCACCTTCGTAAGCATGTCAGTTGGATTAATGATTGTGTGGATTTTCTTAAGAGTCACGCCTCATTCCTCAAGCACTTGTCGGATAAAATGATGACGCACATCAATATGTTTAATTCTAGCATGGTAAACCGAGTTCTTAGCCAAATAGATCGCACTTTCACTGTCATAATTAACCGGCACGACCTCCTACTGAAGCCCAAGATGATTTATCATCATTCTCAACCAAACATATTTTTTGAACACTTTTGTTACCGCCATATACTTAGCTTTGGTTGTGGAAAAAACCACTACAGACTAAAGCTTCGACATCCAACTGATCTCTCCACCCATTAACACAAATGACTCACCGAAAGTTGATATTCTATTATCCACATTGCCCACATAATCTGAATTTACATATTCTACTAACTTGTCCCCTAATTTTTTGAATGTCGAGACGTAGTCTTGCATACCCTGAATGTATCGAAGTAACTATTTTACTGCCTTCTAGTGTTACTTTCCAGGGTTAGCCATGTATCTACTAACAACAACCACTATATGCAAAATATTTGGTCTCGTACGGATAATGACATACATCAAGCCGCCAACTGCACTCGAACAAGGCATAGACATAACATGCTTTTCATCTATTTCAAGATACTGTTCGAAATAAAGCCAAAAATGAGCTACATGGGGAATGTTAATTGGTTTTGCCTTGTCCATCACATACTTCATCAATACATTATCAAGGTATTCAGCCTGAGATAACCAAAGCTTGCTTATCTTCCTATCTATGTGTATGTCAATGCAGAAAACCCTCTTTGCAGCCCGCAGATTTTTCATCTTGAATGTCCCTGATAGTTGACCCTTCAATATATCGATTTCAGACATGCTATGACTGGTAATGAGCATGTCATCAACATACAATACCAATATAATGAACTTTTCATCACTCGGTGTCTTAAAATACATATAATGATCATACTCACTCCTGGTAAACTTCTGACTCATTATGAAATAATCAAATTTATTGTACCACTACCTAGGCGATTGTTTCATGCTGTACAACGACCACTTCAACTTGTAAACTTTGTTCTCTACCCCTCGTATTTCAAGTCTTTCTGGTTGCCTCATGTAAACATTTTTTTCCAATTCTCCATACAGGAAAGCAGTCTTCGCATCCATTTGTTCCAGCTCAAGATTGTATTAGACAACCAGCATCAATACGAATCTGATAGATACTTGCTTCAATATAGGTGCGAATATCTTAATGAAGTCGACACATTCTCTCTGAGTATATCCCTTTACTACTAACCTTGCTTGTATCTATCATGTTTCTTCTTGAAAATTCACTTACGCTCGATCGCTTTACGGCCGACGAGAAGCTCCACTAACTCTCACATCTTATTCTTGTACAAGGAGTTCATCTTGTCATGCATTACCACTTTCCACTTTTCAGCATCTACATCATCAAGAGCTTTTCGAAAAGTAGACGGATTCCTTCATCCATAATGAAAGAAAATGCAACATTCAAGTCATCCATGTATCTCGATGGTAACTTACAATCCTTTGGTGGATTCTTTTTCTCAGGTGGCTACTCCACCTGCTCATGTACATCTTCATATGTCTCAGTATAAGTCTGCGTCTCATTTTTGTCTATTTGAATGTCCATAACCAACTTTTCCACTTCCTTATGCTCATATTTACATAACAAGAATCCCTCATCGAATTTGACATCATAACTAAAAATGATTTTCCGTGTAACCCGGTCATATATCATGTACCCCTTCACACCACCACCATAGCCAACAAAAATGTACTTATTAGCCCTTTGGTCCAACTTATCTCTATTAACTGATGGTACGCAAGAGTAAGCATCGCAATCAAAAACTCGTAGCCTTTAGTAATCTACCTCTGATTACTCCACACTTCCTTTGAAATTTTCCAATCAATAGTTGTAGAAGAGGACTGATTCACCAAGTATCAAGCCGTATTAATGGCCTCAGTCTATGTTTTCTTGCCCAACCCAACATTATTCATCATGCATTGGGTCCTCTCCAAAAAGTTGGATTCATCTGCTCAATCATACCATTTTGCTCTAGTGTGTGGTGCATTATGTTATGTATCACGATTCATTTATCTTTACAAAAATGATTGACTTTCTAAGAAGTAAATTTCTCACCATTATATCATCGACACTTTCACCTTTCGCCCTGACTATTTTTTCATCATCGCCTTCCATTGTTTGAAGTTAGTAAGAACCTCGTATTCACTTTCTAGAAAGTAAACCTACATCTTTCTGAAATAGTTATCAATGAATGTAACGAATCATGATGACCATCTACCAGAAACTACGGTGACGACCCCTATACATCAGAATGCATATAATCTAGAATCCCTCTTTAGGACGCGATTGAACCCGATGAATTTGCACCCAAGTGCCTCAAGTACACCTAGAGATATCAAACCCTTCCTTGACTCAGGAACATGTCTCACATCAGTCAAGATACGCTCAATGCCATCGAACATCTTGATGCACACCAATCAAATATCAATCATGTTATGGGCACTGTCATTGCCCATAAACACCTTACTACTACTGCACTCACTATAGCTGATGAACCAACTCCTGTGAGAGGTCATGTGATATGAAGCCCCCATCTCCAAAATCCATTCACTGTCAAAGTATCTGGATTTTGATGCAGTCCGTATGTCATTACCACTCGCCTCCTCACTGGATTCCAAAGTGTTGGCCACTCTGGAAGAACTCTCTGATTTCTCATTCCTAGACTTAAGATTCTAACAATCTTTCTTCATATAGCCTGTACCTATTCACACCACCACCATAGCAAAAAAAAGTATTTATTAGCCCTTTAGTCCAATTTATCTCTCTTAACTGACAGTACGTGAGAGTAAGCATCGCAATCAAAAACTTGTAGCCTTGAGTAGTCTACCTGCTGATCACTCCACACTTCCTCTGAAATTTTACAATCAATAGCTATAGAAGGAAACCGATTCACTAAGTATCAAGCCGTGTTAATGGTCTCAATTCATATTTCCCTTCCTAACCCAACATTATTCATCATACATTGGGTTCTCTCCAAGAGAGTTCTATTCAATCGCTCAATCATATCATTCTGCTCTGGTGTATGGTACACTATGTTATGCATCACGATCCCTTCATCTTTACAAAAATGATTGAATTTTCAAGAAGTAAATTTCTCACAATTATTTGTCCTCTACACTTTCATCTTTCTCCTTGATTATTTTTTCATCACCGCTTTCCATTGTTTGAAGTTAGTGAGAACCTCGTATTCACTTTCTAAAAAGTGAACCCACATATTTTTGAAATATTTATCGATGAATGAAATGAATCATGATGACCCTCTACCAAAAACTACAGGTGAAGACCCCTATACATCAAAATGCACATAATCCAGAATCCCCCTTTAGGACGCGATCGAACCCGATGAATTTGCACCCAAGTGCCTCAAGTACACCTAGAGATATTAGACTCTTCCTCAACTCAAGAACATGTCTCACATCGATCAAGATACGCTTCATACCATCAAACATCTTGATGCACACCGATCCAACACCAATCACGTTATGGGCATTGTCATTGCTCATAAACACCTTACCACCATCGTACTCACTATAGCTGGTGAACCAACTCGTGTAAGAGGTCACGTGATACAAAGCTCTTATCTCCAAAATCCACTCATGTCAAAGTATCTGGATTTTCATACGGTTAGAATGTCACTACCACTCACCTCCTCACTGAATTTCAAAGTGTTGGTTACTCTAGAAGAACTCTCTAATTTCTCATTCCTAAACTTAGGATTCTGACAATCCTTCTTCATGTGCCCTGTTATCTCACAATTTCAGAACTTCAGCTTGCCTTTGCCCTTGGATTTGGATTTTGATTGCGAAGATCAATTGTCCCGCTAAGAATTTATTTCCACTCATAAATAGTGAATTTGTAGAAGCAATTTATTAGTCGCAATCTTCTCTCTCTTAACATTGCAGAGAACCTCATCCATTAGACACAATTATTTTTTACTATGTGGACACGCACACACAGTCCCACACACTCACGCTAGTGAAATTTCACCACCCATGGATGCTCGAACCTCTGACCGGGTGTTGAAACTCCAGAGAGTCTTACCACACGAGCAAGAGTAAGGATCCGATTTATTTTTAACTAACGGTTAGGTTGGCGTGGTTTGTAGGTAAGGTCACGTGCGAGGTAAGGCCACGTGCGAGGACCTGGACAAGAGCACGTGCGCGTTTGCTGTGTCATCATCCAGCACGCGCTGCGTGCTCGAGAAGCATGTGAGGAAAGGATGGGAGGTGTACACGTGTAGCTCATCGGAGATCAAGGCGGAGAAATTAACGGACTGGATTGAAACAGATCGGTGCATCGAGGCGTATGGGCTTGATAGAAACACGCTCGGGATATCAACCGATTCTCTCTTGGAATCCCATTTCACACAGAAGCTTTGCTCTCCGCCCTGTTATCAGAACTGTCCCAACATCGTTGACCTCTACTTCAACCTCGCTGCTGGTGAAGGTGAGTCTACTCGCGGCAAGTGTGCCAACATAGCACACGTGTGAGTTCATTTCATAAATTGGGTTTGCCACACGTGTATTAGAAGAAAAAAAAAATGAATGGTTGTATTAAAATCTGACCGACGGTATATATTTAATGGAGATCTGTTGAGCCCACACGTGTGTAGAAGGCATGTACATGCTACACATGTGCCAGCATGACACATGGGTGCAAGTTCTAATCCGTTCATCAATGAGATATCACTGTGGTCCACTTGTCAGGTGGGCCGCAATTCAATGAACAAATGGAAAGCTGAAAAAAGACTTGCTGAAGTTTTTTTACTCGCTGAACTGTTTCTAAACTTGTGGTCCATTTGATGAACGGATCAGATTTATATTGCGGCCAGAATATCCACCATGTTAGATCTACCAGATGGACGGCTTGGATATTGTACTTGTTAGCTGCCATGTCACTCGTGATGGCTTGTGCTGACTTGCATTGTACAGAGCGTCTGGACGTATGAAAGCTCTGTTAGCTGATGAGGGGACTAGACTGATATTTGGGCCATGCGAGCTGTGGGCCCCAACTACTGAACGGCCCGGATTAAACCACATTTTTCACTTCGAATGTGGACCGAACATTGAGCCCGCGCGCACGTAGCAAACACACGTGCTTAATTGGATGTGTGTTACCGTGTTTCACATCAAAGACCTGCATCACGGGACCTTAAGAGTGATGATGATCAGGCCCACAAATCAATCTGGTCCGTTCATCAGGCGGGTGACATGTGCGGGGTCCACTGGCTTGATGGCCTTGATTTGGCGACCATTCAATCACACATCTGGTGTAAAGTCACGGTGAACCAAGATATATTGATTGAGTGCACAATACTAGATGAGTACGATGTAATGGCTGCATTGGTTGACCATTATTTTTTATAGCAGTACGTAGTTCAATCAAATTCTTCATGTGAAATCTATACAAATAGGAAGATGTAGAGGAAGAGGAGATTAGGTGAGACCCAAGTTGGTGAGACTTGATTGTGGGGCACACAATGATATATGTGCCTTAAATCCACACCATCCAAACATTCTGATAGCTCATTTTAAGCATGATTCAAAAAATTGAAGCTGATTCAAATCTTAGGTAGACCACGCCACATGAAAAGTTATGATTGAATCCTCACTATTAAAAGCTTCATGAACTCCACCAAAATATTTATTTTCTATCCAACTTGTTGATGAGGTCAAAAGGATGACCACAAAAATATTATCTTGATCTAAAGCTTTTGCAGCTTAAAAGAAGTTTTTAACTGTCAATTTCTACAATTTCCTGTACTATAATTCATCTGAGATTTGAGTATGCTTCATTTTTGGGTCGTGCCCTAAAATAAGCTTTCAATATGGATGGACAACATGAACATAGTCATCGTACATCACGGTGTGCCACACAGCCAGGGGTCCCACCCCCCACCTCGGTCGATCCCTGCCCACACATGTGGTATCTAATCCGCCTCTTAACCTGGTTTACGTGACTTGATTTACTTCCACTTAATGGGGATGATATTTTCAAAACATAATTTTTCTAAGATGATATTTTCAAACCCGGTAGCACGTAACCTAATCAAAGCCTATCACATCGAGTTACGTGTCTGTAGTGACGAAATTGCCTTTATCAAAGATGATATTTTCAAAACTTGATTTTTCTCACGGCCTGTGGGTAACCTAATCAAATCTTGTCACATCCTGTCACATAAGTGCCTGTAGTGACCAAAATGCCTTTATCAAAGATGATACTTTCAAAACATGATTTTTTTCTTATGTCCACAGGTGAAACGTAATTTTTCTAACCAATTCATCCTGTCACATCGAGTCACATCAGCGTCTATAGTGACCAAATTGCTTTTATTAGGGATAACACTTTCCAAACATGATTTTTCTTACAGCTTCACGTAACCTAATTGAATCCTGTTACACCGACTCGCATAAGTGTATGTGGTGACCAAATTGTCCTTACTAGGGATGATACTTTCAAAACATGATTTTTCTCAAAGCAGCACGAAATCTAATCAAATCCCGCCACATCGAGTCATATAAATATTTGTAATGATCAAATTACATGCAATCTGCAACACGAAGGTGAGCTGCTAAGGGACTAGAGCTGAGCAGAAATGGGACCGATCCGTAGGATCCGACTTGATCCAATCCGAACTGAAGACCAGGATTGGGTCGGATCAAGTTGGCCCTGATCCGATCTGAACCGAAGATCAGGATTGGGTCAGATCAAGTTGGCCCAATCATATCCGACAGTAAATCGGATCGAGTTCGGATTAATGGTCAATTCGGACCGATCCGATTCGATCCGCACAATATTTATTCAACACTATTTCCTGTAATGTTGTTCACTCGAGAATGAGATATACCTCTTTTTTTTTTTTTTTTTTTTTTTTTAGTACCATAAAATGATCTAGAAAAATAGATAAACGACATGGATGAAATAAATACATCATGGTGGGGGTCCACAAAGCACCGACTACCAGCCATTGGCTAGTGGCATGGGGAGTAGCCAATCCATCTTCTCACCAGTGGCTCAAGGTGCCTCGAGCAGTGAGCTCTCTGCACATGAAGTTCCTTCGTGGGATGCTAGGTGGGTCCCACCGTGATGTTTGTGATTCCACACCATCCATCCGTTTTGGGATCTCATTTTAGGATATGCGGCAAAAAACGAAGTGTATCCAAAACTCAAGTAGCCCTTACAAGAGGAAATAGTGTAGGTTCAATGACCACCTTCCTCGGTTTTCCCTCTCGTCCTACACACTTGAGCTTTGGATCTACCTATTTTTTGATATCATGTTCTAAAATGAGCTCTCACAACTAATGGGCGGTGTAGATTTCTTACAAATATCATTGTGGGCCCACATAGCATCCTAATGTAGCCATGCAGAAAATCTTCATCCAATAAAAAATCCAAATCCAAACGCGGATTGGCAGGTTTACCACACACCAGCCCAACTGGTTTGGTGTATTGACATCAGCAAGTTCTGTGGGTCCTATCATGAGGTATGTGTTATATCTAAACCATCCATTCATTCGGCGGGCTCGTCTTAAGGCTTGAGCTGAAAAATAAGACAGATCTAAAGATCAAGTGTACCACACTACAAAAAGTAGTGGGGATTGAATGTCTACCATTGAAACTCTTTTAGGGGTCAAGAAGATTCGATTCAAACCGTACCTAACCCGATTCGACTCGATTTCCTTGACTGAGTCGGACTTGGCTCGGGTTAGGCCAGTAGTGCAACGAATCAGATCGAGTCGGAGGACCCGGACTCGGTCCTGAATCGGATCCAGTTCGGGCCAGACATTGAAAATTTCGGACCACCAGTCCGGCTCAGACTCGATGCCCACCTCTACAAGGGACTATGATAGCCCATTGGGCTTGGGCTTAGGCCTGTTCCTCAAACTAACCCCATTTATTATCAAGTTGGGCTAGGGCTGTGTATGAGAGACCATTGGCCTAGCTCAGCTCACTTTGGGTTTAAAGAACTATCACAAATCATCCATGGTGGGGTACACTTAATGAACAACTCAGATCTCAGATAGAAGCCAGTGGCCGGGTCTAAGATCCGGCCAGGCTCATTATTGAATTTATCTTAACCATCCATTTCCTTCTACACATGTTGCACAATTGATGATCCATCCGATCGTCGGACCCGCGTGATTATAGGCTTGGATTTATGCTTAATCATCTAATTAATCATTTTATGTACAGGTGTATTTCTTCCCAAATTATGTGAATCACAGGGCACAAATGCTCGTAGACAAATGGCTTAGATCAAAAGCTCCAGCATCGTAGCGCCGGGACCCGAATCAGCGGCGAAGGGCATCGCGGTGGCCGCCGCAATGTCGCCGCTCTGATCTGTACCATCATTTCTTACATTTCATGTGAAACGTGTGGGGAAGATCATCTAGGGCATTTTAGATTAGTGTAAGATTATGATTACTGTCTAATTGAGCTATGGTCCACCATGATCAAATGTGTACACGTGTGCATTCACGTGCAACTCACGTGGGAGTGGTTTTTATTTTTTATTTTTTATTTTTTATTTATCTTTACATCTTTCGTGTGATTTATTAAAATTCAAATGTTGGGAAGTTCTGACATGTCTACTTGTGTTAAAAATGGCACGTGTGTTGTGCACGTGGGAATATAAGTCTTTATTTTATTTGGCCATATACAAGAAATAAAAGAAATTATGTTTTTTTATGTTTGTCTTTTTTGGTAATTGGTAAATGGGAGTGAACCGTGCAATTTCTGCCCACTTGGCATACAACGATGAGATCCAAACCATTCATTGTATTTCCAATTGCTAACGTCTATTTATCCGAAAATCTTGGATGATCATAGCCTTTCAATTGGTGGCATGCCCTGACCACTTAAAGAAAGAATCTGCAACGGTTCCAATTGCTTGGCACTAGATGGATGGCTCTAATTGATGCATCACCCAATATCATGCACTAAATTTTACACGTGGCATGCACTCAACTCAAATCCAACCGTCCAAATTCACTATCCAAAAAGCCAAAAGTCATATTGAATGAATGGATCTAAACTCTGATCAATGAAAATTTTTTCTTAAATCAGGACACTTAACTACTTGTCATCCAACCATCCATTTTATGTCGATCAACGGCCAGATTGACTGTTAGTTGGAAGTGTGTTTAGTTGATTGAACCATTTCAAATCGTCTAAATATAAGGACTGTTTTTGTACGAGTTAGATGAATACCACACTTCCAAGTTCCAACTTCATGTGTATCAAGCATCATATTCCGCCAGAGTACCAAAACTTTCCTCATCATTTGCAGCTTATCTGGGACCTTAAGAGTTGGGCCAGGCCACAAGCCCATGACAGTTTTTAATTCTTAGGCCCACATCTGCGACGGTGTAAATATCAATGTTATATAAATCCTCCAAGTCCAAATGGCTTTCGTACCAATGGATAGGATTGTATGAGAAGCAATGGGTGGCCTGAAAGGACGGCTTTGGATACATATAAGACCTGATGGGCTGATATTTGAGCCTCATAGATAAATGGGTTTTGGATTGGGCTTTAATTTCAATAAAAAACCTAAAAAATAAACTGGTCGGTCCATCTTAGGTACATGAGCCCAGCCCAAGCTGGACTGAGTGAGCATCAAGACCAGGTTTGAACCAGCCCATTGTTTCTAGGTCCACAATACCAGCCCAAAGCACAACCAATCTACATACCTTCTGCCTTCTGGTCCAGTGCAACCTCGCCGTTCACTAGGTGGACCTAAAATGAATTGGGCCAAAATGGTCCCATCACTAAAGCTATACACGAGTAGAACCGAGTCGAGCTTGGTGCAGCTTGGCCAGTAGCTAACCCCAGTTCGAACTCGGCTCAGCTCAGTCCTCGAGCCTGACTGACCAGCTCGGCTCGATTCGGTCAACAGCTTGGGCCAGTTCGGGTCATGTTCAAGGACTGTGGGCTGGCCCAATTTTGCCAGCCCAAGTCCCTCCATCTGTTTGGGCCGAGCCTCGAGGACCGTCACTGGGGTCACCCATACTTGTGGACTCGATTACTAATTAGGGTTTTGCATATACCCAACAAACAAATGGGCTTAGCCCAATGTTTGAAAATTGGTGAGCCGAGAAATCAAACTATGGGCCCGGTTCAACCAAGGTAAATTTCTTAGCTTGCTGCCTTAGCTGAGCCAGGACTCAAGTCCATGGCTCATGGGCTAGACTTGGACATGCTTAAACCTAGCCCATTTCTCACTCCAACCACCATCACCATGATTTTTCCTCTTTATGGCCTACCTTGAATCCTTCACGAGTGTCTCTAATGTTGGTGGGCCTACAACGTCCATATCTTTCATTTCAAAATTAATTATCGAATCTTTTTTTAGGCATGCCTAGAAAATATCGACGGCTATAAATGCCTCTTTTATTTATCTGTATATGCCCCCTAAAACGACGGCCATAACCCTTGGTGCCTGCCAGCTTGAACCCATATGAACCTTCTGGAAAGAGCTGTAGCCTATATAAATAGCCACCAAGATATCCTTTTCTCACTACCCCTCTTTCAGGTTGCAAGAGATCTAAGCCGTCTGTATCTTTTTTTGTTGGGTGTGATGGGATCTGATCCGTGTCCTTAGCTTTAGTGACCCTTGTGGCCCAGTGGCGCATGCACAGGGAAAGCAACCTAAGCATGCGTTGATTGGTCTACCTAAGCGAGGCCCATTTGTGGTGCGCTTAATAAGCTAAGGACCGGATAAGATCCCATCTGACCCACTCAAAAAAAAAAAAAAAAGGCTGAAGGTTAACATGACTATTTTGCCCTTGTTATTATGGGTTTATTTTACTCTACAACCGTAGCTTTTATGGTTAATTTGTATGTGGTAAGTGTATATTTTTGTCAACGGCTTAATCTAGACCCTTTATAAGGATCTTTTTTTTTTTTTTTAAAAAAATAAATTAAATAAATAAATTCAAAATTCAATTTTGAAATTGTCTCAAATGGTGTGAACTTTTTTTACTGTTCTCTCATGTACCTTGATGAGGCCCACTTAATCCAGATCATTTTCATTGTGAGAAACAAATCCATTTATGACCTGCACCACCTTTGCAGACTAGGGAATGGTCCTGTTTTTGGCCATTCGTGGTTCGGTAGGGCCGGGTCATAATTGGAAAGGTTTCTCGCAACTGAAATGGTTCAAATTAAGTGGGCCTCTTCAAAGCACACATGCTAGAATGGTAAAAAAAAAAAAAAACAAATGCTAACATTATTTAAGACAATTTTAAAATTAAAATTAAATTTGCAATTAAAAAATAGTAATATATATATAGGGAAATGGTTCTATGCAGTCGAGCTCATGGGAACTTTCCATGAGGTCGAGCTGTGTGGGCCCCACCGTGATGCGTGTCAGACATCTACCCCATCAGTCAGATGCACCATTTCATGGTGGGACTCGGGCTTAAAAATCAAGTCAATTGATGACTTTCGCGGGCCACACTACGTACAAAAGTTGAGAGGGGCTACCCTCCCATTAAAATATTTATAATCATTTATTGGGCCCATTGAGATGTGGTTCACAAATTCCAGACCATCCATTGTGTGTGTCCCACTTGGATGAGTGGTTAGACCAAGTTTCAAATGCATCCAAATTTTCAGTGGGCCCTACCAAGTGCTTTTATATGTTTTAGGCATATCTTCACATGATTTTAGATGGTATGCCCACCTGAGTTCCATATACTGATTTTTGAGATATCCCATAATTTAAAGGGGACCCATCAAATGTATGGTGTTGATGTTCAACACACATCACGGTGGAGCCCACATAGCTCGACCTCATGGGAAGTTCCAATGAGCTCGACAGCATAGAACCATTTCCCATATATATATATATATATATATATATATATATATATATATATATATATATATATATATATATATATATATATATATATATATATATATACCACCTAAAATCATGTGAAGACATGCCTAAAACATATAAAAGCACTAGGCGGAGCCCACTTGAGTTTTCGAGGCAGCTAAAATTTGGTTGGACCTCTCATCGAGTTGGACACACACAATAAATTAGCTGGATCTGTGAACCACATTTCAATGGGCCCAACAAATGATTATGAATGTTTTAACAGGAGGGTAACCCCTTTCACCTACTGTATGTGGTGTGGCCCACCCAACTCTTGGATTGACTGATTTTTAAGCCTGTGGCCCACCATAGAATGGTGCATCTGACTGATGGGGTAGATGTTCCACACACATCACCGTGGGGCTACACAGCTCGACCTTATGGGAAGTTCCATGAGTCGACCTCATAGTACTCTCTCTCTCTCTCTCTCTCTCTCTCTCTCCTCTCTCTCTCTCTCTCTCTCTCTCTCTCTCTCTCTCTCTCTCTCTATATAATATATATATATATATATATATATATATATATGGCAAAACTAAGACCTCTGTATAAAAGGTCCAGATCAAACCAAGTCCTCTCTGCGACGGGTATTGCATAGAGATGTTCATGATCATTATCATCATCCAATATCATGCACTAAATTGTACACATGGCATGCACTTAAATCAAGCAGTCCAAATTCAGTGGCCCATGGTAGATTGGTAAGAAACAAAAAACCACATCGATTGAACGGTTCTAAACTCAGATCAATGAACATATATATATATATATATATATATATATATATAGGACACTTAACTGCTTTTCATCAACCATCCATTCCATGTCGACCAATTGGCCCAGTTGAACATTTGTTGAGAGTAATCTTTAGTTGATTGAACCATTTCGAATGGTCTAAATATATGGACAGTTTCTGTACAAGTTAGACGAATGCCAAATTTACAAATCCCAACTGCATGCGTATGAAGCATCATACTCCCCGCCAGAGTACCAAATATTTTCTCACCTTTTAGTAACTTACTGGACTTAAGTGTTGGGCCAGGCCCAAAGCCCATGACAGGTATTAATTGTTAGGTCCACACCATTGGCCATGTAAATGCCAATATTATATAAATCAAGTCTAAATGGTTTCCATTCCAACGGTTAGGATCGTGGCACCGGCAATGGATGGCCCATCTAAAGGTTTGTCAGGCGGCCTGAAAAGACGGCTTTAGATACATCTAAACATATGGACGGCATCTGTACAAGTTAGATGAATGCCACATTTGCAAATTACACCTAAGTGAGGCTTGCTTTTGTACCTAGCCATGTGGTGGGCCTGATAAGCTAAGGACCGGATAAGATCCCACCTGACCCACTCAAAAATAATAATTAAAAAAAAGAAAGAGCTGAAGGATAAGATGACCATTTTGCCCTATCATTAGAGGTATGTCTGGCTCCACGACCATAGTCTTTTGGTGAATTAATATGAAGCGGGTGGATATTTTTGTCAATGGCTGCAACATTGCTCGAAAATCCTGTAACCCTAAGCCGTGTGGCCCACTCATGATGTATGTGTTATATTCAGTACTCTCTTCACATGTTGTGCTAGCTCATATTACGAGGTGTGTTCAAAGATCAGGTGGATTGAAAACTTCAAAACTCAAGCAAGCTACTCCAAGAAACAGTGGGATTGAAAGCATATGAAGGGGTTAGATGGCATATAAACATCACAATAAGCTTAAAAAAGATTTAATGGCAGCATTTCCATCCACATTTTTCTTATAATGTGGCCCACTTGAGATTCGGATATGCTTAGTCATTGGGCACATTGTTAGGATCTGTGGAGCCTGATGAAATGTGTTGTTTATCTAATCAATACTTTTGCGTTTATAATTGCACACATAATTTTATGTAAACACTAATTCATTTAGAATAATATATATATTCTATTGTAAAATAGAGTTATCATTATATTGAGAACTCATATTACTCTATCATTATATTGAGAACTTATATTTTGTGTATTTTTTTTCTCTTTTTCTTTTGAGCATAGTGGATGTTTATAAATTCATGAACGTACCGAAAATGAACCACGTAAATATCGATATTGTTGTATGTGTGGTCTAGAAGGAATCTCTCCTCCCAACACTCATGTCATAACATGAACTGCTAAATGGATATCACATGGACATTGCAATGGTTCATGTTAGGAGGCGTGGAAGTGAATTCCGAATTCAAATAACACAAACGAAAGATAAATGCAAACAAAGCAAATCATAGAACATATGATTTTATGTGAACAAAACCCCTGTGGGAAAAAAAAATCACAGCATAAAGCGACAAGCAATCTACAATGAAAATGAAAGTACAAGAGATATATCAACTTGCAAATGTGAGAATCCTTATCAAAACCCTAGCTTCCCCTTTGTAACAAGCCATTCGATACTCTAATCTCACATTACACCCATATGTATGTGTGTGTGTGTGTGTGTGTGTGTGTGTGTGTGTGTGTGTAGTGTAGTGCAGTGAGTATGTGTGTGTGTGTGTGTGTGTGTAGTGTAGTGTTATACTCAGAATATGAAATAAATCATGTAATTACGTAAAATTGTGTGTGCTGTCGATCTAAACATTGTCGATCGAGTAACTTTTAATCGATTGATCGAACATGCTCAAAAGTGTCCGGAGAGTTAACAAGAATTTTTCGAATTATGTCGATCGCTCAAACCTCTAAGATCAATTGATCTAACTTGTCTAAAACTGTCTAGATACTAATCTGTTTAATCCAGGGTCTTTTAATTGACCGAGTAACCTATTCAATTGATAAAACTCTCCTATTTATGTATAGATTGAAGACATCTAAACATCAATATCCATGAAAAGTAGGGTGGCAATGGTGGGTCCCTAACCCTAATCTAGTAAGCCCTATTCCTAGCTTTAACCGGCCTAAAAGGGCCTTGGCCTTGGTTAGAGCCAATGCAAAAGGCCATAGCCTTGTCCTACTAAGGAAAAGAGTGATATGATGAAAGGTTTAGAATATTTTGGAATATCCTCTAATCCACAACAATACCAGCATATTAATAGTTTTGATAATAGAAACATGATACTTAAACCAAATTACTTTTAAACTATATATATACACATACACACATTAAATTGCATAAGAGTGTCCCCTGTGATGATGGGACATAAAAAAGAGGGCTAGCCATTCATCATTGGCCCTAACCTAGCTTGACCTGAACATAAGGCCTAGATTTTAAGCCCAGGCTTAACTCTCGGGCCAAGTTTAGAGGCCCAAGCCATAGCACTAGACCAACAAGGCTATATCAGGGGCAAGTAATGCACCTGTCCCCATTGCCACCCCTAGTTACAAGGGTTCCTTGTAATTAGGTTGTGAAGTTCTCAACTTTTCACGGCTAGTCCTACGAGAAAAGAGTCTCCTGTTTTCAATCCTTCATATGCCAAAATCCTGACATAGCTGATTTCATGAGTGGCGGTGGATTGGTTTAAGTTAGGCCCGACCCTAACACACTTCATTTATTAGAATTCGATTTCTGGTTTTTGCTTGCAACAAGCTAAAGAATCTTAGTTTCTAGCATTGTGATTGGTCTATGTCATCATGGATGTTTTTTTTTTTTTTTTTTTTTTTTTTTTTTTTTTTTTTTAAATTTAAATTTTTAATTTTTACACACACACCCCACACACTCACGCCTTAGCGGGATTTCACCACTTATGGATACTCGAACCCTTGACCGGGTGTTGAAACTCCTGAGAGTCTACCACCATAGCAAGAGTAAGGATCCATGTCATCATGAATGTTGCCAGCACCATTGAATTAAATACAGTGTATGATACTGTGCCCCAGTTAAATTGCAACAAGTAGGATTTTTATACTCGTAGCAAGTAGAGGATTCAAATTACATCTATTAAACAGAAAATGGACTGTGACCTATTTCCACCCTACCAAACCCACTTCAACTCCAACCATACCATTTGTATATCTGTTGACTTGTTTTGGGTTTTGGGTAGGGTTGGCTGGGGTCATTTGGCTCCCACTGGTAAGCTGTATGATGGGGGAGGGGGGTAAAAAGCCAGTCAAAACGACATGGGTAAAAAGCCAGTCAAAACGACATGACACCCACCGTTGAAACTTTTTTTAAGGCCTACCATGATGGTTAACTATCATCCAACTTGATCATAAGGTCATATGGACTTGGATGAAGGGAAAATACAAATATCAGCTTGATCTAAAACTCCTGTAACCCTCAAAAAAAAGTTTTCAACCGAAAGCATTTAATCCCCACCGTGTGGTCCACTTGAGCCTTGGAACTGCCTTATTTGTGGGTTTAAAACATAAAATGATAAAAAAAAAGGATGGACGGTGTGGATAAAACTAATTAATCACGGTGGAACTGCCTTATTTGTGGGTTTTAAAAAAAACATAAAATGATTAAAAAAAAAAAAAAAAGGATGGACGGTGTGGATAAAACCCATTAATCACGGTGGTTCCTCAGGGTGGTACCCAATCCGAGTCACGCCTGAAGGCAGTGTTAAATGGACCAGGGAACCCGTCGTAGCCCAACCCAAGTCCACTTCAACTGAATTTGGGCTTCACCTCCTTCTCATAAATACAGTCCTTTGGTTTGGGTGTTGGGTGTTAGGGTTTGGTGAGAGCGAGAGCGAGAGAGAGAGAGAGAGAGCGAGAGAGGGATGTCGAAGAAGAACAATCTGGCGCGGCGGAAGCGGCAGCACGATTTCGAGCTACAAAGTAACCCTTGAACTTCTCTTTATTTACAGTCTTGCCCTCCTTGCCTTCATGTAATTTTTTTTTTTTTTTTTAAATAAAATAAAAATCCAATTCTTTTTATTTATTTATTTTGTTTAAATGAAAAACAGAAGAGAAAGAAGCAAAAGAAAAGAAAACACAGAAGCTGCAGGCAAAGAAGACGAAAATGAAAGTAATTCTCTTTCCATTTTTTTCCTCTTATTTTTCTAATTAATTCATTCTTCTTTTTTTATTTTATTTTATTTTATTTTTATTTTTAATTTGGAGATTCTATTTTGTTTTCTGTTCGTTTTGCCTATGTCGACGATGATGCAGGAACCACTCTATGTTGCCATCAACTGGGGCCCACATGCTTCCAGTGATATGAACCGTCCATTTTCTTGGTAGTTGGTACTACAATGAATAAGCTATTATCCCATAATCACGCTTCTGTGATGATTCTATCCTTTTGAGTTTTACAGATGAATGCGAGCCGCTGTAAATTTTCTTTTCATTGTCCTGAGTTCATCTATAGATAGTGATGGTCACAATCATCTATTCAGCAGCTTCAGCTTAAGTTTCTTACGGTGGCCCCGTATGTATTAGAGTCCAGAACATGGACGGTTCCGATCATTGACCCATCAGCATGTGGAGCCCACTCATGGGATCTTGGGTCATGACAGAGGCAATATGTGCTTACAGTACAATGATGGGTGAATCCCAATTCAAATTCAGGATGGATTTCCTTCCTCGCTCCATTTCCTTACTGAGCGAGAATCCAGACGCAAATTAGAGATGGTTTTTGATTTTTTATGTCGTGACCAATTTGAAATTGTGTTCTTGTTCCTATCACCCCATCCATGGACAATTGGAGATTGTGGGCCTTCCGACCAATCGGTGTACGCTTGAGTATTCAGTGGGTCTTCAAAGTAAAAAGATGTTTTTTTTTTTCTCTCTCCATGTAATCCATCATTTATACAGCTGTTATAATAGTTTCAAAGGGCTCCTGCGCCGTACGTTATAAACCGCATGTGATGTCCATAATAAACTTAATTGCAAGGGTTCTAGTGTGGGTAATTACTGTTATAATATGAATTTATGTGGAAACAATAAAAATGGAAGGAAAAAAAATAGTGATTTCGACTGCGGCACATCTGTTTCTGTCCTATTTTGTTGCCCACCAATATTGAGATGACTCATCTGAGTCAACTAGGTTCTGGATGATATTTAGAACCTTTAAAGACAAGAACACGAAGAAAAATAATAGTTGTTATCACTAATTTAACCCATATAATGATCACTATGGGCGTAATTTGTAGATCAGATCAGGTTCTTTAACAGTACATTCTATCTGAATTTTTTGTTGTTGTTGTTGTTGTTGGTATTTTTTACATGTTTTATGGTAATACAATGGTCCACTGTAATACATTATTATGGGTCATTGAGAAGTTGGTGTATGTGAATAACATCTTGCGATTTTTCATTTCCCAAATGGTTGGAATCGGTGGTAAAATAAAGACTTCCATATACTTTCAAGATGCGTATTGGATGCAGTATTGAAATTATTAGTATAATATTGCTGAACTAACCAAGTTATGTTTTCCTTTCTTAGCACTCTCATACAGGGATGGGCCTTGAATTTGCAATTATAGTTAGTTTAAGTTGGACTTGAAAGAAACATAACTGCAATTTGAGTCTAGAAGGGTGGAATGTCTTCTTTTATGTTGAAAGGAGGCTCAAAAGGTGTTTTTCTTCTTTTTCCTATTCTTTGAGATATCTTGGAGATTGTTGAATGGGCCTTTCAAGCCATAGGTTCAATATCAGTGCTCTCTTGTGCCTTGATTCAGGGAATTCAGAAAGAGAAATAAAAGAATTATTTAATAAAACCCGTTGATTGTAGTCAACTTATGTACTAGACTATTAGATAGTACTTTATTTTAATCAATTTATGTAATAGTCTATTACATCGTGCCTATGGGGATTTTGTGCTCTCATTGACAGTCCCAAGCCTGAATAAAGGAGGTTTGTGTTAGGTTGGCAGTTGACGTCAAACTTATGCCATAACTTCCATCATGAATCTGAACTATATGACATTCCAAACTCATGGTAGGATGTTCCCTATAAGCAACACGCTGCATTGGAACTCGGATGTAGTGAGAAATGGGCAAGGGTTGGCTAGGGTCTCCCTCAAAAGTGATGTGTTGCAGCAACGCCAAGTTGCCGTGACAAGTAGGTGAGGGCTCCCATGCCATTCTGGACATGTGCAGGTAAAGAAGCTGGTGCAGGAGAATGGGATTCGCCTTGAACATGGAATATAGGAACAGTGACAAGTAAGAGTATGGAGTTAGTAGATACGATGAAACGAATGAGAGTTAAGGTAGCATGCATTTAGGAGACCAAGTCGAACAAGGGCTGAAACTAGAGACATTATATATAAACTTTGGTATGTAGGAAAGGACAACAATAGAAATAGGATAGGGATAGTGGTAGATAAAGATTTAAAGGATAAAGTTGTAGATGTTAGGAAAATAAGTGATAGGATTTTATTAACAAATCTTGTGTTAAGAGAGGAGATAATTAACGTTATTAGTGCATATGTACCTTAGGTAGGGTTCAAGAATTGAATCAAAAGACACTTCTGGGAGGATATGGATGGACTAATGCAAGGAGTTCCGCATGGAGAGAGGATATTTGTAGGAGGAGACTTAAATGGTTCATGTATGAACAGAAAATAGCGGATATTAGAGCATACATGGAGGATGTGGTTTTGGGACAAGAAATGAGATGGGGGATTCTATCCTTGATTTCACTATGGGATACAATCTAACTTTAGCAAACACGTACTTTAAAAAGGGAGACGAACATTTAATAACTTAAAAAATTGGATCATATACAAGCCAAATAGATTTCTTTTTTACTTGGGAAAACATAACAATCAATATATAAGGATTGCAAGGTTATACCAAGAGAGAGTCTGACTATGCAACGTAGGTTGATGATTATGGATGTTTACATTAAGAGATGGTAGAAAGGAAATGGAATTAATAGGTGTCCAAAAACTAGGTGGTAGAATTTAAAAGGAGAGAAAACAATGTGTTAGGAATAACTTGATGGAAGAAGGAAAGTGGAATGTTGAGGAAGAAGTAAATAATATTGGATGAGATGGTTGACTGCATTAGGAAAGTCACAAATGATATTTTAGGAGTATCTAGAGGGAAAAGCCAACCATATGAGGAAACTTTGTGGTGGAATGACAATGTACAAAAAACAATTTATGAGAAACGTTCATGTTTCAAAGCCTGGCAAGGGATTACAAATGGTGAAAATTTTGAACAATATATAAATGTTAAGAAGTTTGCTAAGAAAGTAGTGAGGCTAAACATAAGGCTTATGATGATCTTTACAATATATTGGGGACAAGAGAAGGTGAAAAATATGTCTTCAAACTCAACAAAATAAGAGAGAGGAAGGGAAGTGATCTAGATAATGTTGGATGCATTAAGAGCAATAACGAATGTTACTAGTAAAAGACAACGAGACCAATGAAAGGTGAAGAAGCTATTTCTAGAACTTATTACGTGACAACAACTCTGAGAACACAGGGATGTCAGATACCATAGATACTTCGTAAGATTATGATGTCTGAAGTGAAAGAAGTTTTAACAAAGATGAAAATAGAAAAAGCCCTTGGACCAAATGGTATACCAATAGAGGTTTAGAAACGTATGGGAGGTGCTAGGTTATTTTGGTTGACAAAGTTGTTCAACAAGGTTGTAAGATTGAAGAAAATGCCAAACAAGTGGAGGAAAAGTCTGTGGTACCTATTTATAAGAACAAAGGAGACACATAGTTGCAATAACTATCGTGGGATTAAACTTATGAGCCATGCTATGAAACTTTGTGAGAGTGATTGAGCAAACACTATGGCATGAGATAAATGTATAAGAAAATCAATTTGGTTTTATGCCCAGGGTCTAACATTGAAGCTATTGACAATTGATGGAGAAATATAGCGAGAGTAGGATCTCCACATAGTCTTTAGAAAAAGCATATGATAGGGTCTATAGAGGGTTAATTTGGTAGGTGTTGGGAAAGGAGTCTTAAGAGGAGATATTGAAATTGTTAAAGATATATATGAGGGAGTGGCAATAAATGTGAGGACCACTAGTGGAAAGACAAGTGAGTTCCCAATTACCCTAGGCTTACACCAGGGGTCAACATTGAACCCGTGCCTTTTCGCTTTAGTTATGGACGAGTTAACGAGGCATTTGCAGAAAGAGATCCAATAGTGTATGTTGTTTGTAGAAGACAGTTTTTATTGACAAGATGAGGAAGGGCTTAAATGCAAAGCTAGATTTATGGAAGGATGCTTTAGAATGTAAAGGATTTAAAATTAATTAGACTAAAACAAAGTAGATGGAGTGCAATTTTAGTAATAATATGGGTGAAAATGAGGAATTAGTTAAGATTGCTGACCAACAAGTTTCACAAAATTACCACTTTTGATACCTTGGGTCAATAATTCATGAGACTGGAGAGATTGAAAAGGATGTTGCCCATAAAATTCATGCTGGGTGGAAGAAATGAAGATGTGCCTTTGGAGTTTTATGTGATCGTCGTGTATTGCTCAAATTGAAAGGGAAATTTTATAGGATAATTGACCATCCATGCTTTTTGGACAAATGTTGGACAGTTAAAGAACAACATAGATGAGTTACCCGAAATGAGGATGTTGAGGTTGATGAATGGCAAGATGAGGAAGGGCAGAAATAGAAATAAATGGATTTGAGGGAACTTAGGAGCAGTACCAATATGTAATAAGATGATGGAAAGTAGACTTAGATGGTTTGGTCATGTGCAATGGAGACCAAGAATCACATCGGTTCAGAGTGAGTTAATACAAATTGAAGGTTCTAATAGGGCATGGGGAAGATCCAAAAGGATGTGGGTGGAGGTAGTAAGAAAAGACTTACCTTTGGTCTAGCTGAAGGATTGGCCTTTTATAGAGTGGAATGGCGGAACGGGATTCATTTAGCTAACCCTAATTAATTGGATAACACGTAAATGATGATGATGATAATGGTGATTTAATAAAGCCTTGGTTTCAATGCGTGTGTTCAAGGGAGGAAAAATAAAATAAAATGAAACTCTCCATGATAAATTGCAGCATCAAGTCCTAGGAGTCAAGGGCTCATTTGGACACACCCTCCCGAAAGGGCGTTTGAGGCCTAAGTGCCATTTTGATCCAAACAGCAGTTGATGTTGTCCTTTTGGATGCACTTGTGCAAATCCCTGTCTCATCTCCCATTTGAAAAAAAAATAGGTGCTCAGGAGTTGGCAAAAAGCAATATGATTTGTTTTTTTTTATTTTTGCGAAGTGGTCCAAAAGAGCAGGCTTGGGGCCCCCTTTTTGGGTGTTAGTGTTTTGGATTCGAGTAGTTGGAGCTAGGGCATGGATGATCATATCAAGCCTAAAAAATGAACCAACCTTTGGATCTGCTACTGCTTTCCCTCCTGTGGGACCAGATTTTCCCACTAGCTACCATCAAAATTCAGCTTCAGTGAACAAATCAGCATGTTTCTCAGCTCCGGCCATCTCTTCTATTTTCTTATCCCACTTCTAGCCATCCTAAGGTCACCGTGGATCACATGGGTAAACTTTTTATAAAGCCATCATCCACTCTATTATTTTCTCAATCACCTAATCCCAACTTTGGACTTGTTTTGGGAGGCACATCTACTAGTAGAGTTTGGAGTTGTACTACTGAACTGTACTGGTCCGAATGAGACTGAGCCGACTCAGACGAGTTGTCAAACCATGCAGCTATTGCGTTCTGGAGATGACCACCAAACAAATATTTTCCAAAGAATCCAATCTCTCGCATAACCAGAATGTTGCTAACTTGCTATCAAAACCCAGCCGTTTTTTTTTTTTCTCTGAAAGATAAAAACCCAGTCCTTGTTGATTGACATCAGTGTAAAATGAGGAAGAAAGGCCATTTTCTAGGTTTGTTCAGCACGACAGGATATATTATGGTATGAATGTTTATGACATTGATGTAATCATCATAGCTTTTATGTTCACTTCATTTGTCTTTTAGTTTTGAAAAAGGCAAAATTATCATGAGAAAACAATGCACTAATTAATAAAATTCTTAATTGTGGTTTGATTGCTTATTCTAAGGGTGCATTTGGTTGCACAGAATATCATGATATTTCATGATTAATCAGTCTAATTTAGTGCAAAATTCAATGATATTAAATGAAATTTGGTGCAACCAAACACACCCTAGAGAAGAAAAAGGAGGGAAATGTGATTTGTAGTAAATGCAGTCCTACAATGGAGAGACCCTTGACTTTCAGACAATGGCATTTCCGTGGATTCTTTTTGCATTAAATTTTTTTTTTTTTTTTTTTCTTTTCTTTTAGATTTTAATAGTTGGGTTTTGTTTTGTTGGTATGGATTAGATCGACCGCAACGGCAAAAAGAAAAAGGGTGCCGGTGGTTTTCAGGTTGGTAAGAGAAAACTGAAGACCAAATTGACGGCATTGACCAAAGCCAAAGCCGCCCAAGCAATGGAGCTTGATAAATAACTGGGGATTTCAGCAAATGGGTAAGTTTCTTGCAATCAATTGATGCGAAGGCGGAGTTGGGAAATGATCTTTGAAGCCATGCAAAGGAAAGGAAGAAAGGTGGTTTTCTTTTGAAGAAAGGTGGTTTTCTTTTGTTTTTATAGTCTTTGTTATATCTTTGTAGTTCTTGAGCTTTTGCTTCAGATATTTAAGTTGACATGAAATCCATGTTTTAATGAAAACCGTCAACTGTCTGAATTCAACAAACAGATGTCCATTAATCACAAGTTTTTCAAGGGTTTGTGTGATTTGGAGAACATGGCCTATCCCTGATGGGCCTGCAATATAGATGGTTAAATTCATTTCATACATTTGCGTTTATTTGCTGGTTTTTATTTTCATCTATCATGAATGTTTGGGCACACTCGATGAATGGCTGAGTTCTTGCACAAAAACAGCTGGCTGATATCTGCCTTGGGCCAGACTTGGGCTCGGGCTGTGTAATATTATGGGCCATGCTCAGGCCTAAGTTTTACTTTTCAGGATAGGCAACCTCAGCATGGCCTAGCCAAGACCATTTATGGAAATCTGGGGGCCATTCATAATGCGGGGGCATTTTTACACCAGGCTTGAGTGAAGTGGCTTGTGGAATGCAGGGGCACACTTGGGGTGGGTGGCTTGTTTGTGGCGAGTGGATCATGTGAGGCGAGCCCCACCCGTGTGAGGCGGGTGACTCATGTGAGGCAGAATCCATGTGATGTAGGGCTCATGAAGGGGGTTCAGCCGAGGACCTAATCCATCGGATGTGGAGCTTGGGCCAGGAGATAAATGAATTGATTTGAACACTCTATCAATTCAAGCTTTTAGAGCAAGTGGTTAGCTATGGGGTGATTAATACTGAGGTATTTTCACACCAGGCTCGAGTGGAATAGCTTGTGGGATGGCTTTGCTGTTACCATGTCCTGAATCAAGATATGGGTATACCCACTAATCATGTGGGCCCCTGCTGGATGGACATCGGATTGCTAGTAAAAAAAAAAACAGAGTTATTTGTGAGTCACTTGATTGAGTGTGCAAGCCTAGTTCTTATTTCATGGCTTATTTACAGTAAACCCTTCCAGATGAAAGTCCCATCTCTCGTGGGTTGATTTTGAGGAGAGTACCCAAACCCTACCCATTTAGAACTTCTGGACCTAGACATGCCTTGTAAATCTGAATTTTTGGAACCAGACAATCGTCCGAACCCATTTGCAACCAAACAAATAGAGTCGACCGAACCCATTTGCAACCAAACAAATAGAGTCGACCGAACCCATTTGCAATCCTACAATTAGTTTTATCGAATGCCATGAAATCTCACACACATGCTAAGTTAGAACTTGCATTGCATTGACGTATCCTTACCCGCAGAGAGACCTACTTCAAAATAAACTGTCCAACCAGCTGGTCCCTCTACAGGTGGAAAATGGCTCAAAATTTGAAATGATCCTATGAACTGTTACAACAGTCAACTGTCCAGATCCAATGAAGAAATGTCTATCAATCAGGGGTCACAAATCATCATCTAATCAACACTTGTCCCATCTATACTAACCAGAATGGTCTACAACACCCAAAGGGAGACCCAACAAATAGATGGTTTAAATTGTTGATTGAGCTGATCTTCATGTAAATGATCTTGACCATCCATTTCATAGGAGATTAATGTGATAGTTAGAATCAACCATCCCATCTGAATAACTTTTGCAGAGTAGCCCATGCCATTTTATCCGCACCCAATGGATCATCCAGATCGATCATTTGGACTGGTTATGTGTCTAAATAAAACTAACTTCACACGCAATCACACCACAGTAATTACAAGAAAAAGAGGGTCATCACATCTCGATAAGATATATAACTTAAACATACATCTCGATATCTAGAAAACTAGATATGTATCATTCGAACAGTTATTATAAGAAAAAGAGGGTCATCACATCCTCACCAGAGTAACGATCTACTACAATCATACATCTCCTCCTTAGAAAACTAAGGAATTATAACAAAGAGGGATCTCACAGCCCTCATTAGAGGATCAATCTACAATTATAAGTGCTCTTATATCACTCTTTTAAGAAACCCCCAACAGCTTCTTTATGTCCTCCTGCAAACATAGCAAATTAAAAATAAAAAATAAAAATGCATCAGACCATAGATTAAAAAGAGTCATCCCATAAACGTCCTGGCCTGGCCCACAGACCCATACTCGAGCTCAGGTTGGGGCCTCATATTCTATAACTTGAGTACAGATCCAGCTCATTTATTTTTCGCCCTGAAAATCAGGCCCTGATGCAGCCTACAGGTTTAAAATTAAACCCAAGTCCTGTCTCTGCTGGGTTAGCCTGAGAGCCTCATCCGCCGGGCCAGTCCAGCCCATTGACATCATTAGCTTAATCACAATATATCTACAAAGAGAATAGCTACATTGCTCTCATAGCACTATTAAGTTACACCGCTCCCCATTGCATTGCGACACAAACAATCTAATCCATTGATCTACACTGTTCTAGGTTCAACACACATTTCATGGGCTACCATACAAACATGTCATCAATCTGACAATCTTAACCATCTAATCAGTAGCATTTAATATTGATGGTCAGGATAATTTACACAAAAATAGGTCCAATCAATCATTTGATCCATACATTTCATGGGGCTTATCATGGATTGATGATCATCCAAGGCTTAAAAAAGAGTGGCTATGAGAAAATACAGCTAGATTTAGGATGGACAAGATCATCCCATCAGCGTGATTTCTGCATAGTAGCCCATGCAATGAGTTTTAGATTAAATGGACAGTTCAGATTGATCGATTGGACTGTCCAAATGACCGAAAGGGTTCAAGCTTGTGCTTCTGTGGTAGAGGGTGCGTTTCGACAGTGAGGTCCATGACTTGATAGTTCTCTAATAACAGTTGAGCATTTCTCATCTACTAAAAGCACCATGTATAGGGTGGTGATTCATCTAAACGAGTGCATGAATTTCCATTGTAAAATTGTGGGTCTCACTTTGAATAGATCATGGGGGAATTACATTAATTGAATGATCTTAACCATACAATCTGTGGCCAGCAAATACAGCCAAGAGTGTTGGTTGTGGTTCAAATTCAAGCAAAAATCAGATGGTTAAGATCATCGAAGCAGACCCCCAACAAACAAGGGGTTCCACAAGTTTGACGGCTTGGATTGCTAGATCACTCTCCATTTAAAAATTGGTGCTAGGATTTCAAAGTTGTAGCACAAGTAAATAACATTAGTTTTTTTTTTTTTTTTTTTTTTCTTTCAATTTTTACCTCAAAGCTGAGAGGGGTTATTTCAGGTTTGTAGTGGTTCACAACGTTTCCGTCCTTGTCCACAAGGAACTTAGAGAAATTCCACTCAATGCTGTCCCCAAAGATACCGCCTTTGCTTGACTTCAAGAACTTGTACACGGGAGCTGCATCATCCCCATTTACATCAACCTTAACACAAAACACAAAATGGATCACCAATGATGATGATGTTGCTCAAAAATATGAACATCTATCATGAGCTATGATGAAACTCTGATATCCCAAAAATCAGCATTCCACACCAATATCAGTATTTTCAAATCCATCTATATCTTGGATAATCATCAATGAATTTTAGATAGTAATGGATATCATATTCATACAAATAGGAGCGGAACCCCAAACATTAGAGTGCGTGATGTATGCATCATATTCATTACCATGGTGATGTCCTATCTAATTGCAGTAATGTATACATCATAATCATTACTATAGCTATCTTGTTCGGCTTTATAAATCCTATTTCGTGAAATGCCTATGGTTCGGGACGAATTGCAGTTTTATGAGGATTTGTTCCTCAAGGGCCAAGGCCACCGATCGGTTTCTGGGCATGTGTGGAATACTAGGACACGTGAAATAAGGTCATAAAAAGACTCCTCAGTCCTCAGTGCATCACCGAAAGGGTTGGGCACATCCATCAAGAAAGGTCCGAGAATCGGCTATAAAAAGTATGTGTTTTTCTCTTCATTCACTGTAGAAAGGACTGTTCTTTGCTCAGTTCTCTTCCTTAGAGAAACTAGTTTTGCTTGCAGCAGTTTGTTTTCAGCTAGAATATTGTGTCATGCCTAAGCATCGTTCTATGAGAGAGCTCCCTCAATGTTGGGAGATCTGACTACCTATAGGCACCCGCAGGCCGTTACGGAAAAAATGGCCAATAACAATCCGTCACAGGGCCGATACCTTCAAAAAAAAAAACCGAAAGGTGTTAGGGCTGCTATGGAGGCCATAACAGCCATTATGGGCATATCGTAATGGTAATTATATTGTATTTGATGTCTTTAATCAAGTTTTATGTTTCCTTTTCCGTTCGAGATTCTTCCCAAGGCTATATATATATGGGTGTAAATGGGATTAGGAAATATTCCTAAGGGTTTTCAAATTTGTCCAAGGGTCTCAAAGGGTGTAGCAAGGGTGAGATTTGAGGTTGTTCAAATCGGGTAAGCTCTTTTTTTTTTTTTTTTTTTTTTTTTTTTTGTAATTTTTGCTTTAATAGTGATATTTGTCACTTTGTGCCGTGGTTTTTCCCCGAAAGGGTTTTTCCACGTTAAAATCGTTGTGTTCTCTTGGTGCTTGGTTTGTGCGGTTGGATTACGCTACTCTCTTAGATTCACCTCTGTGTGCTTCCGTGGTCCCCCAACAAATTATGGTAGACGTTACAGGGGGCGATAACGGCCCGTATCGTAACAGTAATGATGGCGGCCGTTATGGCCATCATTACCGTTATGGAACACCTTACCATGAAAATCACCTGGCACAAAAATTAGGTTGGTCTGCTCATCAAATGGACCACATTGTTAGAATCAATGGACCGCTAATCGTCTAACCCAACATACAGGTCAGTGGATTGTCCTGATTTTTTTGAGAAGGGTGATCCTTACGGTGGAGCCTACCATTTTCATGGTACAGATGTTGTACGAAAATGCTATATCAGTGGGAAAGATGGGATGGCACCACAAGTTGCGATGTTGTTGCCTGTAGGTGATCAATTCTCCAATGGTTGTGTATGAAGTAAGACATAGGGTCCCATCATTGATGTGGGTTTAGAATCTCTATCTGTGTTTGCCTGTATGGCTTTATTTCGATGTTGAATTGAGATGAATTGCTATACTTCAATTCCATAAAGTGGAAATGACAAGAGTGCAGTTTTCCCCATTCTACGCACAATGATGGACTAGCCCCAATTAGCAATTCTGGTCATTTCGAGTTAACGCGAAATGTATAGAGCTGCAACTAAGGTCTGATCATCAACATGAATTGTAGTGTTGCCTTCTCAATTTTGGTCACATCCTCTACATTTAATGGAATTATTCCATTTCAGTTCAACTGAACACCCTCTGTATGCCTCGAATCTTGATTTGTGTTTGCATATGTGTGTTTTCTCAATCTTACTTTTTGTTTACATCTATGCGTCGCAATGCAAGATTGGGGACCTTCTACCCATACAGTAAGGAGCACATGAGTACAGGAGAGATGAAACATTCTCACTATCTTTAGCTTTCGGCATGGGAAATAAGATCTGCGCTCGATTTCATGCCCCATGTGCTCTAGCTACTATGATTAGAGATCTACAATTAAGAGGAATGGAAATACACACCGGGTTTAAATAATGAGGAGTTATTTAATGCAGTCTCAAATAATGGGACCCGTCATGTGGCATACATATAATGAAAAATCCAGTCCACCCAAAATCAGATTAATTAGATGATACTAACCCCAGATCAATGGCATTCGGACAGTTGACTATTTTCCATTTCCACCAATCAGCAAGTTAGAATCGTCTATGCAGTGTGATTTTTGGTTCAAGTACCTTGTCGAATATGGGGAATTCGGCTTTGAAGCGGGTGCAAACAAAATCCAAGATCTGCTCATTGTCTCCTGGCTCCTGTGAGCCAAACTGATTGCATGGGAATGCTAATATTTCAAAATCTGTGGCGGGGTGAGAGGAAATCAGTGCTTACGTTCGATGCCCTAAAAAAAACTTTAATAAATTTAGGTAAGAAAAGGCATAGATCCAAACCTTGATTTCTGTACTTATCGTATAGCTGATTAAGCTGTGTGTAATTTGAGTTGGTTAACCCACTGTAACAATGAATTGGCAAATAAAAATGAGATGTTTTCAAAAATTGTAATGAATCAAGATAGAAGACTAAACTGGAATTGAAGCTTGCATTCAAGCAGTTGATTAGGGAAAGAAAAAAATGGCAGCGGTAAATCCTTCGAACCATTGTTTTAAGACTTGTCCAAGTTGGGTGTGATTGGAAATCAGCACTACCCAATCCGATTCAATTCCACGAGTCTCTTCCTACCTCCGACTCATGCGAGTCAAGACTCAACTTGAGACCGAACTAGTCGATCTGAGCCTCTGAGTCTAAAAACTATGCTTGGAACAGCCAAAAAAATGGATATATAAAATAAATAGATTTCTTGAATGAAGTTAACAAATATCAGATAAAAATCCATGACAAAAAAGACATATTGCATACCATTGAGATGCAACATTCACAATCAAGAGGACCTTTCCCTTGTAAATGCTAAGATCCACATCGTTTCCCCTTGCATCCTGTGGAAGAAAAACAAAACCCATCAATGATAAAACTACACAAAAACGACCATTTCAAAACTAGGAGTGTGTTTGGATGCAGTATCATATCAGTTTGCAGTTATTAGTTTAGTGAATTTAGAATAACCAACTCATAATTTCCTCAACATTCATGTTAAGTTTCTGGGATCCAAATCAAAATTACAATAGTTACAAGTTGGAATTGAAACAAACACAGATGCAGTTCGGGGCATAGTTCGAAAACTTGGTGACTTGGGTCAAAACTCAACCAAGTCTACACAACTGGGAGATAAATCAAGCTGAATCATCATGAAACTCAGAGGTGAGCTCAACTCAGTTCAGATTCAGGCAGGCTGTGATGCAGGACAATTAACCACTTGCTCTAAAAGCTTGAACTGATAGAGCATAGCGAATTAATCTCTGTCTCATAGCCCAGGCCCGCCTCACACGGGCCGCCCACCCCGAGTGTGCCCTTGCATCCCATAGGTCACCCCCTCGAGCCCAGTGTGAAAATGCCCCTGCATTAGGCCAACTCATCGAGTTGGCTCGCCTACCTGGTCAACTTGACACCACTGGCCATAACTTGAATCGATTCATTCGCCAAGTAAGTTCATTCATATATTAAAAAATTGTGCAGTTTGTGGGATTCAAACTCCCAATCTCCTATTGTTCTAAATAACTATCTCAGTGAAATATTAATCCTAATATAATATTTTAAACATTGAATCGAGTTGAATTGAGTCTTTGTGTCAACCTGACCTGGCTGGATGTCGAGTCCGGTCCATTTTTAAGTTCAAATTATGACTTGGGGGGCTATGATACAAGAAAAAATCATTAGTTTTGTCATTTCCACTAAACTGGATGGTTGCAACTCAATTCACGTGTGGATCCAAACAACCTAAGGGTGTGTTTGGATGCACCATCAAATTGAATTGCAACTATTAGTCTAATGAGATAAGAATAACGAATTTGTTACTTCGTTCTGTAGAATTCATATTGGTTTGGGCTCAAAATACAATTATGTTACTTTGAAGTTGGACTGTGTTATGAAAAGGATTAAAAGGTTAAAAGAATCGGTGACTTGACCCGACTTGTTTGGCTCTGAGTTGAGTCATGACTAGCCCGAGTTGGGGCTGAATCGGTCCAACTTGCCCGAGTTGGGCATGACTCGTGGTCTCGAACCAGATCAGGTCCAACCAAGTCCCAGTTGACTCGGCCAAGTCTTAAATCCCATGGTTACGAGTACTACTTGAAAACACCAAATTCGTGCATTTCCTACTGATTAAACTCACAGTTCACAATACCATTTCTGCATAAAAAAGCAGCATAAAATCTGTGAGATTTGTATGAAAATGACATCAAAACATGTTTAAAATATCATCACATACTGTCTGATTTATATCCGACTCTTAACTTGGCTACGATGATATAAGGACTCTGATTCTCAATATACTCTCACAAACAACAGTTTCCTCCTCAAGAATAGATATTGAAATTACAAGCTTTGTTAAGCCACTGCATGTGTATATCTAGGACCTGAGATCCAAGCCTATCCCAGGTGGGTCCCATCATCTAGGTTTCATGGACCAAAAAAACAGTAAATCTATTCATCAAGTAGCCCCTTTTTTAGAAATAGCCCGACGGACTTTAACTGTCCAAATTCTTCTAATATGTAGATTTGTTTCATAAACATTGGCCACTTGATGAGTGGACTAGACTGTTTTTTGGCCAGAGCATCTGAATGATAAAGACCCACCTGATGGACAGATTGGATCACAACCAGTGCAGGCAGGATGGTTAGGATTTTCTCATCAAAATTATTCTCTAGGCCCATAAGAAATCCATCATGGCCCCAGAAAATAGATTGGTGAAATCATCAATAACCCTTACTTCTCTACAAATGAACCTCCACCATCCATTTTGTAGGTTAATGATCCGACCGTTAGCATCATCCGATTGCTGTGACGCTTACATGGTATCCCATGAAGTATGTTCTGAACCTAATGGACAGCTCCGATCGATCGCTTGGACTGATCAAGTGCCCCAATACCACTGCAAGCTCTATAACTTACAATGCTCAGAGAGCACTGTATCATTTCTCAAAAGAAAAGAGAAAATCCCATAATAAAAGTAAAATTACAACATAAAACAACTCAAACCAATTAAAAAAAAAAAACCCAGTAAAGAAAAATCTGAAAAGAAAAAAAATATAAAATGTGAAATAGAAGGACAGCAAGATCGAATTGTGCTTGCTAACCTTGACGGTGAAGTCATAAATCGATCCTTGGGTCTTCTCAGGTTGGCTTGCCATTGCAGAATCCGATCTCAGCGTATAAACAGAGCTTTTCTTGGAGTAGAAAATGACAGAAGGGATGAAAAACAGGGGAGCCCTGTTCTAGCAGCAGAAGAGGAGATTTCCAAAGAGAAGAAAAGGGGTTCTTTGGGAGAGGAAGATCGTCAATTCGAAAGACTAAAAGAAGAAACGATTTCAGAGAATCTTCTGAAATTTCTGCAGCGGAGAATTCAAAAGATGGCAGTAGAAGACGAAGAAGATCAAGAAAACGATAATGTATTACTTGGCTTCTCCGACACAGATATATAGGATTCAGGCATAGTATTGTAGTCCGCGGATTACTGAATTAATTCGTTTTTTGTTAGTTGGGATAGGTGTATTTATGATCAGAACCGTTAAGAAGGTATTAATCACTGTGGTTAGCCTGTATAGAAAGTATAAATTTCTAAAATGATCTTATCCGTTCGTAAGTGAAGTATCACAGTGATTAATGGTTTACATTAAAACACACTTTCTCCCATCGTTATGGATCGTATAGACTACGATTACGATCTCATTTTAATGGTCCGAGGAGTACGATAACTTCCTTTCATCACGTGCTGGATAACAATTTAAATGCTTAGGCCGCGTAGGGATGTGTGCCTCTGGTGTGACACGTGGCGATTCTAGACGTTAGGCCTGCGTGTAGGTTTCGTGTTTATACTTGCGCGTTTGCGTTTCCATGGAATAAAAGAGGTTTACATCAGGGCGTATTGAAACATGATACATCGCAACGTTAGCCATTGAATTCTGTGGTTGGCGCTTGAGAATGGGACGTCTGGAATGCACACCACCCAACCTGTTGGATGGATATTCACACGGACGCGGATTGCGTACTGACAACATCAGTAGCGAGGTGGCTACTGACAGTCCTATGTGGGTCCCATCATGATGTATGTATCCTATCCACGCCTTCCATCCATTTTTCAAGACTATTTTGTAGTATGATCCGAAAAATGATCCAGATCCAAATCTCATGTGGACCACACTATAGGAAAGAGTTGATTGAACACTCATCATTAAAAACTTCTTAAGAGCCACATAGGTTTTGGATTAAGCTGTTATTTGAGTTTTCTCTTCATCCAGGTGTGCGTGACCTAATCAACAGTTTGGATGACAAAATAACATTACAGTGAGCCTTAGAAATTTTTTAATGGTTGGCATTCAATGGCCACAGTTTTCTTATGGTGTGATCCACTATAAATTTGGATCTCCCTCAGTTTCGGGCTCGTGATTTATAATGATCTTAAAAAATAAATGGACGACTTTGATAAAACACATATATATCACAGGGGCTCACAGACAATTGTCAGTAGCCACCTCGCTATGGACGCTGTCAGCATGCAATCCACGTCCTCAGAGGTGTGCACACCAACCGACATCTTTCAATGGGGGCGTGTTCCATCTCACGAAAACGCCACCTAAAACAAGAAAAAAAAGCTTAAAAGAAAAAAAAAGGAAGAAAAAAAGAAAAATAAAAAGGAAAAAGAAGAAGAAGATATGAATTGCACGCTTTACCTGTCCAATGAAAAAGCACCGTATAAGCATGTGGAGTTAACGGTGAAAAACAAAGATCTTTATATCTCAATGATAATACTGTATTTTCATTGTGAGGTTTGAAGTTAAATATGAAGATAATGCTTTTTATTGAGATACACGGGTTACAAGGAATCTCTACCTAATGAAAAACAAACTAAAAAGAAAAATAAAATCATTTATATATTTTTCAAGGTAAGTAGAAATTTTGATTACCACCCACTGGGGATGTATCCAGTGGAAACCATATGCAATTTAAATGATGAAAATCAATTTTAACACAAACAGTCAAATCATGAAACATATAGAATAGAAGAGACTAAAAAAGAGATACTAAAATTTGTTAAAATATATTATGATATAAATAATGAAAATACAATTGAGAAACCTTTTTTTTTTAGGAAACAATGAAAGAAGATAATTTCCAACGAATTAGGATCAGCAATTAGGGTTAGGGTTTGTTGCCCCCTCTTATAATTCATAATCAAGAATATGTTACACATTTTTTTTTTTTTTTTTTAAATTTTTATATCACACACATACAAACACCCCACACATGCCGACACACTCTCACCACAGTGGGTACTTAAACCATGAGCTCATGTTGAAAATTTGTAAGTTTACAACTAAGTCATAGGGTCACAGGCAAGCATATGATATATATATATATATATATATATGAAATGTAAATAAGCATACAAGGAAAAAAAGGTTAAAAATGGTACATGCCTCCTTTTTAAACACATGTACTCACACACCCACACACTCACACCACAGTGAGATCTCACCACAATGGGTACTTGGACTTATGACCTCCTCTTGAAACTCTTGCGAGTCCACTGTGAGGCATGAGTAAGGACCCAATATGTGTACCTCCTATAGTAGTACGTAGGATCACTAATATATATGCTAACACATCTCAAGTATGTGATCTAGATTAAAGGTAAAATCTAAGATTATCCTAGTGAGAATCGTTGGCTCAGTATATTGAATTGAATTTTCAAAAGACTTATTTTGTTCTGATGCATTTTGATCAATAAATCCAATAAATTGTAACAGAGTGGTCCTGTTTCACAATAATTGTTAATTTTTAAAATTTTCTAAGAGCAATTAATATCTATCCACTGGTTGTATTGTCTAAATTAGAGCTGTACACGAGCAGCAAAAGCTCGGTAACTCGCTCGACTCGACTCGAATTGAAACACTATTCGAACCAAGTCGAGCCATTTTTTGGAAGCTTGGAATATTTCGAGTTGAGTCCGAGCTGGACCTAGCTCAACTCGGCTCGATTCGAATACTGCTCGAACTCGGCTCGACTCAGTATAGGGTATATATACCCTTAAATAAAAACCCTACCCCTTTTCAAAATATATCCCGCCCGCACGACCCTAACCCTACCCCACCTCTTCCTCCCTCTTTGTTAGTCCGGCCGGCAAAACTCTCTTCCCCCCTTTCTCTCTACTCTTTGACTCTCCCTTATCCTCCCTTACCCACACGGCTGCCTTCCTCCCTCTCTTCCTCCCTCTCTGTCAGTCTGGCCAGCGAAGCTCCTCTCTCTCTCTCTCTCTCTCTCTCTCTCTCTATACTCTCTCCCTCATCCTCCCTTACCCGCACGGCCGTATCGACGCACGGATGATGGCCCATCTTCCTCCCTCTCTTCCTCCTCTGTCAGTTCGAAAACTCGGCTCGAACTCTGCTCAAACTCCGCTCGAACTCGACCGAGCCAAGCACGAGCTGCTGTTCCAAGCTCAAAGGCCAAGTCGAGCCGAGCACGAGCTGCTATTCCGAGCTTGAAGGCCGAGTCGAGCCGAGCACGAGCTGGGCAAAGCTCGGCTTGGCTCGACTCGTGTACACCTCTAATCTAAATGATAATGCTCAAGATGAGGATGGGTTAAGAAAAAATTGAGTGTAAGTAGACTCGCAGATTGAGAGATCCAACCATTTCAATATCACCTATAAATTAAAGGATGATTTTTTTTTTTTTAAATTTATTTTTAAATGTGTGGGCTGTTATAAGCTATTCTGTCCTTTTCTGTTAGATTTTTTTAAATTGTAGTTTAGCAAAAAGGATGGAGTTCCAAAATCACATTTGAAGTCATGCAAAGAAAAGGAAGAAAGGTGGTTTTCTAATATCCTTTCTATCAGTTTTGGCGTATCTTTTTTAATTCTTGAGCCTTTGCTTCACATAATATTTCAGGTGATATGAAATCCATGCTTCAATGAAAACCATCCATTGTCCAAATTCAACAAATACATGTTCGTTAATCACAATTCAAGATTTTATTTTTTGGGTTTGTGTGATTTGGAGAACATAGGCTATACTTAATGGGCCTATTTTAGATGGTAAAAATTCATTTAATACATTTGCGCAAGTGCTGTTTTTTTTTTTTTTTTTTTCTTCCTGCGATGCATGTTTGGGCACACTCAATGAATAGCGTGGTTCTTGCACAAAAACAACTGGCTTGGGTGTTTTTCTTTTAACACGAAAAGGGCTTAGGTCGTGCTCAGGCCTGAGTTTTACTTTGCGGGATGGTAGAACTCAGCATGGCCAGAGCCCAGGCTGCTGATAGCTCTTGGGGCGCATGTGATTGAGATCCAGACCATTTATCTAGTGTCACCCATTGTACAACATGCCGTCGCTTGGTCCGGGCCATTTATCGGGTGGGCCCTGCTGTCAACATCTCCTGGATCAAGATATAGGCCTGTCCACCCATCATGTGGGCCTCTCTTGTATGAGAACATTCGAATGTTGGATTAAAAAAATGATATATTTGAGATCAGCCTGGTTTTTGTTTCAGCACCCATTCACAGTAAACCCCACCTGATGAAAAGCCCATCTCTCGCACAATTATGTCCTTCTGCTTGTTGAAAGAGTGCCTTTAACTTGTCCAACACTATTTGATCGACCGTGGATTTCATGGTCGACCGTGACTTTCTGTGTAGTTCCCGATTGACCGTGAACTTTTTTGGTTGCAGATGACTCTCTGTTGTCATCACGGTTGAGCAGGCGTGTGATTGTGCGGACTGTGTAAGTGTGTGATTTTGTTTTTAATTCTATATTACGCTTATATATACTTTGTTATACAAAGAATTAGGGTAAATCACAAACTTGGGTGAGAGAAAGAGAGTTTCCTAGTGTTTTGAAAGGGGTAATTTGTTCGTAAAGAAGGAAGCTTCGAATCTATAACTCATTTATCTCTTGTAATCTTCGATCATGGTAGATTGTTTGTCACTTGGTTCCGTGGTTTTTTCCCACAAGGGGTTTTTCATGTAAAATCATTGTGTTCTCTGTGATTGCTTATTATTTTCGTTTCTCTTTTGTGTATTTGAATCGTTCTAAGGTTGCTTTCGTGCTTAATGTGTGGCGGCTGCGCCCAACAAGTGGTATCAGAGTATAGGTTTTATTTTGGATTGTTTATATCAAATATGAAACATGGGTTCAACTAGATCGAATGTGAAGTTCAAGATGGAGAAGTTTAAAGGAAAAATAACTTTCAATCATGGAGGTTGAAGGCCTTCTTAATTTAGTAAGGGGTGTTGCGGGCTCTCCTTGACAAAGCGAGACGTCCTGAAACTATGAAGGAAGATAATTGGTACAACCTATATAGAAGGCTATTAACACAATTCAATTTTGCTTGGTCGTTGATGTTCTTTATAATGTTATTTTTAAGATGACTACCGTAGGCTTATGGGCGAGGTTGGATAGCCTTTACATGACGAAGTTGCTCTATAATTGCATATATCTGAAAAAATAGTTGTACACTCTGAAGATAGTAGAAGGGTTGAATATTTTTGAACACATCATCACTTCTAACAAATTAATTACCAAATTGATAAGTGTGAAGGTGAAGATCGACGAAGAAAATAAAGCCTTAATATTATTGATGTCCCTTCTAAATCCCTACGAGACTCTAGTGGATAGTTTGTTCTATGGTAGGGATACCTTCGATCTCGATACTGTTATTTCTGCCCTTTAGTAGAAATAGTAGAGAAGGAATAATGGTAGGAAAGTACTTTTGTGGGGGTACTAGTTGCGAGGGGAAGACCGTCTGAATGAGAAAAATTGTAAGTTACGATTAAGGTCCAAGTTGAAGGGCAATTAAAAGTTGAAGGGATGAAATTGTGGCCGGACATCATATACGAAGAATGATTGCACAAATCCTAAAACCCAGAAGATGAGAATTCAGATAATTCATCGAAAGAAGCCAATTCAGTGAAATCCAATGAGAAGACGAGTGGTTGCGACGTATTGTCTATGTCCAAGGTTGGACACTTGTATACTGAGTGGATTTTGGACACGGGGACATCGTATCACATGTGTCTTCATTGGAGTTAGTTCACCACATATAACGAGTATGATTGTGGCCTGGTACTTATGGGTAATGACCATGCCTGTAGGAGATGAGGTGAAGTGTACTCTAATGGATATTAAGCACATTTTAGACCTGAAAAAAATATGATATCTCTAGGAGCTCTTGAGACACTTGGATTCAAGTTCTCCAGTTATGATGGTGTCCTAAAAGTATCGAATGAGGCTCTCATTGTAATGGAGGCATAAAGGAGCATAAGCTTTTATTGGATAATTGGGAGCACTGTATCATATGGAGCTATAACATCTATAGCGGAATCCACATTTGCACGTAGGTGGCATGCGTGCTTAGGTCACATGAACGAGGGTGGTATGAAGATACTTCTAGATGGTGATTTAATTCATACTTTTAAAATTTTTGATTTAAATATATATGAGCATTGCATATATAACAAACAATTAAGATTATCATTTAAAATTGGGAAACATATAAGTAAAGGACAACTCGACTATGTGCATTCTGATGTATGGGGGCTGTCGCCTATTGTTTCTATAGGAGGGTTGTTATTCTTTGTAATATATATTGACGACTATTATAGAAAAGTGTAGGTTTATTTTTTAAAACATAAATCTAATGTGTTTGTCACTTTCAAGTCATAACGATCAGGGCGGAAACTGAAAGTGTTGAGGACCGATAATGGCAGAGGGTTTATTTTTAAAAAATTAATCATTTCTGTAAGAACAAGAGGATCGTGAGGTATAACACAGTTAGGCACACATCAGAACAAAATTGTGTGACGAAGCATATGAATCAGATTCGTTTGGAAAGAGCCCGAAATATATGTTAAGTAACACTAGGTTAGGCAGGGAGATATCGGCCTAGGCCATGCATATGGCTTACTATTTAATGAATTATTTATCATTTACGTTGATTAATTACAAAATTCTCGAAGAAGTATGGAGTGGTCAGGAGGTAGATTACTCAGGGCTGTGTGTATTTGGTTGTGATGCTTACTCTCATGTACCGTCTATTGAGAGAGATAATTAGCTATACCAAATGACGAATAAGTGTACCTTTATCGGCTATAGTGATGGTGTGAAAGGATACATGCTATATGATTGTGCCACACGAAAATCACAATTAGCCAGGATGTCAAGTTTAATAAGAGTTTCTTGTTCTGTAAGGATGAACACAAGGAAACAGAAAAATCAATGATGATTGATATTGAAATCATTAATGAGGGGTTACATGCAATGCTGCTCCCATTAATTGTAGCATGAGGTTCCATTCCATTTGGCATGTGCAAGTCCATTGGCATGGTTATCAAATTGAGGAGGATAGATCGAGAGGCGAATTGTTGCAGACATGCTAAAATGGTATGTGTGAGAGATCTAAGCCAATAAGTGTAGTTAACGCATTCAATAGCTGTGTGGCCCACCCAGTGACTGAACTAGTCTCGCTTTCTTGAGATTGTATGGTCACATCGAGCCCCACCAGGATATGGCCCAGTTCTCTTCGAGTTCATTTTCTATAGAAGCATATAAGGGTCCCACCTGACCCATTAAAGAATTGTGTAAGAATTTTGGACAGATTATCCATTAAATTTTGGATCCGCTCCAAGTAAAAAGGTAGCATACCCATTCATTAGTGGGTCACGTGTGTAAGAGGGGTCTAGACTCGGGGACCCATTTATCATATGGATTAGGTTTGGGTCAGATCTTGATTGAAGATAAAAATTATTACAACGAAGTTTTCACATAAATAATATTAAAAATTATTTAATTAATGTTGGGCTTTCAATTTTGATGGTAAAGAATAAAGTGGTCAATATCCCACATTCAACCGCCATGATTTATACAATCTAGATCATCACAAGTAGTAGATGGGTAGCCCCGTTTTGGAAAAATAGGTGGTGAGCTAGTTTTGTAATCTAGCTCAAAAAAAGAAAAGAAAAGAAAAGAAAGGAAAAAAAACAACTGTTTGTTAAATTGACTAAGGAGCTATATTAGGTCTATTTTAGTATTGCCCAAATCAGTTCCATTTAAAAAGAAGCTTGATTGGATTGATTTTAAGAGGATATTAATGTAGAGCGGGTTGCAGACACTTTCATGGCAAAAATGGACCAGATAAGGCCCAATGGGAGGCGGAAATGATCAGGACCATCACCATAACCTTAAATCAGTCTTATCTCGCAAACTGAAATGAGTTTTTCAAGATATCATATATGATTTTGGGTCGGAGAAGCTACTTTAGCCAACCAACCCCACTATGCCGGGTTGCCCATGCATGCTAGATTTGTAATATTTTATTAGATTGATCGTCAAAAGTCCATTTTATTTTCAATTTTTCTATAAGTAGTAAGTTTTACCTTGCGTATAACTTATAATCCTTAGGAGTTGTGCCCAACATGAAAAAGGGCTTTAAAAAGTTAGGAGAACAATGTGGGTTGGTTAAATTGGACACTTACTATTTTTGGCTGCAAACCTGAAGTCTAGTAGGAATGGTGACAGTCTATAAATAGTAAGTTTACTATTTATAGTAAGTCCTGGTATTCTACTGCTTCATCTATGACATCTCAGATAGGTACGCCCTATTTCTCCTCTTGATTATCATGTTCTATTGCTTCATCTATGACATCTCAGATAGGTACGCCCTATTTCTCCTCTTGATTATCATGTTCTATGCACAGCTAGGTCCGTGGGCTAATTCCGCATATCACATAAGTCCCACACAACCTCGTCACATCCCTCCCTGCATTAAATCCAGACCCTACTCTTTCAGTGAGTTGGTTTAATAATTTAGATCGAACTTTAGGACCCAGACATGCCTCATAAGTCTAAACCTTTGGACTCAGACCCACTAATCATACATCCTTCATCAATTTAAATTTCAGGACCAAGAGCTACATTGTTGGATTGAATCCAATGTTTCACCGAGTCCACTCAACCCATTTGCAACCAAACAAATAGTCTACCGAACCCGTTTGCAACTCTACGAATAGTTCTATAGTTCTATCGAAGGCCATGGAATCTCACACACATATTAAGTTAGAACATGCATTGCCAGCATTGATTCAACTCTCCGATGACTTATCGCAGCTCACAGACTCACGTAGACAAGCATCGGGTGCCATAGGCATACCTCAAATTAAACCATCCAACCAGCCGGTCCATCTACAAGCGGAATGTGGCTTAAAATTTGAAATTGGCCATTGCTCCTATTGAACTGTTTGAACAGCCAATAGTCGACTGTCCAGATCCAAACCAATAAATGTCCATCTATCAAGGGTCACGATCATCATCTAAGCAACATATATACCCCATCTATATGGACCAAAATCTTCTACTACAAATTGATGGTTTAAATTGTTGATTGGGCTTATCATCATGTAAATGATTTAAGACTGTTCATTTCACAGGAGATTAACTGGGAAGCTAGAATCAATCATCCCATCTGCATGGTTTTTGCAGAGTAGCCCATGCCATGTGATCCAAGCCCAACGGATCATCTAGATGGATCGTTTGGACTGCTTGCGAATTTAATAAAATGTATAGCTTAAACGTTCATCTCCTTAAATAGAAAACTACATATTGAATCATTCAACAGTAATTATAACAAAAAGAGGGTCATCACATCCCTCATTACATGAACAATCTACTATCGTTACAGCTTTTATATGGCTCTTCTAAGAAACCGCCAACAGCTTCTTCATGTCCTTCTGCAAACATAACCAAAAAGTAAAAAAGAAAAAGAAAAAATGTATCAGATCATATATTAAAAAGTCCAATAAGATGGTTAAGATCATTCAAGCTTAGCCCCAAAGGGTTCCACAAGTTTGATGGTCTGGATTGCGAGATGACTCTCCATTTAGAAAATGATGCAAGGGATTCAGTGTACAAGCACAAGTTAATAACATTAGTTTCTTCTTCTTCTTCTTCTTCTTCTTCTTCTTCTTTTTTTAAAAAAAAAAAAAAAAAAAAATTAATTATTTATTTTTTATTTTTACCTCAACGCTGAGAGGGGAAGTTGTGGGAGCGTAGCGTTCCACCACATGTCCGTCCTTGTCCACGAGGAACTTAGAGAAATTCCACTTGATGCTGTCCCCGAAGAGACTGCATTTGCTCGACTTCAAGAACTTGTACACAGGAGCTGCATTGTCTCCGTTTACATCAACCTTAAAACAAAAAAAAAAAAAAAAAAAAAAAACAAAACTGTTCATCAATTACGCTGATGCATGCAGTTCTAAAACATGACCTACCATCATGAAATACAATGAAACTCCAATAACGATGATGCATGCGGTTCTAAAACATGAGCTACTATCATGAAATACAATGAAACTCTGATATCTCAAAATATCAGCTTTCCACACAAGTAACGGCATTTACATCCCAAGCAGAAAGAACATGCGTAGCATGTCAAATTCATCCATATCTCGAATGATCATCAATGAATTTTAGCTAGCAATGGATACCATATGTATACAAATAGGAGTAGATCCCCCCACATCGAATAATCATCTATGAATTTTATATAGCACTTGCAATAAAAACACTGCATGTACAGTGATGGCCTTAAGGACATTGCTTTCCTTGGCTGATGTTGGGGGTTTGAATCTCCATCTGACCTTTCATCTTTCTAATACATCCCGCCTTTAAAAAATCAAGTGACTGTTAACTCAAATGGAGTTTGGAGAAATTTCCTGTACTTTCTGTATATTTGCTTTACCCCAAATAGAATTTATATACAAATGTACAGTGTGTATGCAAGGAAAGATATTAATAGAAATCAATAGATATTCATGAAAGGAAAATCAATCAGAATAATATCTATCAATGGATATACATGAAACGCAAATCAATTAGGACAGGATAATATCTATCACAATCAAGAGTTTATATAGAAATATAAATTGTGTATACAAGGAAAGATATATATTAATAGAAATCAACAGATATACATGGAAGGAAAATCCATCAGAATAATATCTATCAATGGATATACATGAAAGGCAAATCAAACAGGACATGTTAATATCTATCACAATCAAGAGTTTATATAGAAATATACTATGTGTATACAAGGAAATATATATAATAATAGAATCAACAAATATACATTAAAGGAAAATCAATCAGAATAATATCTATAAATGGATATACATGGAAGGCAAAATCAATCAGGACAGGATAATATCTATCACATGATAGGATAATATCTATGACAAGTACCTTGTCGAATATGGGGAATTCGGCTTTGAATCGGGTGCAAGCAACCTCCAAGATCTGCTCATTGTCGCCTGGCTCTTGAGAACCAAATTGATTGCATGGAAATGCCAATATTTCAAAATCTGTGATGGGGCACAAGGAAGTCAGTACTTACGTTCAACGCCCAAATAATAATAATAATAATAATAAGCTACTCTTTAAATCAATTTAGGCAAGAATAGGCAAAGATCCAAACCTTGATTTTTGTACTTCTCATATAGCTGAGTAAGCTCAGTGTAATTTGAGTTGGTCAACCCACTGCAACAATGAATTGGCAATAAAAATGAGATGTATTCGAATATTGTAATGAATCAAGATACAAGACTAAATTGGAATTGAAGCTTGCATTCAAGCAGTTGATTAGGGAAAGAAAAATGGCAACAATAAATCCTTTGAATCATGGTTTTAAAGATTTGTCTGAGTTGGGTTTGACTCATATTTAGCACTACCCAATCCAATTTGATACCATGAGTCCTTCCCTCCCTCCGACTCGGAGCCTCTGAGTCTAAAAACCATACTTCGAACAGCCAAAGAAATGGATTTATAAAATAAATAGATTTCTCAAATGAAGTTAACAAACATCAGATTAAAAACCATGACAAAAAAGACATATCACGTACCATTGAGATGCAACATTCACAACCAAGAGGACTTTTCCCTTGTAAGTGCTAAGATCCACATCATTTCCCCTTGCATCCTGCGGAACAAAAATGAAACCTGTCAATGATAAAACTGCACAAAGACAACTTGACCATTTCAAAACCAAGAGTCTCTCTAGATGCACTATCATATCGGTCTGCAAATTGAAATGATGATAATTACAAGTTGGAATTGAAACGATGAAATTCGGGGCATAGTTCTAAAACTTGGTGACTCGAATCAAAACTCAACTGAATCAACTCAATTGGGAGAGAAATCAAGCTGAATCACCATGAAACTCAATGGCGATCTTGACTCAGTTCAGACTCGGGCTAACTCATCAAGTAGGCTTGCCTACTCGGTCAACTCGACACAACTGGGCACGACTTGAATCAAGTCAGTCACCTAAAACAAACAAAATCACTTTCCTGTCAGCAAGCCAAGCTGTTGCTCTATAGTTTTATTTATTTATTTATTTTTGACTATTTTTAATTATATTCCTATTGTTCTAAGTAACTATATTGGTGAAATTTTAATCCTAATATAATATTTTAAACATTGAATCGAGTCGAATCAAGTCTTTGTGTCAACCCAACCTGGCTGGATATCGAGTCAAGTCAATTTTTAAGTTTTTAAACTATAGCTTGGGATGGCTACAATACAAGAAAATATTAGTTTTGTCATTTCCTCTGAACTGGATGTTTGCAACTCAATTCACTTGTGGATCCAAACAACCTAAGAGTATTTTTGGATGCACCATCAAATCCAATAGCAACTTTTAGTCTACTATGATGAGAAAACCCAATTTGTAATTTCCTTCTGTAGAATTCATGGTCTGGGCTCAAAATGCAATTTTGTTACTCTGAAGTCAGACTGTTACGAGCATGGTTAAAAGACTCGCGGGCTTGACCCGATCTGTTTGGCCCCAAGTAGCGTCATGACTTGCCTGAGTGGGGCCTGAATCAGCCTGACTCTCCTGAGTTGGGAGGGACTCGTGGTCTCAAACATCAGATCAGGTCCAACCGAGTCCCTCTCGACTCGGCCAATGCTTAAATCCATGGTTATGAGTACTATCTATAAAAACACCAATATTGTGCATTTCCTACTGATTAAACTGACAGTTCACAATGCAATTCACATATGCATCAAAATGAAGCCTAAAATCTGTGAGAGTTCCGAAGAAATGACATCAGAACATGTACGTTTAAAATATGATAACATATTGCCTGATTTATATCTGATCCATAATTCCTTTAACATGATATGTATTTCTGATTCTCAGTACACTCTCCAAAAGAACCATTTCCTCATCAAGAGTAGATATCCAAGTTACAAGCTTTGATAAGCCACAGTGCATGCATATTGTGGATGTGAGATCCAAGCCATCCATCATGTGGGTCCCATCTTCTATGTTCCGTGGATCCAAAAAACAGGTAAATCTACTCATCTAAGTAGCCCTTTTTTTAGAAATAGGCCATTGGGTTAGGAAAAACTTGTCCAAGTTCCTCTAATATGTACATCTGTTTTGTAAACATTGGCCCATTTGATTCATGGACCAGACTGTTTTTGGGCCAAGCACCTGAATGATGGGACCCACCTGATGGACGGATTGGATCACACACACCCTTGTGCCACACTGCCACAGCTGGTGTGCTGCCTTATACAAGCAAGATGGTTAGGATTTTCTCATCAAAATGATTCTTTAGGCCCATAAGAAATCCATGATGGGCCCCAGAAAACAGATTGGTCAATCATCTATCACATCTGTTTCTCCGTAAATGAACCTCTACCATCCATTTTATAGGCTAATGATCGGACCGTTGGAATTATCTGATTGCTGTGACGCTTACATGGTAACCCCATGTACTATATTCTAGACCTAATGGACGGCTCTGATTGATCGCTTGGATTGACCAATTGCCCCAATACCACTGTGACCACTACAATTTACAATTGTAGGAGAGCACTGTATCATTTCTCAACGAACAGAGAAAATCCTATGGTAAAAGTAAAATTACAACAGAATAACCCAATCCAACCAAACAAACCCAGAATGGAAAAAAAAAAAAAAAAAAAAAGCATATAAGCTGCTAAATAGAAAGATAGTGAGATAGAATCGAGCTTGCTAACCTTGACAGTGAAGTCATGAATCGATCCTTGGGTCTTCGTAGATTGGCTTCCCATTTCAGAATCTGATCTCAGAGTATAAAACAGAGGTTTTCTGGGAGTAGAGAAGGCAGGAAAGGGATGAAAGACAGAGGAGCCCTGTTCTAGCTGAAAAAAAGAGGAGATTTCCAAAGAGAAGAGAAGGGGTTCTTTGGGAGAGGAAGACAATCGATTTGAGAAACTTAAAGAAGGAAAGGTTTCAGAGAATCTGTTGAAATTTCTGTAGCTGAGAATTCAAAAGATGGAAGAAGAGCGCGAAAACGAGAATGCCGGTGTTGCATTTGTCGACCCTGTATTTGTAGGATAGGCACGGAATTGTAGTCCGCGGAGTACGTAATTAATATGTATTTTTCAAGTTGGGGTACGTGTATGGATAATCAGATCCGTTAAATAGATAGTAATCACTATGGATAGTTTTTATAGAAAGTATATATTTCCTAACATAATCTTATCCATTCCATCTACGGACATGAAGAATCATAGTGATTTTAGTGGTTCATATTCAAACATACTCTCGAATGGTTATGGATCGTATTTACAAAAGAAGGCTGCCGTCCATGGATTTTTACGGTGGTTCCTAGGTCCTGAAGCGGATCTGAGGCTGATCGACGTGGCCCGGGTGCCGGACTACGATCTCTTTTTAGTGGTCCGAGGAGTACGATAGTTTATTCTGCTGGACGTGCGTGCTGACGTCTGCTAGCGAAGGCCGCGTAGAGCTGTGTGGAACTTTGCGTTGACACGTGGCAATTTCTAGACGCCTCGGACTGCGCGTACGTTTTGTATTTACATTTGCGCGTCTGCGTTCACACTGGATTCTGGATGAGAAGATATTACTCGAATACATTACGACGCATGGCAATGTGGTACATCGCCAGGTTAGCCTTTGGTCGTCTTCAGGTCATCCATACCGTTTACATGACAGGTCTTACTTTCACGGAATTGAAAGACATAAATTAAAAAATTGGCCACCTTGATGTGTATACTCTGTATCTACACCGTTCGTCCATTTTTCAGTCTCATTTTAGGTCGTGATTGCAAAATTGCAAAGATCCAAATCTCAGATGGTGGTAATTGAACACTATCATTAAAAACTTTTGAGGTGTGGATTCGCATATAATAATATATGGGAAGTAAAATTGTCTCATCAAGTAAATCGTAGCACTATAGTGTTATGGTGTCTGCATTTTGAAAAACCATCACATCATTTGAGTTAGATGTGAACTGTACATGTAAATAATTGGATTTGGAAAATCAATGTTTGGAAAAAGAGTCATCTTCATGCTAGTGGTCGGTGCTATGCAGGCCCCACCATGATCTATGTGTTTCATCCATTCCGTTCATCCATTTTTTAAGATCATGTTATGCCTTGATCCCAAAACTGAGAGGAATATAAATCTCAGAGTGACCACAACAAATGAAAACAATAGAAATTGGATATCCACCATTAAAATCCTCCTAAGGCTCGCTATATTGTTTATTTGACATTCAATCTGTTCATTACGTCATACAATCCCAGATGAAGAGAAAAAACAAAGATCATGTTGATCCAAAACTTTTATGACCCTCAAAATGTTTTTAATGATCGACCCTCATTCAACACTGTTTCATGTAATGTGGACCACTTGATATTTGAATATACTTCATTTTTGGAATCATATATTATAATGATCTCTAAATTTATATGGACGGCATGGATGAAACACATATGGTGGGGGCCACATAGTGCCGACCATTTTTTTTTTTTTTTTTTTTTTTTAAATATCTCTACGATGGCGGCAATATACAACAAAATCAAGCTGCGTGGATTTTGAAAATTGGTTCGGCGGTGTAGTCCGCTTGCCAACATATCACGTGTGAACGTTTGGTTAGAGCTGCTGCATCATGTGAAACATATCATAATATACCATGCATTACAACGCCATCCAAATACACTCTAATAGTTCAGTAGTATTTATTTGCTATCCAATAAAGTCACCAAGTTCTATGGCCCCACCATTATATATGTTTTGTATCCACACCGTATATCCATTTAGATAGATCATTTACCATGATATATGTTTTGTATCCACACCATCCATCCATCGGGGTGGATCATATTAGGGCATGATGCAAAGAATGAGTCATATCAAAAGCTCGTGTAAATTTGAAATTAGTGGGGAGAGTGATGCCCACCATTCAAAAGTTATAATGACCACAAAAGTTTTCGATCAAGCTGGTATTTGTGTTTTCCCTTCTTTCATGTTTGTGTTGACACATGAAATGTTAGATATCAAATAAACATCATGGCGCACCTTTGAAGGTTTCAACGGTGGGCGTCACTCTCCTCACTGCTTTTGTGGTGGGTTCCATTCGAGCTTTGTATCTATCTCATTCTTTGGATCATGCCTTGAAATGGACTCTCCAAATGGACGGACAGTGTGGATACAACACATATTTCATAATGGGGCTGACAGAACTAAGTGACGTCACTTCAGCGGTAGCTAATCCCGTCAAGATACAGAATACACGCCTCAAAGTAGGCCCCACGGTGAGGGCACCGTCTTAAGTCAGGCCGGGGTCTCATCTCATCCGTTCCCACTGATGGTTGGGGGAGGATTGGGTACCGTTCACACTAGGACCTAGCCAGAGACGGACAACCTTGTCAAGGGGCCTCTGTGGGGCCCACCGTGACGTATATATGGGGCTACCGTGATGTTTATTTTTATTTTTTATTCACATCGTCCATTTATTTTTGACAGATTATTATTTTAGGGCATAAGCTAAAAAAAGAAAGCTGATCAAAAGATCAAGTGGGACACATCACTGGAAATAGTGGGGATTGAACTTCTACCGTTGAAAACTTCCTAGAGTCCACTGTAATGTTTATTTACCAGGGAAAATATAATATCGGCCAGATCTAAAACTTTTGTGGCCCCGAATAAGTTTTTAATGGTGGGAGTTCAATCACTACTGTCTTCTGTAGTGTGGTACACCTGAGATTTGTATCTAACTCATTTTTAGGTTCATGCATGCTCTAAAATGAGCTGGGAAAATGGATGGACGGCGTGGATAAAACACATACATCATGATACTATGCCTACACTAATACCATAAACGTCTCGGATGCAATACGTGTCAAAATTCGGTTCGTGCCTAGCTTTTGTTGTTGGCGCTTGAGAAGGAGGCGTCTGGAATGCACACCAGCCAACTTGTTCTATGGATTTCACACTACCATAAGATTTGCTACCATACATCGTCATCTCTGAGGTTGTGGTCCGTGATCTAAACCGTTGATGCCACGTGAGACAGATTTAGATAGCTTCCTTGAAAATCTTTCACCATATTGAGAGATCCTACACTGCTGATCAATGGTCCACAGGATAACAGTTAAAGAGACGGGCCATATTCAAAATGTAAGTTTTATTTTTTATATTATCCCATCTACACAGTGAGGCCCATCATGTAAACGGTTTGGATGACGAACATGATAAGAGATTAATGGCTAAAATCCCCAAGGATCCTGTAGCAATAAGCCATGATGTATTCTAGAAAACCATAATAGATGTTGTGCTGTGGTACCATGCACACGTGTGTGGTGGTGAGATGATTCGTTCAGTAAGAGAATACATGGAATGCTTTATATCCTGATTCCCTTTCTAGAGAGGAAGATTGCTCGCCCACCGACATTTTTTCCAAGCATATGACTGTTCGCATCCATCATGGTCGGTGCTCTGTGGGCCCCACCATGATGTATGTATTTCATCCATGCCGTCCATCTATTTTTTCTAGCTCGTTTTATGGTATGAGACGAAAAATTGAGGTATATCCCAATCTCAAGTGGACCACATTACAGGAAACAGTTTTAAGTGAATGTCTACCATTAAAAACTTTTTAGGGTGCCATAAGAGTTTTGGATCAAGCTGATCTTTGTTTTTTCCCTTCATCTAGGTCTGTATGACCTAATCAACAGATTGGATGTCAAATAAACAGTATAGTGGGCCTTAGGAGGATTTTAACGGTGGATATCCAATCGCTATTGTTTTCCTGTGGTGTGGTCCACCTGAGATTTATATCCCTATAATATTTTTTTGATCAAGCCATAAAATGATCTGTAAAAATGGATGAGCAGCATGGATGAAACACATACATCATGGTGGGGCCCACAGATCACCGACCACCAGCAAGGGAGTAGCCAATCCGTTTGCCCATGACCCTTTACCGGGCCCCAGTGAAAAAGAGCTAGGTCTACAGATTAGATGTAGGGTTGACAATGAAAAACAAGGATGTAGGGTCCGCATTTGAATACCAAGGTAGTGCTTTTTATTGGCCACACAAGAGGTTACAAGCAATTTATTGGCCACACGTTTAATATTTTTTCAAGGTAAGTAAATTTTTGTTATTACTCATTAGGGATGTATCGTGGATGGTGGTGCAAGGAAGGTATGGAGCGAGAAAAGGAAGAGATTAGAAAGAGAGATAAAAAAGGAAAATTGCAGAGGAAAAGAGGTAAGATAGAAGTAGGTGTACGCTATACATAAAAAGAAAGAGAGAAAATGATAAGCAACCTACCTATAGCATACTTAAGTTAATTTGCAATCCACCTATTTTTAAAGTAGACATCCTAATGTGGGCCAGCATTATAGATGTAACGAATAGATGTTATACATCCATCAGGGTGGGCTTAGTAGAGCCTTTGCTGCACAATCTATAAAAGTTTTGTGTTAGGCTATGTGGAGAAAAGATGAATGGAGTTTATACGCATTAAAGGAAGTATTGTCTCTTATGCTTGTAGACACCTCACCTAAGATGAGAAAAACTATTTTACAAGAATTTAGTCGAGTTTCTAAATAAGACGGCCGAATGGATCAAGATGACATTGGAAAAGTTTAATCCACCCAACCAGGAGGCCCCTAACTGCCTCTAGAGTTAAGTACGTGCCACGAAAAATTAAGAATGATTGTGGCGACATGAATCTAATTCCCACTGGCTACCTTCCATCAATCAGAACTTGATATGTTGCAAGGTTGTTGTATGGCAAATGCACTTCAAAAAGTGAATTACGTAGAGAATTGGATACCCATCAACGCTCATAGTTAACCACATTGAGCACACAACAACTAAGGGAGGCCTCTGAATTTGAAATCACAAGGGCAATCAATAGGAATCTGATTCCCACTTACCTTATATAAACATATCATCCCCACATATCAAAAAGGATAGAGAGAGATTTCGGAAGAAGTTTTGATTTTTTAAGAAAAGAGAAAAAGAAAGAGATAAACAATAGAAAAGCGAAAGTCCATGTTGACTCGCATTTAGCGAGTAGGATCAGAATTGAGGGTATCCGATCATCTCTTTTGTTAAAGAGTTTTGAAGCTCACATTTTGTCCTCTAAACTCAGCTTATAAAACTCCATTTACTTTTTCATAGTATTTCTTGATGGGGATTTTTCTCATCATTGTTGGGTTCGATGAAATCGAACCAGTTTTCGATATCATCGATAGTTGCTGAATTTTTCACCGCTGGTCGCTGGACAATTTTTTGGTCCTGTCAATATCATCGATGGACTTTAGATGATATCGAGGCTGTCATCGAGAGTGGTTCGATGACATCGATAATTGACAGAATTTTCACCCCTGGTCGCTGGACAGTTTTGGTCATGTTTCGATATCATCGAAGGACCGTCGATGATATCGAAGCTGTCATCGAGAGACCTTCGATATCATCGAAGAGTTACGCAGATTAAATTGCGGAAACACAAATTCTGCGGATTTCGTTTCCTATTTGGATTCTATCTCTTTCTATTCTTATATAAAGGGGTGTATGCGGGATTGAGGTGCATTTCAGGGTATTCTAGGGTTTCCTAAAGCTTTGCAAGGGTTTGCTAATGGGCTTAGGGTTATCAAAGGTGTGTGTGTGTGAGAGAGAGAGAAAAAGAGAGAGAGGAAGCTTATGGAAGGGAGGTTATGCTCGTAGAGGTGATATACCATATCTCAGCGCTTCCACGTACGTCCTCGTAATAGGTGAGATCTATCCATCTTCTTTATTTCTCTTATTGTTTATCCACTCCTGCGTGAGTGAAGAAGGTTTGATCCAAGCGGTGTGTAGTTGTGATCGGTTGTAACGTTCTGCTTTATAGTGGATTGTTGATCTGGATGAGGTCCCGTGGTTTTTACCTCTTTGAGGGTTTTCCATGTAAAAGTCCCTGGTGTGGTGTGGTTTATGTTTTGATTTAGTTCATTGCATTATTATTCCATAATTCTGGTTTGTTTCGAGAGGCTAAATCCTAAGGTTTTGTGCAAGGCCCCCAACATTTGTTTTATTTGCTTATTTTACACCGTGATGAAAATTAACATTTGAGTGCCACAGTATTTTATTTCAGTCATTTTCTTATCTTATCTTGTGGCTTGGGCTATTGTTGAGCACTTCGTCTCTACAACCTTGGTTAGAATAATACTCTAGAGTCTAGTAGACTCTAAAAAATTAAAAAAATTCAAAATCCCGTAAAGTAGATACTACACAAGTGTTTCAATAAAGAAGGGTGCCTAATCCCTTCTTCGTCATTGAAGCCCTTACACAGAATCATTGGTCCAAAATCAATCGTAAGAGTCACCCAGGTTATGAAATCTTGTGATTCCTTGACTCATAGTAATTCTACAGCATCTAGCCAGCCATAAATTCTGAGCACCGCTGGCTAATAATGACTCTAAGTCAATAATATCATATCCTGAGCTCACATCCCATTTGCATATTGTACATAGTGCCTTAAAAATCTTGACTATATTTTTATGACAAATTTACCCTCTCTTTGCTAATGTTTAACATTGTATTTTGTCGAGGGATGGGGTGTGAGAGTACAGGAAAATTCTTTAAAGGTTTAAAAAGTAAGACAACCAAGGATTAAACTATTGACAAAGCACACACATATACTTCACCTACATGACAAGAAAATCTGTCGTCCCATCTTAGGTATGTTTTTTAGGTTAATAGTGAAATCTAAGATTATCGCAACAGGATCCTTAGCTCGGTGTATTGAATTGGATTTTCAAAAGACACATTTTGTTCCATTGCACTTCGACCTATAAATCTAACAAATTGTATTAGAGTGATCTCATTTCGTAATTACTATTGATTTACAATAAAATTTAGCGCCCGTACCATCCAAATGATAATGCTCTAGGTGACGATTGAATTGATTGGAAGATTTGTCCATTTCAACTCCATTTAGTCACCAAATGTATAAATTGAAGAATGCATTGTTTTTTAAGGTGTGGCCTAATCTAACCTGTTCTTTTTTGTTAAATTTCTTACAAGAAATTGTGGTTAGATGCGAAGGCCAAAGTTCCAAAATGACATTTGGAACCATGCAAAGAAAAGGAAGAAAGGTAGCCTTTTTTTTTTCCCCCTCTTTATCGCCTTTGTTATATTTTCTTGGTTATTGAGCCTTCGCGTCATGCATTTAAGTTAGTATGAAATCCATGCTTCAATGAAAATTATTGGTTTGAATTCAACAAATACATATCTGCTAATCACAGTTTAAGATAATTTTCATTTATCTGTTTGTGTGATTTGGATAACATGGCCTATCCTTGATGAACCTATAATTTAGACGGTTTAATCATTTAATACATTTGCTATTTGTTGGGATTTCTTTTCATTTATTGAATGTCGCGCATGTTCTTGAGATCCAGACCAATTATCCGGTGCTGCCCACTGTTAAACATGTTGTGGATCAAAATCTGAGTTTCTGGGCCATTCAACTGGTGGGCCTTGCTGTCATCATGTCCTGGATCAAGATATGGACCTGTCCACCCATCATGTGAGCCTATCCTGTATGAGGACATTGGAATGTTAGAAAAGGAGGATATATTATTATATTATGATCCACCTGATGAGTGGACAAGCCTAGTTTTTTGTTTCACCCCATCTGATGAAGGGCCCATCTCTCGTGCAATTGTGTCCTTCTTCCATTGTACCATGAGGTCCCATTCCATCTCGTACGTGCAAGTCTGTTGGCTTAGTAATCAAATTTAAGGATGGTTCAGAGAGGTGAATTGTTGCATATACGCCGACATGCTATGTGTGAGAGATCTAAGCCAATAAGTGCAATTAACACATCTATATGTGTTGTGCGCAACCGCCACATGTTATGTGCGGAAGAAACCTTAGAACGATTTAAACACGATATAGAAAAATAAAAAGAACGAGCAATTATAGAGAATCACATCAGTTTACGTGGAAAAGCCCTTGTGGTAAAAAACCATGGCACTAAGTGATAGAATAATCCACTATTAACGGAGAATTACAAGAGATAGGCGACTTACAGATCTCAAAGCCCTTCGTCTCCCGATACGAAATACCTTTGCAAAATCCTAGAAGCCTAGAAAACTCCTTTAAAGTCTCTCATGGTCATTCCTTAACCCCAATCCCACATTATACCCATTTATATAAGGCGACATATATAATTAGAAACAAAATGCGTAGTTACATAGAAGTTGTGCAAACCATTGATCTAATCTTCAATCAATCAAGAACCCTTCAATCGATCAACCCCGCAATGTTCGATCAATCGAACATGCTCAAAAACGTCCAAAGAGAAAACATATATTCTCCGAATAATCTTAATCAATTGAGCCCTAATCTTCGATCAATCGAATATGTTCAAAACCATCCAGAGAGTTAACTAGGAAATTCGGGATTTTCTCAATTGATCGAGGTTGTGCTCGATCAATTAAACTCCCCTATTTCAACACAGATTGAAGGCACCAATTTCAACAAGATGTACGGCCCATGCACCTAGTGACTGGACCAATCTTGCTTTCTTGGATTATATGGTCACATTGAGCCCTTCCAGGATATGGTTCAGATCTCTTTGAGTTCATTGTTTTTAGAAGCTTACAAAGAGTTAAAGAGTTTGAAAATTTTGGACAGACTACCCATTAAAACTTGGGTTGCATCCAAGTTAAAAGGAAGCTGACCATTTGTTTAATGCGTCGTGTCTGTGTAAGAGGGTCTAAACCCTACGTTGGCGAGGAAATCCTACGTCCAAGTTGCATCATCCCCTTTAGTCCTCCCATCCCATTCCTCAGGGGTTTTTCCTTCAGATCCATTAACGGTCAAAACTGATAGCGATATAGTTGACAGATTGAGGCAATCTCTCTCCCACGCTCTGGTCGCCACGGCAGAGAACGAGAACATCTCTATCCTCTAACTCATCGACAGGTATCGATTATCCACTAGCCGCCTCCCAAGCTGATTTCACCCGGATTGGGGCCAATCTTTTCCTCATTAAATTCCAATCAAAAAAAGAGATGTCTGCATTTTCATCAGATCTCGCCCTGATTCGTCGAATGGGGCTGATAGGAGTTGAACCTTGGTCACCTAATACCCAGGCTTTCAGTCAGGGAGTGTGGATATGTCTTTTGGGCATCCCGGCCCATGCCTGGTACCCAGAGGCAATTTCAAAACTCGCCCAAACATTTGGGATTATTGAAGACATCGACAATGTCTCCGCACAAGGTGTGTTCCAAGCATTTGCTAGGGTTAGGGTGAAATTATCCCCAAGTACTGATTTTCATAGACCACGATCGCTCCGGGTGAATGGCATCTCATTCCCTATTGTGGGAATACTCAAAAAGGCTGGTGCAGTAATGAATGAGCCGATTCCCCCGCTAGTTAACAGAGAAAATCAGCAAGTGGAGGAAATATCGACCAGAGATTGGGTACTGAAGTCCTTCCACACGGTTATAAGCACTCCAGGTGGCTGTCCAACAAGTGTTCGAGAAAATGACAAGCAAACCTCCATCGATAGTACTCCTGGTCATGATCATGGCCCTCTCCCAATAAGCACCTTGGCACCATGGGATCCAAATCTGGATTCCCTGGTACCCTCTCAGCCTTTCAGTAACCTTGATCCTAACCCGCTTGCTATTGAACCGGCTCCGCATGAACCTTCCCAAGGCAGAAACAACCAGTTGATAGAATTCAGCCCGATGGTCTGTAAAGATGCCACTCCGCAGGTAGTCTTTATAAACCCGCAACCTAAAAACCTTATTGGATCAGGGCTCTTCACCGGTATTCAACCTCCATGTTTCCTCAATCCCAGACTCCTCACTTGGTAACCTCTGTTTCTTCAGGGCCTCAATCCCCCTCTGTTCAACAAATTGCTTTCAGAGAAGTTCCTCCCCCTGAGCAGACAGATCATAACAGGCCTCTAAACCTTCCTGCGGGAGTTGAGATCCACATAGAGCAGACGAATTCCTCAGTTCCTACTACCCTCCTTGCTCCAACAAGGTCAATTTGCCCAACACCCCCTATCAAGCAATATCGATGAGCCAAATCTAAATCAGTTGGATCTTCCCCTAGCGATCTCGCTCAGGGTCTTCCTAGTTGGCAGCCTCCTCCTGTGTCTGGAGATAAAGAGAATTGTGCTCCTTCTCAGTCCCCTCAACTCTGTCAGATCCCTCTTCAGGAGAATGGCAGGGAGAGTCAGATTATGGTTGATCTCTCCTCCTACTTCGAGAACATCCCTCCTAATAGCATGTAACAGAATTTTGCGTCTTCGGAGGAGGCAGAGTTACTGATAGCTGTTCCCTCAACCCCAGTTACCCCTCATGAAGATATAACTACAAAAATCACGGATGGTATGCAAGATGAGGACACAGAAAAATCAGCAGCATTGGAGTTAAAAGGTAGAAAATATTAGGGAAAAAATCCCTCAGCGCTTTCTGAAGAGAGCCACTGGTATAGCAGACTACGCAGACTCAAGCGCAGGGCCGTGAACACAGGGTGTGTCACGGATGGATAAGGCCCTCATATGGAATGCCCGCGGCGTGGGCAATGTGCCCACCATGACATCCTTAAAAAAGCTGGTCAGGCAACATAAGCCATATTTACTAGCCATTTTGGAACCGATGCAGTCTGAGAACAGAAGACTGGCCATTGGGCTGAAACTCGGCTTTCACTCCTCTTTCTCCAATGGAGAGGAGGGGGGAAAAGTCTGGGTTTTCTTCTCGCAAAACCTTAACGTTTCGGTTATCTGCTCTTCTAACCAAATGATTTCTTTTACGTTGACATTGCAGACCTCTTCTGAGCCGATCATCCTTTCTATTGTTTATGCCAGCTGCAGTCAACTGCAACATAGGGCCCTTTGGGCCGAATTGGCTACTCTTCGTAGGAACATCGCTTCACCGTGGGCCGTGGGAGGCAATTTTAATGCAATTCTGAATATAGATGAGAGATTGGGGAGCAGAAATCCTGACGTTTCGAGCATGGCTGATTTTATGGAAGCAGTGCAGAATTCTTCTCTGCAGGAAGCTGGTTTCATCGGCAACCGTTTTACCTTGTGCAACAATCGTTCGGGCAGTGCGCGTATCTGGGGGAGACTTGATCGAGTGCTCTTCAACAACAGATGGCTGACGGCATTTCCCAACTTTAGAGTGGAGCATTTACCGAGGAATAACTCGGATCACGCTCCTCTTCTGCTATCTCTCCCTGACCTGATTCAGCCAAAGATCAAGCCCTTCTGTTTCCTGAGAATGTGGACCCTTCATGACTCCTTCAAGCAAATTATCAGCAAAGCCTGGGAAGGTGAATGCTCCTTCCATCCTATGATCAACGTGCAGCTAAAGCTGAGGAAAACTAAGCAACTCCTAAAGGTCTGGAATAGAGAGACCTTTGGCAATATTTTCCATCAGCTCCGTAGGACAGAAGAGGAGCTGGATATCATCGAACACCGCATGCAAGAAGATCAGGATGACAGCCTCATGCATCAGAGTTATTCAATCAGGCAGAGATTAAATCATCTAGAACAGATGGAAGAATTGTTCTGGAAGCAGAAAGCGAGAAATTCATGGTTGAAAGAAGGAGATAGCGCTTCGGCTAAAGATAAGATTAGACGTGCCTCAATTCCCTCCATCACAGATGAAGAAGGCACCACGTACTCCAATCAGGAAGAAATCAAAGGTGCAGCAGCAAAGTTTTTTGAGTCCCTTTTTCAATCGGTTCAAAGGAATTGTCTAGAAGAGTTCTCCCAGCATATCCCACTGCGGGTCTCTCCCCAAGACAACCAAAGCCTCCTGGCGCCTCCTTCTCTAGAGGAAATTCAAGCAGCGATGTTCTTCATTCCAAAAGACGGGGCCCCGGGCCCAGACGGGTTCATAGCAGGTTTTTTTGCTGACTGCTGGCAGATTGTAGGGGTTGATATACACAAGGCTGCGGTATCCTTCTTCCAAGGTGAAGAAATGCCAAGGGCCTTTTCATCCACTCTACTTTGTCTAATTCCTAAATCCTCACCAGCGGCTAAGTTCTCTGATTTCAGGCTAATCAGCCTGTGTAATGTCATATACAAGATAATCTCCAAAGTGTTGGCTGCCAGATTAAGCCTAATTTTACCAAACCTGATTTCAAAAGAACAAGGGGCTTTTATTCCAGGTAGAGCTATCACGGAGAACATAGCCATGGCGCAGGAAGTAATGAGAGAGATTGATAGGAAAGTTAGAGGGGGCAACATAATCCTAAAGCTTGATCTTGAAAAGCGTACGATAGAGTGGAATGGCATTTCCTGAAGAAAGTCCTCACCAGATTTGGATTTGATGACAGATGCATTCGGTTGTTGGAGAATTGCTGGGCAAACACATGGTTTTCCGTTTTAATTAATGGAGAAACCGTGGGCTTCTTCAAAGCCACGAGAGGTCTGCGCCAAGGTGACCCCTTGTCTCCGGCTCTTTTTATTATTGCAGGGGAAGCCTTCTCTTGCAGCCTGAAGCACTTGGTTGAGACCGAAACGTGCCAGCCTTATAAACTCCAACGCGGCCGCCCCCTGGTTACGCATCTTTTGTATGCCGATGATACTCTAGTGTTCATGAATGGCAGCCGCAAGTCTCTCAAAAATTTCAAGGCCTTCTTGGGCTCATTCCAGAAGGCGTCGGGGCAAAAGATAAACTACAATAAGAGCTGTTTCATTGGGCCAAATTCAATGCCGCCTTCAAGAGCCCGGGCGATTGTAAGACTGCTCGACATTGCAATGGCGTCGAGTGGATTCAAGTACCTGGGCGTTCCTCTACGTAGAGGGAGAGTTAAAATTTCAGACTCTCAGTTCCTCATGGATAAAGTGTACAATAAAGTAAATGGATGGAAAGCATGACTGCTATCCCAAGCTGGCAGAATGACACTGATCAAACACGTACTTGGAAGCATTCCTTTACACATCATGGCAGTAGTTCACTTTCCATCAAAGGTTATTTCCTGTCTAGAACGTAGTTTCTCCAAATTTTTCTGGGGCTGGACAGAGGGTGCGCCGAAATGTCATTGGGTGGCCTAGGAAAATATTGCGAGACCCTGTAGCGAAGGAGGTCTCGGTATAAGATGGCTTCACGAAGTTCTGTCAGCCCTTCGTATGAAGATGGCTTGGGAAGTTAAATATGGTAAAAATGTCGGGCCGTGGGTGTCTCTCATGCGTGCAAAATTCCATTCAGACATCTTCAGTACAGCTGACTTCAGAGCATGAGACAAAGCTTCTCTATATTGGAAACAGATCAGATCTTTCTTCCCACTCCTCGCCTCGAAGATCCGATGGCAGATTGGATCCGGGGACCTTAACCTATGGACAGAAAATTGGACGGGCTTGGGCCGATTACAAGATCTTGCGCCTGATCCCATTCCCGGTCACATTCTATCCCTCAAAGTCAGGGATCTCTTGGGAACTGCTGGCCCGCTCCGGCCTTTAGCCATTCTTACACATCTTCCCCAACAGGCGTTAAATCATATCTTCAATGGGGGGTATGCTATTTCAGAAGACCTTCCATCCTGTTTTTGGCCCCTAGACACTTCAGGCCTGTTCACGGTGAAGTCGGCCTGGAAGATTTCTAGATCCCCTTCGCCATCTCCGAGGTGGAACAAAGGGCTATGGCACAAATCCCTACCGCCAAAAATCTCGGTCTTCTGTTGGAGACTGTTGCACGGGGCTGTCTCGGTGGACGCCCGGGTTCAATCCAAAGGGGTTCGATGGCTTTCAAATGTTGCTGTTGTGTAGCGGGCTCCCTCTCCGCGGCCCATATTGAATCCATCTCCCATCTTTTCCTGTCAGGTAATCTTGCCTCTTCGCTTTGGATACATTTTGGTTCCTTCTATGGGATTTCTCCTCTGTCCCATCTTTTAGTGGAGGGCAAATTAATTCAGTGGCGTGAAGCTTCAGCTCTTGGCAGCGCTTCTCTGCTGACCCGCTCTATTATCCCAGTTTTGATATTATGGGAAATTTGGAGGGCGAGAAATGAAGCTAGATTTGAGGGCAAAGCAGTTTCAGCTCTCGCAGCCATAGCGCGCATTCACTGGTGGGCTAATATAATTCTTGGAGGGGCTCCCAAGATGGGCCCTCGGAGAGCCCACTCCTTGCTTGGGTGTCGGCCTTCTTCCCCCTCCCCTCCTCTTCAAGGATGCTCCTAGATTGTCAAATGGAAACATCCGGCGAAAGGGTGGGTCAAACTTAATGTGGATGGATCAGCTAGAGATAACCCGGGTCTGTCAGGCAGAGGTGGTGTTTGTAGGGACGAGAATGGAAATCTTCTTTTCGCCTTCACGACAGGCTACGGGTCGGGCTCCAATAACCTTGTCGAGTTGCGCGCGATTCATGATGGGATCAATCTGTGTCTAGATCGTGGGCTGAAAAAGATCGAAATTGAGACCGACTCCATGATAGCCCTGAACCTCCTCCTTGGAAAGGCGCGTACCCCATGGCCTTGGAGATATTGGGAGTCCAGAATCAACACCCTGATCCAGAAAGGAGCTTGCTCCCTCAGTCATATTCTAAGGGAGGGCAACGGCCCGGCTGATGCTATGGCCCGCATGGTAAGTGATCTTCAAGCGTCCTCTCTGTTTCCCCTTGCGTCCTCCCTCCCTAGACAAGTCAGGGGGATGATATTCCTTGATAAAGTTGGTCTTGGTTCGATTAGAAATACTTAAGCAAAGACTTCTTTAGTCTGTCTAGGCTGGTCTTTAGTTTTTTTGTTTTCCTTTTTCCTTTGCTGTTCTTGATACGATAAGAGAGGCCCAATTTTTTGTGGCTCGCCCTCCTGAATCCCTGGTCTGTACATGCGATGTTTATAAGATCAATGCTACAAACGTTTTTTGGAAAAAAAAAAAAAAAAAGAGGGTCTAAACCCGACCCATCTATCGCATTGATCAGGTAATTGAGTTTTCACACAAATGATGTTGAAAACTATTCAATTAGTGGTGGCTTTCAGTTTTGATGGTAAATAATAAGTTGGTCAACCTCTCACATTCAAGGGACAAAATCGAATAGTTATAGTTCAATGAATACATTTTTAGTACTATATATTCTCTACCGGCAATGAGCCCATGATTTGTACAATCCACATCATCACAAGTAATAGATGGGTAGGTGGTGAACCATTTTTGTAATCTGGTTAAAAAGAAAAGAAAAGAAAAGAAAAAACGACATGCTTTATCAGTTAAGTCAACTTAGGTTAATTCAGGTTTATTTTAGTATGACCCAAATCAGACTCATTTAAAAATGAGTTTGATTCAATTAATTTTAAGAGAATCCAAACCCTATTCATTTAGTGATCTGATTCAAGTAATTCATATAACCAGTAGAGAGTGATCCCCAAATAGAGGGCTGTTGTCACACATGGAATTTCACGCACATATTCCAAGTTAGCACACGTGCATTGCCAGCATGACCATTCATTTCATGACGAGCATCAGGTGCCATAGACCCACCTCAAATTAAACCGTCGAAGCAGCTGATGGCTCAAATTTTGAAAGGACTAAACTAACTGACCGAACCCCACCAATAACTAAGAATGCTCGAGGTTGGATGATCTATCAAATGCTGGTGTGGATGATATAGGTTATTTGAGAAGTGAGAACATTGACTCCTTATAATCATCCATCATTTCCTATGTTGGCTTGATTGAAATTTGCTTCACTGCGCCCTGAGTAAATCAAATTGATTTTATTCATCCCATTGCATTTGGGTTACGTGGGTTATGGATTTGTCGGTTGCGTAAAAGAGCCAATAATACTGTTCAGATCCAATGAAAAAATGTCCATCGATCAAGGGGCACGATCTTCATTTAATCAACACACATGCCTCATCTATACATACCGGAATAGTCTACAACACCCAACTAAGATGGATAGAATCAATCATGCCATCTGCATGGTTTTTTCAGGGTAGCCCATGCAATGTGATTCACATACAACGACCATTCAGATCGATCTTTTGTATTGACCGATGTGTCCAAATAAACTTCATAAGATCCATATAACTTCAACATACATATCAAGTAGAAAACTACCTATATATCATTTAAAAGTAATTACAAGAAAAAGAGGGTAATCAGTCCCTACAAAGGAAGAAATACTACAAACATACATCTCCTCAAGCAGAAAATTACATATGTATCATTCAAAAGTAATTATAAGAAAGCGAGCATCATCACATCCCTCATAAGAGGAACAATTTACTATTGTAACTGCTTTTACATGACTCTTCTAAGAAACCCCCAATTGTTTCTTTATGTCCTTCTGCAAAAACAAAACAAAAAAAAAAAAAAAAACAAAAAACATGAGAACATAGATTAAAAAGGTCAGTTCATAATTAAGAGCGGGCCCACCCGGCCAACGTCTTAGCCTGGCCCCACATAGTTGGGCCTCTAGTACTATAACTAAACTATAGATCCAACCCATTTATTTTTTGGCCTGAAAATCAGGTCCTAATGCAGCTTACAGGCATAAAATAAACCCCAAGCTGTCTCTGCTGGGGTTGGCCTGAGAGCTTCATTAGCTTAATCATAACATATCTACAAAGAGAAAAGCTCCACTGCACTCAGAGCACTATAAGATGTAGCGCTCCCAATTGCATTGGGACACTTCAACAATCGAATCAACTGATCTACATTGTTCATTAAGTTCATCAATCTGACAATCTAAACCATCTAATCAGTAGCATTTAGTATTGATGTTCAGGATCGTTTACACCAAACATAAGTCCAATCAAGTACCATTTGATCCATTTATTTCTTGGGGCTTATCACGGTTTGCCTATCATTGTAAAGGCTTAAAAAAGAATGGCTATAAAAAAAATATACAGCCAGATTTATGATGGACTGGATCATCTGGTCAGTGTGATTTCTGCATGGTAGCCAATAAAATGAGTTCTAGACTAAATCGACACTTCAGATTGATCGATTGCACTGTCCAAATGAACAAATGGGCTTGAGCCTATGCTTCCGCCATAGAGGATGTGTTTCAAAAGTGAGTTCTTATGCTTAAGCCCATCTTACATCTTGCATTACCATAAAAGAGGGAATCATATTGTCAGTGTGATTTCTGCAATCATACTATCAGTGTGATTTCTGCAATCATACTCTCTGCATGGTAGCCCATGAAATGAGTTCTAGAATAAATGGACAGTTCAGATTGATCAATTGAAATGTCCAAATGATCAATTGGACTGTCCAAATGACCAAATGGGTTTGAGCCTGTGCTTCTGTGGTAGAGGGTGCATTTCAAAAGTGAGGTCTTAGGATCGAACCCATCTTACATAGCCAAAATAAAGACCCAATACAACTAGGACCTGACATAGTTCTGTAAGAACACTGGTGCATTTTCATCTGCTAAAGCACCATGTACATAGTGGTGACTCATCTGCTGTACATGTGGAACATGAGTACATGAACTTCAGATGAAAAAATGTGGGTCCCATTGTGAATGGATCATGGGGGATTACATCAATTGAATGATCTTAACTCTACAATCTGTGGCGAGCAAATACAGCTGAAAGTGTTGGTTGTGGTTCAAATTCAAGCAAGATCAAATGGTTAAGATCATCCAAGCTGAGTCCTAACAACAAGGGATTCCACTAGTTTGACAGCCTAGATTGCTAGATGACTCTCCATTTAGAATGTCTTTTTTCCGTTCTTTATTTTTTATTTACCTCAATGCTGAGAGGGGAAGTTGTGGGAGCGTAGCGGTCCACCACATGTCCGTCCTTGTCCATGAGAAACTTGGTGAAGTTCCACTTTATGCTGTCTCCAAAGAGACCGCCTTTGCTTGACTTTAAGAACTTGTACACAGGAGCTGCAATGTCCCCATTTACATCAACCTTAACACAAAATCACAAAAGACAGTTCAGCAATGATGATGATGCAATTCTAAAATATGAGGTTTGATGAAACTCCAATATCCCAAAAATCAGCATTCCACACAATAATGGCATTTACAATTTCAAGCAGAAAGAACATGTGTATAGCATTGTCAAATCCATCTATATCTCGAATAATCACCAATGAATTATGGATAGTAACAGATATACCATATGTATACAAATAGGAGTGGATCACCAAACATCAGGGTGTGTGATGTTGCATGACGTATGCATCATATTTATTGCAGTAATGCAAACATCATAATCATTACCATAACTATAGGATGAATTGCAGTTTGATGAGGAGTTGTTCGTCAAGGCCCAAGGCCAGAAACCCTACAAATCAGTTTCTGGGCATGTTTGGAATTCTAGGGCATGTGTGAAATAAGGTATCAAAATTCATGAAAAGACTCCCCAATGCATCACCGAAGGGTTGGGCGCATCCGTCAAGAAAGGTCTGATTATGGAATATATAGGAGTTTAAAATAAAAATAAAAATTGGGAGCCACATTTTGTAGACCAGCTGGTATTGTTCAAAATCTCAATAGCCCAACTTGACTCAACCTGACTTGACTCAGTTTTTAATTATTATAAAATAGAAAACCTTAGGAATGTTAATAAGCTTTTAAAATAATTATATTTATAGTACTTGTAATTTAAACAGTGTATGTACCTTGCTGGTTAATGACATTGCTTCCTTGGGTCAACTTGGGGGTTTGAATCACCCTCCGACATTTCATCTTTTTAATAAATCCTGCCTTTAAAAACCAAGATACTCAGTTTAAGTTGCAGAGATTTGACTCGAGGAGTCTCTCCGAGTCTAGGCCGGGTCACTGCGAATTCTGTATTTCCCAGTGACTCTGCTCGAAATCTTAACAAGACAGGTTGACTCGTCCAGGTTTCAAGTTGAGTTGGGGAGTACTTTTAGAACATGACAGATAGCATGGTGTTCAAAATCCAAGCAATCTCAGTTTGAAGTCCCAAAGAAGGAGATCGATTGCTTGCCTTTGCATGAGTATCTACGCCGATTGTTCTAGTTTCGTGAAGGTTATGAGTTGGAGCCGGCACGATGTCAATGGAAGCACAAAATGATTGTGGGGGAATTTGGGATCCACTCCAAAACCGCATCACCACAAGCTAGATAAATCTAGTGTTTCTACACATTGCTCAACATAAGACTATCTACAGTTTGCTCAAGTTTTTAGTTTGTACAAGAACCCATGGCTTAATGATACCAACCACGGATACAAATCTTAATTTGTGTTTTCATATATGTCTTTCCCAATCTTAGTATGTTTTGAAATCTATGCATTGCTCTACAAGATTGGAAACCTTCTACCCAAACGGTAAGGGAGCACAAGAGTACATGAGAGAGGAAACATTCTATCTATCTTTCGCTTTTGGCATGGGAAGTAAGACCTGTGCCCGATTTCATGCCCTGTGTGCTCTAGCTACCACAATTAGAGATCTACAATTAAGAGCAATGGAAATGCACATTGGGTTTCAATAACGAAGAGTTATTTGATGCAGTCTCAAATAATGGGACCTGTGGCATGCATGTACAAAAAATCCAAACCATTCATAAAGTGGGGGTCCCAATATTAGATTAATTAAATGATCCTGACTCCTGATCAATAATTGCATTTGGACAGTTGACTATTTTCCCTTTCGACTGTCCATTAGAAGTCCACCCATTAGCAAGTTAGTATAATCTTCTTCTTCTTCTTCTTCTTTATTTTTATTTTTATTTTTTTATTTTTTATTTTTTTATTTTTTAATCTGTAATTTTATTTCATGTGGGGAGAATTACAAGGACTGAACTATCTATTTTGTACAGCGATTCGGGCTACCCAGGAAACAAAATCCACCCCGGATAGCCTATCTTAACCCAACATGAAAACCAAAAAAAAGGAAAAACCACTGCTAAGAAATGGTAACGGTTCCTCTAATAGCGCCCATTCCAATCTTGTCTAATGTATACATACCCCTGCTGCCCGGCGGAAGGTCCCTCACAGAGTGAAATAGCGAATGAGCTTGATTCTCCGCACCGATTTTTGCCAGGCCATCGGTAGGGCTGTTTCCTTCTCTCGGAATTAAAGATATAGTGAATCTTCCTCTGTTTTTCAGGAGGGAGATTCTAGACCACCAATACCTCCATTTCCAAGCCGGGGAGGACTTCCCATTGAATGCGTCCACCACACATTTTGAATCGGATTCTAGGTGGACCTAAACATACCCCTGACCCACGCAAAGCGTCATGAATTCATACAGCGCCCGCAGCTCAGCTCTGTTGTTTGAGCCAGCCCCATAACCAGAGGAGAATGCAAATAGAAAAGAGCCCGAGCAATCCCTACAAATCCCGCCACCGCCCGACAGACCTGGATTGCCCAACGCAGAGCCATCAACATTCACTTTCACCCAACCAATGCTTGGTCTGGACCAAACTGATTGCATGGGAATGCCAATATTTCAAAATCTGTGACAAGTACAAGGAAGTCAGTACTTACGGACAACACCTAAAAATTAAAATAAAATAAAACTCTTTAAATCAGTTTAGGTAAGAAAAGGCGTAGATCCAAACCTTGATTTTTGTACTTCTCATATAATTGATTAAGTTCCGTGTAATTTGAGTTGGTCAACCCACTGCAACAATGAATTGGCAAATAAAAATGAGATGCATTTGAATATTGTAATGAATCAAGATAGAAGACAGAATTGGAATTGAAACTTGAATTTGAGCAGTTGATTAGGGAAAGAAAAAATAGCAGTGGAAAGTCCTTTGAACCATGGTTTTAAGAGTTGTATGAGTTGGGTGTGCAATGGAATCAGCACTACCCAACCAAGTGAGTTGCGACTCAACTCCAGACCGAACTAGTCGATTCAAGCCTTTGAGTCTAAAAACCATACTTGAACAGCCAAAGGAACAGATCTATAAAATAAATAGATTTCTCAAATGAAGTTAAAAAATATCTGATCGAAAACCATGACAAAAAAGACAGATATTTCTTACCATTGAGATGCAACATTCACAATCAAGAGGACCTTTCCCTTGAAAGTGCTAAGATCCACATCGTTTCCTCTTGCATCCTGCAGAAGAAAAACAAAACCCATCAATGATAAAACTACACAAAGACAACCATTTCAAAACTACAAGGAGTGTGTTTGGATGCAATATCATATCAGTCTGCAATTATTAGTTTAGTGAAGTTACAATAACCAATTCATCATTACCTCAACAGTCATGCTAAGTTTCTGGGCTCCAAATTGAAATTACAATAGTTTCAAGTTGGAATTGAAACAAATGCAGATGCAGTTCAGGGCATAGTTCTAAAACTTAGTGAGTCAACCCAAAAAAGCTTGTCCGAGTCAACTCAATTGGGAGAGAAATCAAGCTGAGTCACCATGAAACTCGCTGGTGAGCTCTATAAGCTGTTGCTTTATAGTTATGTTTTACTATTTTTATACTCCTATTCTTCAAAGTATCGGAAATATTAATCCCAATATAATATTTTAAACATCAAGTTCAGATGACTCGAATTGAGTCTTCGTGTCCACCCGAACCCGCTGGATGTCGAGCCAAATGAATTATTGAGTTTTTAAACTAAGGGTGTGTTTGGAGGCACCATTGAATCAAGTAGCAATTATTAGTCTAATATGATATGGATAACCAATTTGTTATTTCCTTCGGTAGAATTCATATTGGTTTGGGCTCAAAATGCAATTTTGTTACTTTCAAGTTGGATTGTGTTACATGCATGGTTAAAAGACTCAGCGACTCGACCCGACTTGTTGTCGGCGTGAGCTGTCATTGTAAACAACCAAGAGAGATTTTAGGCATTTGAAATCTGTAACATCCCGTGAATAAGGGAGTTTAGGGTAACTGTATATAACTTACGGCTAAACAAGAATGAAAAATATATGAAAGACAGAATTTCTGACACTTGTTTGACTCTGAGTAGAGTCGCAAATCGCCTGAGCTGTCTCTGTCGGGAGTGGCTCTTGGTCTTGAACCAGATTGGGTTGAACCATGTAGCAGTCAACTCCTCCGAGTCTTAAATCCATGGTTACAAGTACTATGTAAAAACGCTAATTTTGTGCATTTCCTACTGATTTAAACTGACGGTTCAAAATTCTATTCAGTTCAAAATGCAACCTAAAATCTGTGAGTTATGCCGAAATGACATCAAAACGTGCTGAAAATATCATTACATATTGCCTGATTTATATAGGTTCTGTAACTCCGTTAATATGATATGTATCTCTGTTTCTCAATATACTCTCGAAAAAAATAATTTCTTAAGGAAGAATAAATATTGAAGTTACAATCTCTGATTCTCAATATACTCTCAAAAACAACTATTTCCTACTCAAGAATAGATATTGAAGTTATGAGCTTTGATAGGCCACTGCGTGAGTATATCATGGACGTGGATCCAATCCATCTACCAGCTGGGTCCCATTATCTAGGTCCCATGGACCAAAATAACAACTAAATCTACTCATCAAGTAGCCACTTTTTTCTAGAAATAGGTCAACAGGTTAGGAAAAACGTCTAAATTCTTCTAATATGTGCATTTGCTTGTAAACATCAGCCCACTAGATGAGTGAACCTGACTGTTTTTGGGCCAGAGCATCTAAAGAATGGGATCCACCTGATGGGCGGATTGGATCACACACCCATCTAGAGAAATTCCTATAATAAAAGTAAAATTACAACAGAAAACAACCCGGCCAATCCAACCAAACAAAACCCAGAAAAGAAAAAAGCCCAAAAGAAAAAAACAAACAAACAAACAAACATATAACCTGCTAAATAGAAAGATAGTGAGATCGAATCGAGCTTGCTAACCTTGACGGTGAAGTCGTGAATCGATCCTTGGGTCTTCTTAGATTGGCTTGCCATTGCAGAATCCGATTTCAGAGTACAAAATTTTCTTGGAGTAGAAAAGGCAGGAAGGGATGCAAAACAGGGGAGGCCTGTTCTAGCAGAAGAAGAGGAGATTTCCAAAGAGAAGAAAAGGGGTTCTTTCAGAGAGGAAGATAATTGATTTCAGAGAATCTGGTGAAATTTCTGCAGCTGAGAATTCAAAAGATGGAAGAAGAGCGCGAAAACGAGAATGCAGGTCGTGCTTTCATCGGTCCTGCATTTATAGAATTCAGTACGGTATTGTAGTCCGCGGATTACTGAAGCTAATTCGTATTTTAATAGTTAGTATATGTTTATGGAAGATCTGAACCGTTAAATAGATATTAATCACTATGAATAGTTTTCATAAAATGTAAAATCTTCTAAGATAATCTTATCCATTCTATCTATGGACGTGAAGAATCACAATGATTAATGGTTTATTCAAACACACTTTCTCTAATGCTTATTGATCGTATTTAGAAAAGAGGCCCACCGTCCCTTTATTTTTCATGGTGGATCCTACTTCCTGAAGTGGATCTTATGCTGATCCACGTGACGCAGTTGCCGGACTACGATCTCATTTTAGTGGTCCGAGGAGTACCATAATTTCCTTTTATCACGTGCGGGCTAACATTTTGCATGGGAACGTGGAGATGTGTGTGAATCTGTACGTGACACTTGGCGGTTTCTAGATGCTTAGGACTGCGTGTAGGTTTCGTGTTTACACTTGCGGGTTTGCATTGGAAACGGATGGGCTACTCCCCTGCCACCTGTCGGTGTTCTGTGGGCCCCAAAATGATGTATGTATTTCATCCATTCCGTCCATATATTTTTATATATCATTTTATAATATGGTACCAAAAATGAGATATATACCAGTCTCAATTAGAACACATTACAGGAAACAGTGTTGAATGAACGTCGACTATTAAAAACTTTTTTGGGTCCATAAAAGTTTTGGATCAAGTTTATATTTGTTTTTTCCCTTAATATGAGTCTGTATGACCTAATCAACAGATTGGATGTGAAATAAACATTACATTGGGCCTTACGAGGATTTTAATGGTGGATACAAATCACTATTGTTTTCCTGTGGTGTGGTCCACCTGAGATTTATAACCCTCTAATTTTTAGAGTAAAGCTATAAAATGATCTTTAAAAATGTATTCACGGAATGGATGAAATACCTATATCATGGAGGGGCCCACAGAGCACCGACCACCAGCTATCTGACTGGTGGCAGGGGAGTAGCCAATCCGTTTCCTATGCATTCACCCTGGAATCTGAACAGCGGAAAAGAAGTTTGCTCCAATACATCGCGACTGTAACTTTAGAATTTGGGACATCTTCAAGTGATCCACACCGTTTATATGACAGTTCTTCTTACTTTCTGTGAATGGAAAAATGACAAAAAAAACAATCTTTCTGAGGGATTACTTTAATCCACTTATATAATTAATGGGTTGAAATATTGAATTTGATTTTTTTTAAAATTTTTTTTAATTAATTAATTATTATTATTATTATTATTATTATTATTATTATTATTTGGGTTTGTTTTTGAATACCCAATCCAAGGGAAGGCCTACCAAACGAACAGTTCATGTTAATTTAAAAAGGGCTAAAATGGCCAAAAATCCTGTAGCAATAGGCGGTGATGTATTCTAAAAAGCTACATTGAATATTGCACACGTGTGTGGTAGTGAGATGATCCATTCAGTAAGATGGCCCACTTAAATGACAAAAATCAACGGTAAAGGGGGCATCTTGATTCTTAGCCAGACCTCCCACGTAAAAAATAAAAAATAAAGAAAAAAATCCGCCGCCAAAAGAGTGGCAAGTAGACACGTTAGATGTTTGCAATGAAGAGCGCCAAGTGAGCACGTGTGATTCTGGAAACCGTTACCGAGATACCCTTTCTAGAAAGGTAGTTTGGTAGCCTACCGACATCTTTTTGGAAGCCGATTTCGCAGCGGATGTATCCCTTATCCACGCCGTCCATCCATTTTTCCAGCTCATTTTATGACATAAGCACAGAATTGAAGTATAGCTACAGCTTAAGTGGACCACACTATGTAAAATAATGGGAAAATGATGTCCACCGTTGAAACCTTCTTAGGGTCTATTGTGATGTTTATTTGTCATCTAATCTGTTCACAAGGGCACACTGGCATGGATGAAGGGAAAACATAAATATAAGCTTAATCCAAAACATTTATGGCTCTGGTAGGTATTAAATTCGCATTATTTCCTATGGTGTGGTCCACTTGGAGTTTGAATATGCTTTAATTTTGGGGTCATGCCCTAAAATAAACTAGTTAAATGGATGGACGGTGTGGATCAGATTTGTACATCATGGTACATCCATATACCCAGAACCGGTTGACCAGTACTAATTTTGTGTAGATTTGGTCATCCCAAGCAGACTATTTTTCTTATAACTAGTCTTGTTGTAGAGTTTTCATCTTTTTGTTTTGCAATAGTTTGGTGCTCCATAGGTGATAATGAGACTCTGCTTGCCCTATGGTCTATGTGCTTGGGCATTGGTCGATTCGACCGATGGATGTCTTCAAGGCACACCTTTTCGCCATATAGGTATTTTAATTGAGACCCAACTGAAGTTGACGATGAGAATTCATTCCCACTTATGGTGGGGTGCTTAGGGACATACTTTCTTAACCAAGTTTACTTAGGGCTAGGTCAGGTGTATTTTAGTATGACTCAAATTAGACTTATTTTAAAAGGAGATTGATTGAGTTGATCATAAGAGAACACAAACCCTACTCATTTAGGAGATGTTTTGAACCTAAGTTACTTTAGATAAGCTATTTATGTCACAAGTAACTTATCTTGATTCATACTTATTGTAGTAAGGCAAGTATGTTTATTAGCTAAAAAGTAGGAAAAGTATATTTGACTTCTAACATCGTAAGTTTTTATCTTTGTTTGGTCCCCCTCACATTCACCGTCTATCATATGGGGCCAACCTTTGTTGTGGGCCATTCATTGTGTAGGCCCCACCTTTTGATGTAGAGCGGGTTGCAGACACTTTCATATTCAGGATGGACCGAAGGAGAACCAATCGGAGGCGTAAGTGATCCGGACAGTCCAAACCTTACAACGGGTGTATCTCGCAAACCGGAATGAGTTATTTAACGTATCATGTATGATTTTGGGGAAGGATAAGCTACTTTAGCCAACCAACCCGACTATGCTCGGTTGCCTACGCCGAATTTGCGAGATTCCATCATATCGATGGTCGAAAATCCATTTTATTTCCATTTTTTACTATTTATAGCAAGTTTTAGTTTGATTATAACTCTTCATCTTTTGAACTCTAGGAGTTTTGTCCAACATAAAAAGTGCTTTGAAAAATTAGAAGAATAATGTGGTTAAGACAAATAGGACAATTACTATAAATAGTAAATTTACTATTTATGGTAAGTTATGAATTTTAGGAACTTTGAGTTGGAGTTTGATTCTGAAACTTCCTCCAAGGTTTGGTATCACTATTTAAAGGGTTGTAAATTTGTTTTTATTATAAATTTTAAATTCATTAGAATTTATTTCTACTTTTCTATTTTTTCCTCCTGCATTTGAGGAATCTCTGTGAGGAGTTCAGATAAGCGTCGTGGATTCGAAGTAGTTAACCTTGAGGAAGACGGTGATTGACCTCATCACATTCATCCCTACGTCACCTTTGATGTGACTGTCAATCATGCGGGGCCCACCATGGATGTGAGTTATTCATCATTAGGGGCGAACCTCTAATACGCACCATCCATTATGTAGGGTCCATCTTTGATGTTGGTCATCCATCATGTGGGGGCCCACCATCATCGCTATTGTCCATCATATGGGACCCACCTTCCATATCCACCACCCATCATGTGGAGCCCACCTTCAATGTGGATTGCCCATCACGTAGGGCTCGCTTGGGATGTAGGTCATTTATTATTAGGGGCTGACCTTTGATGTGCACCATATATCATGTGGGGCCCAGCTTCAATGTCCATTGCCCATCATGTGCAGCTCACCTTTGATGTGAACCGTCCATCCTCTGGGCCCCACCTTTGAAGTGGGTTGTCCATCATACCCTCCCATTTTTGGATGTGGGCTATTTATCAATAGGGGCTGACTTTTGATATGAACCATCCATTATGTAGACCCATGTTAATATGGGTGAACCATCATGCGGGGTCCAAATTTGATGCAGATCGTCTATCATGTAAGCCCCACCTTAATGCAGACTTCATCACGCGGAGCCTCCTTCAATATGTAGATAGAGAAGGGTAGAAAAGTTAAAAGTTCAAAAGCTTAAAAAAAACTAATGGAAATAAGTAGATTTAAGCACGTAAGTTACTTTTGCAATCATGTTTACTAAACTAAAGTAAATAAAATAATAATAATAACTTAATAACTTAACATAAGTTAAGAAGTAACCTATTTAGTGGTATCCAAACAGGTCATTACTGATTTGATTTAGCAATTCAGATAAAGCTATTGAACCAAGACATGCCTCATAAATAATTTTTAGACCCAACCCACCAATAGTTGGATAATCCAATAATCCATCTGAGTCAACCCAACCCTTTTTGCAACCAGATTAGGAACTTCCAATCTTATATTCGTCTTACAACTGGTAGAGACAGAGACAGTAATCCGGAATTGAGAACCATTGTAACATAGAATCTCACATGCCTGCATTGCCATTAAAAACCCCAATTGTATCCTTCCGCCATAGACCTACCTCAAATTAAACTGTCCAACAAGCCGGGAAGAACCTGGCCTGCTCTCGTGCCTAAGTTTTACTTTGCAGGATGAGCGACCTCAGCATGGCCCTAGCCCAGGCCATTGACAGCCCTCACGGTTCATGTGCTTGAGATCTAGACCATTTATCTGGTGCCACTCACTGTCCAACATGCTGTGGCTTAAATCTAGGCTTCCGAGCCATTCATCTGATGGGCCCAGACCATTTATTGCACACTATGGAAAAACCCTACTCATTTATGGGTAGGGCTGTACACGAACCAGGCTAGTCTGGTTAACTCGCTCGACTCGGCCCGACCCCGAACTGAGTTCGGGTCGGTACGGGCCATTTTCTTCAGCTCGAAACTGAGTTCGGGCCGAGTTCGGATAGGTCCTAGTTCAGCCTGACTCGGTCAAGTGGTATGTGCGTGTGTGTGTGTGTGTGTATATATATATATATATATATATATTATATATATATATATATATATATATATATATATATATATATATATATATATATATCAAAAGCTACCCGTCCTTTTCCCCTTTACCATTCTGGGATAGTTCACCGCCCATCTTTGAAGTGACAGTGACTCATCCACCTCACAGACGTATAACTTGAACGGCCTAGATTCATCCAAATACAAAAAGGAATTATAATGTTTTGACTAGTTAGATTTTTTGTGGAGTCTATAGTTCAACTATCTAAACCGTTGATAGAAGGCCTTGTAATGAGACGCTGATTACCTGCCAAAGCCCTTCCCATGAACTTGTTGTAAGGTCCGAAATTGGCCCGAACTCGCTCGATTGCTGACCGGGCCGAGTTCGGGCTGGACATGTTGGCTCGGTGACCTGATTCGGGCCGGGTTTGGCTGGTGATCAGGCCGGGCCGGGTTGAGCCCAATTCGACTCGGATTGACTGGTGTACACCCCCTATTTATGGGCATTTGGATCCTAAGTTGCTTATGATAAGCTACTTATTCTACAAGTAGCTTATCTTAGTTTCTACTTACTAAGAAGATAAGTATGTTTGGTAAACAACATACTTATCAGCTTCTCCTCTCTTTCATCTCTCCTGATGTCTCTCTTCAACAACTTATGAAAAGTAGAAAAGCTTTTAAAAAAATAATAATTGAAGTGATTTGGTACTTATAAGTAAAAAAAGTTAATTATAACTAATCATAAACCGAACTTACTTATCTTAAATAAGTCACTTATCTACTGCTGTATGTAAAATATAAAAAATAAAAAATAAAAAAAAAAAAAAAAAAAAAAAAAAAAAAAAACACAACAACTGTATCTTATATGGTGGTATCCAAACTGGCCCTTAGTGATCTGATTTATGTAATTCAGGTAAAGCTTTGGGACCGGAATAGTTTACAACACCCAATCCAAGAGGGAGACCCAACAAATAGATGGTTTAAATTGTTTATTGGGCTTATCTTTATGTAAATGATCTCTACCATCCATTTCATAGGAGATTAATTGGATAGTTAGAATCAATAATCCCATCTGCATGGTTTTTGCAGGGTAGCTCATGCAGTGTGATCTGCACGCAATGGACCATCCAAATCGATTGATCGTTTGGACTGACTGTGTTCAAATAAAACTAATTAACTTCAACACCCAGATCCATAGCTCAACTGGTAGACTGAGTTGAGAAACCTCGTTTCAACACTTGAGGTCTTGGTATCGATCCCTAGTGGGGGTGGCGAACTGCGGAGTGTGTGTACTGACAAGCTGACAAAAAAAAAAAAAAAACTAATTAACTTTATAAGATACATATAGCTAAAACATACATCTCAAATAGAAAACTACATATGTTTCATTCAACATATCCTTCATAAGAGAGACAATCTACTATTGTAACTGCTTCACATTACTTTTCTAAGAAACCCCCAACAGCTTCTTTATGTCCTTCTGAAAAAAAAAAAAAAAAAGCAATAAAATGCATCAGACAATAGATTAAAAAGGTCATCCCATAATTAAGAGCGGGCCCAACAGATCAACGTCCTGGCCTGTTCCACATGCCTATATTCAAGCTCAGGTTGGGCCTCGTGTTCTATGACTTAAATTACAGATCCATCCCATCTATTTTTTGGCTTGAAAATCAGGCCCTAATGCAGCCTACAGGCATAAAATAAACCCAAGCCGTCTCTTTTGGTGTTGGCCTGTGAGTCTGATGGGCCAGCCTATTCACATGCTTCATTAACTTGATCATAGCATACCTACAAAGAGAAAAGCCCTACTGCTCTCAGAGCACTATAACATATATTGCTCCCATATAGTGCTCCCACATAGCACTATAACATATAGTGCTCCCATATAGTGCTCCCACATAGCACTATAACATATAGTGCTCCCAATTGCATTGAGACACTTTGACAATCCAATCCATTGATCTACACTGTTCACTGGGTTCAAGTGTTCAACACACATTTGTGGGCTACCATGTAAACATCTCATCAATCTGACAATCTTAACCATCTAATCAGTAGCATTTATATTGATGCTCAGGATTGTTTACACAAAACATGGGTCCAATCAACCATTTGATTCATGTATTTCTTGGGGCTTATCATGGATTGCTTATCATCGTAAAGGCTTAAAAAGAATGGCTATAAATAAATAAATAAATAAATAAAAAGGCCAGATTTAGGATGGACAGGATCAGTTGATCAGTGTGATTTCTGCATGGTAGCCCATAAAATGAATTCTAGACTTAAATGGACACTTCACATCGTTCAATTGGACTGTCCAAATGAACAAATGAGTTCAAGCAGGTGCTACTGTGGTAGAGGGTGTGTTTCAAAAGTGAGGTCTTAGGCTTGAGCCCATCTTACATCTTGCATTACCCATAAAATGGAATCATCCTATCAGTGTGATTTCTTCATGGTAGCCCATGAAATGAGTTCTAGACTAAATGGACAGTTCAGATCGTGGTGTGCCATAAAGGCCACTACATAAAGGTAACAGGGCAAACCATTACACATTATGGGGTCGTTACGGCTGTTATAGAAAAAATGACTCGTAAAGGCCGTTACAGCCCTCGTAAAAGTCCGTTATGCCGTAATGGCCCTGTAACGGTCCATTATGGGGCCAATAAAGGTTTTTTGGGTTTTCTTCAATAAAAACAAAACGAGACCGTAATAGCCGTTACAACCCATATTGTAAAGCTAACGGTGGTGGCCGTTATGGCCAACATTACCATTATAGAATACCTAAGTTCAGATTGATCAATTGAAATGTCCAAATGACCCTATGGATTCAAGCCTGTGCTTCTATTGTGGAGGGTGCATTTCAAAAGTGAGCACCCATCTCATGTTGCCAAAAAAAAAAAAGAAGACCCAAGACAACCAGGAGCACTAAAACTTATCTTTCTCTAAGAACACTTTCTCATCTGCCAAAGCGCCATGTCTATGGTTGTGACTTATCTGCTGTACACATGGAAAACAAGTACATGAACTTCAAACGTAAAAATGTGGGTTGTCCCATTGTGAATGGATCATGGGGGATTACATCAATTGAATGATCTTAACCCTACAATTCTTGGCCAGTAAATACAGCTGATAGTGTTGGTTGTGGTTCAAATTCAAGCAAGATCAAATGGTTAAGACCATCCAAGCTGAGTCCCAACAACAAGGGATTCCACAAGTTTGATGGCCTGGACTGTTAGATGACTCTCCATTAGAAAATGGCGCAAGGGATTCACAAGTAAATAACATTAGTGTCTTCTTCTTTTATTTTCTTTTTTTTTTTTTTTTTTCTTTTTCTTTTTTTTTTTCTTTTTCTTTTTTTCCTTTTCTTGATTTGATTTGATTTTTTCTTAATTTACCTCAATGCTGAGAGGGGAAGTTGTGGGAGCGTAGCGGTCCACCACATGTCCGTCCTTGTCCACTAGGAACTTGGTGAAATTCCACTTGATGCTGTCTCCGAAGATACCACCTTTGCTCGACTTTAAGAACTTGTACACGGGAGTTGCATTGTCCCCGTTTACATCAACCTTAACACAAAATCACAAAAGTATCAATGACAATGATGCAGTTCTAAAATATGAGCTTCTATCATGAGCTATGATGACACTATGATATCCCAAAAATCAGCATTCCACTCAGTAATGGCATTTACAATCTCAAGCAGAAAGAACATACGTAGCATTGTCCAATCCATCTATATCTCGAATAATCATCAATGAATTTTAGATAGTAACAGATATACCAAGATGTATACAAATAGGAGTGAATCCCCAAACACCAAAGGGTGTGATGTTGCATGATGCATGCATTATATTCATTGTAGTAATGCATACATTAGTTGAGATCACTGAAACATGTCCAGACACTAGGAGCGAGTCCTGAGCCATCCATAGTGGGGCCCATCATAATTTTTTCTTCTTTTCTTTTCTTTTAAACGTTGTGATGGCCGCTATGGAGTTGCGGCTCGTAATGATCCATCATGCTGCTGATACTTCTTTTTTTAACACTGTAAAGGCCACTACGGATACCATAGCAGCCATTACAGCCCGTATCGTAATGGTCACCATTATGGCCACCATCACTGCTATTGAATACCTTGCTACCAACATACCACTTGCCCAGGACATCTATACCATCAAAATCATAGGTCTCACTACGAAAATCATTTAGCACAAAAATCGGGCCAGTCTGCTCATCAGATGGGCCATACTGTTAGAATCAGCGGACAACCAATGGTCTGACCCATATGTTTGGTTAGTGAATCGGACTGATTATTTTTTTTAGAAGGGTGATCTTCATGGTGGAGCCCACCATTTTCATGGTAGAGATGTCCTACACAAGTGGCATATAAGCAGTAAAGATTGGATGACACCACGACTTGCGATGTTGTTGCCTGTAGGTGATCAGTTCCCCTAGGGCCCGTTTGGCCGGTTGGATTGGAAGGGATTAGATGGTAGTGGAAGGGATTGGATGGTAAATCCCAGGAATGGCCGGGCGTGCCAACAGTGTAGGTGATCTGATCCTTTGGTTAGTAGGATCGGAAGGGATCGGAAGCTTTAATCTCCGGATTGGCCGGGCGTGCCAACGGACTGGATGTATCAATCCAGGGATATAGCAATCCCATGGATCTCAAGACAATCCGCTGACAACACCATCATTACCTAGAAATCCACGCCATCCACCCTAATACCATTCACTCCCTTCCAATCCACCCGGCCAAACGGGCCCCTATGGTGCATATGAATGTGATGTGGTTGCCTGTAGGTGATCGTTCGCCAATGGTTGCCTATGAAGTAAGACATAGGATCCCACTATTGATGTAGGTTTAGAATCTCTGCATCTATGGCTTCATTTGGATGTTCAATTGAGATGAATTGCTATACTTCAATTGCATAAAATGGTTATGACAAGAGTGTGGTTTGCCCCATTGTACACACAATCACAGGCTATCCCAAATAGCAATTCTTATTGTTTCAAGTTGAACGTGGAATGGATGGAGCTGCAATTAAAGGCTAATCATCAATATGAATTGTGAGTGTTGCCATCTCAATTTTCATCACATCCTCTACATTTACCAGAACTATTCCATTTCAGCTCAACTGAGCATCCAAACACACCCTATGTGTGTCCCAAATCTTGATTTGTGTTTTCTCAATCTTAGCTTGTGTGTACATCTATGCGTGGCTATGCAAGATCCGAGACCTTCTACCCAAAAAGTAAGGAGCATGAGTACATGAGCGACGAAACATTATATGTTTTGCTTTTGGCATGGGAAATAAGATCTGTGCTCGATTCCATGCACTGTGTGCTCTAGCTACTATCATTGGAGATCTACAATTAAGAGCAACGGAAATGCACATCGGGTTTCAATAATGAGTTATTTGATGCAACCTCTAATAATGGGACCCATCATCTGGCATACGTGTACAAAAGATCCAAACCAATCCAAAAACTGGGGGGCCCAAAATTAAATTAATTATATGATCCTGACCCCTGATCAATAATGGCACTTGGACAGTTGACTATTTTCCATTTTGACTGTCCATTAGATGTCCACCCATTAGCAAGTTAGTATCATCTGTGCAGTGTGATCTTTAGTTCAAGTACCTTGTCGAATATGGGGAATTCGGATTTGAAGCGGGTGCAAACAAAATCCAAGATCTGCTCATTGTCTCCTGGCTCCTCCGAACCAAACTGATTGCATGGGAATGCCAATATTTCAAAATCTGTGACGGGGTGCAAGGAAGTTAGTACTTACGTACAGCACCCAAAAAATAAAATAAAAAATAAAACTTTTAAATCAGTTTAGGTAAGAAAAGGCATAGATCAAAACCTTGATTTTTGTACTTCTCATATAGTTGATTAAGCTCTGTGTAATTTGAGTTGGTCAGCCCACTGCAACAATGAATTGGCATATAAAAATGAGATGTATTCCAATATTGTAATGAATCAAGATAGAATTCTAAATTGGAATTGAAGCTTGCATTCAAGCGGTTGATTAAGTGAGAAAAAATGGCACGAAAATCCTTCAAACCATGGTTTTAAGACTTGTCTGAGTTGGGTATGACTCGGAATCAGCACTACCCAATTCAGTTTGGTACCATGAGCCCCCCCTCTCTCTGATTCAGGCAAGTCATGAGTCAACTCTCCGAGCCTTCGAGTCTAAAAACCATACTTGAACAGCCAAAGAAACAGATCTATAAAATAAATAGATTTCTCAAATGAAGTTAACAAATATCAGATCGAAAACCATGATTTGAATAATAATAATTATTATAAAAAATAAAATAAATAAAAATAAAAATAAATAAAAACCGGACTGATATTGCATACCATTGAGATGCAACATTCACAATCAAGAGGACCTTTCCCTTGTAGGTGCTAAGATCCACATCGTTTCCCCTCGCATCCTGTGGAAGAAAAACAAAACCGTCAATGATAAAACTACACAACGGCAACCATTTCAAAACTAGGAGTGTTTGGATGCAATATCATATCAGTCTGCAATTATTAGTTTACTGAAGTTACAATAACCAATTCATAATTACCTCAACATTCATGTTAAGTTTCTGGGCTCCAAATCAAAATTACAATAGTTACAAGTTGGAATCCAAACAAATGCAAATGCAGTTCGGGGCATAGTTTGAAAACTCGGTGACTCGACCCAAAACTTGGCCGAGTCAGCTCAACTGGGAGAGAAATCGAGAGGAGTCACCATGAAACTCACTGGTGAGCTCAACTCAGTTCAGACTTGGGCTGGCTGACTCATCGAGTCAGCTCGCCAACTCGGTCAACTCAATGCAACTAGGCATGACTTGAATCGAGTCACTCACTGAGTAAGTTCATTTCTATATTAAGCAATTGTGCTGGTAGTAGGATTCAAACTCCTAACCTCAAACAAGCAAAATCACGCTCCTATCAGCATGCCAAGCTGTTACTTTATAGGCTTTTCATTTTCATTTTTATTTTTTACTATTTTTATACTCCTATTGTTCTAAGCATCTATATCAGTGAAATATTAATCCTAATAATATAATATATTAAACATCGAGTTCAGTCGATTCAAATCAAGTCTTCGTGTCAACCCAAACAGGCTGGATGTCGAGTCGAATCAAGTATTGAGTTTTCAAACATCTAGTTTTGTAATTTCCTATAAACTAGATGTTTGAACTCAATTCACTTGTCGATCCAAACAACCTAAGGGTGTGTTTGGATGCACCATCAAATCGAATAGCAATTATTAGTCTAATAAGATAAGGATAACCAATTTGTTATTTCCTTCCATAGAATTCATATTGGTCTGGGCTCAAATGCAATTTCGTTACTTTTAAATTGGACTGTGTTACACGCATGGCTAAAAGACTCGACGACTCGACCCTACTTGTTTGGCCTTGAGTAGAGTCACAACTCACCCGAGTTGGGGCTGAATCGGCCCGACTTTGCCTACACAGAAGTGACTCTTGGCCTCAAATCAGATTGGTTCCAACTGAGTCCCAGTCGACTCCGCCGAGTCTTAAATCCATGGTTACGAGTGCTATGTAAAAACACCAATTTGTGCATTTCCTACTGATTAAACTGACAGTTGAAAATGCAATTCACTTCAGAATAAAATCTGTGAAAGCTATGCAGAAATGACATCAAAACATCTTTAAAATATAATTATGTATTGCCTGATATTAATATGACATGTATCTCTGATTCTCAATATACTCTCAAAAACAACAAATTCCTAATCAAGAATAGATATTGAAGTTACAATCTCTGATTCTCAATAAACTCTCGAAAACCACCCGGCATGTATATCGTGGATGCGAGATCCAAGGCATCCACCAGGTGGGTCCCATCATCTAGGTTCCGTGGACCAAAATAACAGGTAAGTCTACTCATCAATTAACCCATTTTTATTAGAAATACGCCGACAGGTTAGGAAAAACTTGTCGAAATTCCTCTAATATGTACATTTTTTTGTAAACATTGGCACACTTGATGAGTAGACCGGACCGTTTTTGGGCCAGAGCATCTAAATGATGGGACCCACCTGATGGACGGATTGCATCAAACATGCATGTGCCCCACTGCCAAAGCTAGTGTGCTGCCTTATACAAGCGCGCAGGCAGGATGGTTAGGATTTTCTCACCAAAATTATTCTTTAGGACCAAAAAAAATCCATGATGGGCCCCAGAAAATGGATTGGTCAAATCATTTATCACAACTACTTTTCCACAAATGAAACTCCACAGTCCATTTTGCAGGCTAATGATTAGACCGTTAGAATCATGTGATTGTTGCGACGCTTATGTGGTACCCCATGAAGTATGTTCTGAACCTAATGAACAGCTCTGATCAATCTCTCGGACTGATCAAGTGCCCCAATACGACTGTGATCACTACAATTTACAATACAAACATAGCACTATATCATTTCTCAAGAGAAAATCCCATACTAGCAGTAAAATTACAACAGCAAACAACCCAATCCAACCAAACAAAACCCAGAAATGAAAAGGCCCAAAAGAAAAAAAGAAACATATGAACTGTGAAATAGAAAGACAATAAGATCGAATCGAGCTCGCTAACCTTGACAGTGAAGTCATGAATCGATCCTTGGGTCTTCTCAGATTGGCTTGCCATTGCAGAATCCGATCTCAGAGTATAAAACAGGCTTTTCTTGCAGTAGAAAAGGAAGGAAAGGATGCAAAACAGGGGAGCCCTGTTCTAGAAAAAGAAGAGGAGATTTCCAAAGAGAAGAAAACGGGTTCTTTGGGAGAGGAAGATAATCGATTAGAGAAACAAAAAGCGGAAAGATTGCAGAGAATCTGCTGAAATTTCTGCAGCTGAGGATTTAAAAAGATGAAAAAGAAAGCGAAAGCGATGATGCAGGTGTTGCTGATCACCTTGATTTATAATATTCAGGCACGGTATTGTAGTCCGCGGACTACTGAAGATAATTCGTGTTTCACTAGTTAAGATACGTGTATGGATGATCAGAACCGTTAATTAGGTAATAATCATTGCGAATAGTCTGTATAAAAGGTATAAATTTCTAAAATAATCCTATCCGCTCCATCTATGGTTATGGTTCGTATTTACAAACGAAGGCTGCCGTCCATGGAATTTTCACGATGGGCCCCATGAGTCGGACGTCCTGACGTTCTGATCCACGGTAACAGACGCGGATTGGGTACTACCCCTTGACCTAGCTAGAGACGGACGGTCCTGTTAGGAGATCTGTGGGGCCCACCGTGATGTATATATTTTATCCAGGCCGTCCATCCATTTTGAGACGTCAATTCATGAGTATTAAAATTTTTTTTTAAAAATGAAGCGGATTGCGTGCTGAGTAAACTCTGTGAGGTTCACCAGGAAACTGTGGTGATTGAACACTCTACCTTAGGCCCTGTTTCGCCGGGCGATCCCACGGGATTACCGTGGGATGGGATTGGCTTAATCCTACCGTCCATCCCATGGCGCTGTTTGGGGCAACATATATCCCGCGATGAAGCGTTATGTCGGTGGATGAAATGAGGGATTGCGAAATCGCTCTCGGGATCGCCTGCCATCCCTCACTGCGACCTCGAGCCCATCCCATGGTAGCCTCTCCCATCCCGCGTACGGACCAACGAGATCGAGCGATGGAGAGAGTCAGGAAGTCGCTGGAGATGGCGGGAGATCATGATTCGCGCGCGAATCCGGTAAGCGTACAAATACCCAATCTTAGCTAGAGTCTGTGTCCCTGTGAGTTTCATCTGAGGGATTGCGCAAGGAAGGTATGCATTCATCTCCCTCTGTATGCATGCCTCTATCTATGCTTCTTTCATCTTAGCATTTGACATTCACCCTCATGCTTTCCTGATTGGGGATTTCTTCATGCATGTATGGTGTAGCCCTCACTTTCTCCTAGAATTTGGGGTTTCTGCCTCGTGCACGTTGTCATCTCCCGTTTCAGATTTTAATGTCTTCTGGACGAGGTTGTTGGCGGATTTCACTGTTGATGCCTTCCTCAAAAGGGTTTTGGTCCCTGCATGTCTGCATGTTGTTATGGATTGAAGCTTCCCATTTAGGGGTTTTGTTGCTTGCATGTTCTGCTGCCAGATTTCAGTGTTGATGCATTACTCTACCTGTTTTCCTCCTTACATGTTCATTCCATTTTGGTTTTATACTTTCTATATAGGGGTTTTGATAGCTGCGTGTCTTATTTAGTGGATTTGATAATACTAACGCCTTCCTCTACGGGATTTTCTGCTCCCAGCAATTTGATTCCTAGAATGAATTGACTGTCATAATTTGGGGGTTTTGCGATTTGGGGTTGTCATTATCTTTCTCCGTCCAAAATAGTCTCTCGTGGACTGTTTGATGGCTTGGTATTTGCCGGCGTGATTATACAGATTCATGGCCTGAGGTGGGTTATGATAGAGATGAAATCAGGCAATTTTGATTGTATTTCTTAGGCATCTTAAATTTATTTGCGATATGATTTTCGTGTTTCTAATGTCATTACTGTAATCCACTGGGCAATGAAGCGCTTATGGATTCCCTAACTTCGATACTGATTCAATTATCTTTCTATTTATTTCCATCCATCTCTTCCTCTCTATTTTATGATGTCCATGTACATGTGGTGCGACAGCTAATGTTGGAGGCGTTCTTTTCGATTTGGACATATTCTACTGCTTGCTATGATCCATCCATTTGAATATACATGTGGTGCTATATGTCAATCTTTTATCTGTATTTCTCTACATACCTTAAAGTAAATTAACTGTTTATCCATTCTTATCTGCTTTTATAAATCTCAGAGCTATATTTTGAAGCTGTGTATTGTTGTAACTAATGTATAGATACCTGATGAATTGACCGTCCAGATTTCCTGAGCCACCTAGGTATGATACATGTAGTTTTTTATGAAATTATTTTATTTTCTTTCATCGGAGTTCCTGTTAAAATGTCAAGGGTAACTATGCTCCTCATAATTAAAATTGAGTGACATTCATGTCATACATGAAAAGGATGGGGATCTCAGGTAGCTAGATCATGAGTTCTGGGTACACAACTTGGAATGAATCCCTCACTGATCCTTACATGATGAGAGAGGTTATGAATCACAACAAGTGAACGTTTTTTCCAGAGACATCAAGAACATATATATGATTTGGAACCACTTACAAACCGAAATGTAATGTCAGTACCATTTAACAGAACACTGAATCAAGAGGGAATTTCGGAAGTCAGAATGAACAGAGAGACTGTTACAGACGTGATTCACACTAACTTTGTTATTTCCTAACAAATCAGACATTCTTCCATTGCAGCTGCAGCAACACTCATAGGATTTTAATTGTATAACAGCCTCTGTTGCTATACAAGGTTGTGATTCAGTTTCAGAATGGAAACAGATTCAGATATAGTTTCCACAGATTTGTATGTATAGTTCCATATCAGCCTTATATGCAGATTTGCAGATCCAGCTTGCATAATATATTTGCAGATCCAGCTTGCATAATATATATAGTCCGTAGGGCCCACATCTGATTTCAGTTTCAGATATCTAAGATTGCAGAATCCGATTGAATTGATTTAGTTGTTGACATACCGATTCACTGTTAGATTCATGAGTATTTCCTCACAAGTACATTGTATCAGCTATTCGATCTCAAAACATATATAATTGGCTAGTAAAGTTGTTATTTATATTTGGTCCAAATGTACTTGCCAACCTGAATCATGGCCTACCTTACTCTGTTTCTTGGAATATGTTGATGTTGAAGTGTGTATATATACATCTGGTGGGCTGTTTCCAATATAGCACCTTGTCACCTGAGTCGAGATGCTTTCTGGTGGTTGATGGGAACTGACAGTAGGAGTAGTAAGAAGGTAACATAAACAAAAAACTGACTTTGAAGAGGTTTATTCTGTATTATGTGAAAGATTCCTGCAGGTCTGTTTTTCTATCCATTGTTTTCCAGATTCCTTAGTCTTTCTTTCTTTTGACTCTCTTGTTTGAAGTATTAAAAGGACAGGATTCTCTCAATGGCATGATCTTATTTCATCCTATTTGATTGGTTCCAGTAGGCAGAGCATGACAGGTAATGGCACACTATGCTAATGCATAGACAAGGAAAAATTAAAATAATAGGACAGTTAACCTTATTTTTATATAAAAGTTATGGTTCCATCAAAAGCAATATAACAAAATAGTGTTGATATATCTATGAAAATATCTAACTTGAGAAAGGAAAAGGAATTTTGGGAGCAAACTCAAGCTTTCCCATACCAACATGTTGCCTTTATTGTTATGAATGGGAAGAGAGGAAAGCTCAATGGAAGAGTGATGCAGCCCACTGACATCTATGGACTGTCATGTAGATCCATTCTAGTTCAGGGGTCCCTCCTGATCATCTCCTCCTTTCCCCTACAGTAAGCTGCATGCCCAGTTTATAGCTTGGTTGTTTCTTCAGCAAAATTCAAGCGGCCTTGCAAAATTAATAACATTATATCAGTTGGGATGTAAGACAGATGCATGGCGCAGAGTGCTCGTTAAAGGATAAAATCATGGTATCATGGTGGATATCCTTGGTTAGACATGTACCATCAGAACCAAAGTCAGATATTGCCCAAAAAAAAACCCTCCTCTCATAACGTCATGTATTATATAGATCCAATCATTTCTTTTGCTACTGTTTATTCCTAAAATTATTAAGCACTCGTATGTTTTCTTGGTTTCATGAAGTTTGGGTCTGCTCAGGTTCCATTGGTTACAAAACACATTTCTTTGAGTAGAGTTGAACTCTGTATGGGTCTGTGTGCCGTTAATATATTGTGGCACATCGCATCTTTCAAAAAAAAAAAAGAAAGAAAACTTTGTTGATACGATTGGTGCATTGGATCGTGATGATGTTCAGTTCTGATGAATGCTTGGAATCCTGTATCTGTACTGAATGGAATCATATGGGATTTTGACTTGCCTAGATCTGAGAATAGTGCTGGTATATCAGATTGCATTCCAACAAATTATTTGCTACAACATTTACCGGTTGTCAAGTAAATCGTGTTATCAGTGTGCATTCCAACAAATTATTTTCATCAGATTTAGCTAAGGAACAACAACCTTCATACCTGCCAGTGTGACTATTTGTATTTTTTTTTCCTTCTTTCCTTTCATTATGGCATCTTAGGAAAAAATGGAATGATGGATCTTTTTAGCTTGAATTTCGAACCATCGTTGTAATTGTTATCATCGCCACTATCACCATGATTTGTCTTATCGAAGTTGTAAGGCTGTTCTTCAATTTTTGTGTTTTAGGACTGATTGCATCTACCTCTCTGTTGTATGACCATTTCAAATTTTTACTCTCTGTTTTAATTTTTTTTTTCAAGTCCCTTAATATACATTGTTACACTGTTTTATAGAGGAAATCGTTGTTTCACGTAGTCCTAATTTGCTGATATATTTCCGTAGTTTCAGGTTGCAGGATCTACTACTTTGATTAGAACGCGAAGTTCGTCTATCACACTTGCTACTTTCAGTTGATATCCAGGTATGTACTGCATCTGAATTTGAAGATCGATATTCTTTTCGGTCTTAGACGTAAAAGATTAAGCTCATTTTCTTGCGAAATGGTCTACACTTGCATTGAGTTAGACTGCATCCATTCCAATATTCTAGCACACCTGAGAAGGAGACTTGTTTTTGTATTTGATGTATCTTAATGGTGGGGCCCTTTCCTCTGTTTTTGTATTTGATGTATTTGATCTATCTCCCTTCAAACTACATTTACAAAGACACCATCTTTCTCATACCTTGTGATATGATTCCCACTAGCTACATGGACTCTTGCACCTTCATCAAGGATCCACTCCATAGAAAACAGTGTATAGCCATTGTTAAATAGAAAAATACATTTGTGGTCTGCTTGATGAGTGGAAACAGCTGATTTTGGTGTGTAGGGTTTATGAGGCCAATATATTGAACAGGTTGGATGTCCCATGTACTATATTTTGAAAAATCCTGATTGATGATTCTTCGACATTTACTCACTGAAGTAAACACCAATGGAATTTTCATTTTCGACCGTTAAATGAATCTCCAACAATCTTAGAATCAGATCATCAAACAAGCATAATTTTTAGTTCATGATACATCTAAGATTTTAGTCGTAGTTCGATCGGTTTATATTTTGTGCGAATATTCTGGCACACCATCGCTAACGTGGAGGTCTCAAAATCAAATTGGTTGAGAAATCCATCACCTCTGGGTTGAGGACACTCGTCCGATGAAGCAGGGCCAATGGTTGCTATGTTTCAATGTTTAAAGTGTCGGGTAATTCATAAAATGAACGGCTACATTCTGGCAAAATGTATTAAATTTCAGAACACCCTACCACTTTGTGGTCCCGTCGCGATGTAAGTTTTATACAACTTATAAAATCCATCAGGGTTGGTGCACATTTGGACCTGGAATGGACAGTGCAGAGGAAGAAGAGAGGGAAAGGGCTATTGTCATGCAAGCGATGACAGCTTGTGTATCAGCTGTAGGGGAATACTGTCGCGTATATATGTTCAGACAGCCGGCGCGACACGGAGATGATGAGCAGGCGAGGTTCATAAACTCTATAATCCGCGCGACAGAAGTGGATTGTATAGCTCAACTCAGGATGAGTCGAGATGCTTTCTTTGAGTTATGTACTACACTTCGTGAGAAGACACATTTGCGTGACTCCCGTCATGTTAGTCTCGAAGAACAGGTGGTTATGTTCCTTCATACAGTTGGCCATAATGTTCGCAATAGGGTCATAGGGCACAGATTTATTCGATCCGGGGAAACCGTTAGCCGTCACTTTAACCGCGTTTTGGATTCTATTGTATCATTATACCCAGAGTTTGTTAAACAGCCAAGCTCAGAGACACCACCCGAGATTCGGACGAATATCAGTTGAGCTCCATACTTTCAGGTATCAATTTCAATGACAATCAATGTATATGTACGTTGCTATACTCATACCCTGAATAACAAATCCAACCCTAAAATAAATTTGACATAATGCATATAGGACTGTGTTGGTGCAATTGACGGGACACATATACCGGCTCTGGTCCAGTTTGCAGATCATGCGTGTTTTCGCAATCGAAAAGAATTCCTCTCACAAAATGTACTCGTGGCATGTTCATTTGACATGAATTTCCTTTACATATTAGCTGGTTGGGAGGGTTCAGCCTCGGATGCGCGGGTGCTACACAATGCTCTGACCCGATCAGATGATTCATTACATGTCCCGCATGGTATTCGTTAGATCTCTCCTAGATTACCCATCCAATTCTGTTAACAAACTATTCGAGTGTCCATTTGATGGAACATTCATTTCAAATGTGTAGGGAAATACTATGCTGTCGACGCTGGATATGCGCATTCACCCGGTTTTATGGCTCCATGCAGGGGCGTGCGATACCACTTACAAGAGTATCGAACCGGGAGAGCACCTGCGAATATGAAGGAGCTGTTTAATTACCAACATGCACAATTACGTAATGCAATCGAGCGTTGTTTTGGTGTACTGAAAAACAGATTTCCCATATTGAAGACGACCATTCCGTATGAGTTTCACACACAAGTGAAAATTGTTGTAGCGTGTTGCGTTCTACACAATTTCATACGATCCGTACTTCAGTCTCGTGATGACGGATCTTTTCCTGTAGAGGAGAGTAACCCAACACCTCATGAGGTGTCAACAAATGATGAAAGGCAATGGTTGCTACGCGTCACTCAACAAGAAAAGGATGCTTGGAATCATGTGCGGGATGATATTGCTGCTCGAATGTGGGCAGATGCGCAACAGAACAGTAGGAGTAGATAGTCAATTTACTTTTGCTTCTCCCTTTTGCAATTTTACCTGCAAACCAAACAATAGTATTGTCATCGTAACATTTATTACTTAACTATGGAAATATAGCTGTGTTGCACATGGATGCACCATCTTTTTGCTCAACAATATCTCATGACTGTTACAGAAGAAGATTAACTTTGTATGTAATTAATGTGTACTTGACATATGTGTTGCATGCATAGGTGACATGGCAGACCCAAGGTCTAATGATAGTTCAACATCGACACAATCGCCGCTTAGGACACCTGTAATGCCGACGCGAAGTTCACCACGTGGGAAGACAGTCAAATCCCTCGCTGAGCCTCTGTCTCGAGCTGCTAAAATTAAATGGAGTGCTGAAATGGATCAAGTGCTTTTCGACGTCCTACTAGAACAAGTTGCTTTGGGACGTAAGGCAGATAATGGTTTCAAGAGGGAAGCCTACCAAGTAACAGCAGAAGAAGTCATGAAGCATACGGACCTACCTGTTAACTGACAAAATGTGCAGAACCATCTGAGGTATTATAAGCGCGAATATATGGCGATCAGGGACATGCTAGCAGCTAGTGGGTTCGGATGGGATAATGAGCGCATGGTCGTTACGGCCCCTGATGAGGTTTAGGAGGATTACCTTAAGGTATGCGTTATATAAATGCATCATCCATAAGGCATTCTCAAACCCATCATTCGAATATATTTTTCCTAACTTACAAATACATTTTACGATTGCAGTCTCACCCGCGTGCTACACATCTACGCGGGAAAAGGATTTCGAGAATGGATGACCTTGCGGTCATTGTCGGCTTCGATCGAGCAACTGGACGATATGCGCAAGGAAGTACGACTATGGCCATGACATCCTCTAGGATTCAGCGAGATCTCAATGAGTTCTGGAGAGACGCTAAAGATGATCTGGAGGATACCATTGACCTCTCTGAGGGCCACGTAGGGGACTCGCCAGGCGGAAATTTTTCCTCAGATACGCCATCGATGGGAAGACGCGAAACCCGTGGCACTTCTAGTCGGACTCCAGTGTCTGACTGTAACAGAGATAGGGGTGCATCAAAGAAACGTATGCGGCCTCCTCGTCCCTGCGATGTACTCGGCATCTCCCTTACTACTGTTGCAGAGGCAATGCGCGATTTTGGCCTCGGCAAGGAGGTAACTCGTACTACAAAGGTACTTGATGTTCTTGAGGAGGTGCAAGGGTTGACCAACTCGAAATTTATCGAAATTGGGCAACTGTTGAGCAAGGACGAGAAGCTGGCATCATTTTTTGTCAGTCTTCGACCCGAGAGGCGTGTTGAGTGGCTGGGGAGAACACTCCGCGAGAATGATCTCAATGCAGGAGTTGGGTCGGTTTGACATGCTCTTACCCGTCGTTGTGTTGATCTGTTCTTCTATTGGGACTGTAATAACTTTTAACCGCTGGGGGACTGTTTGTTTGATGTCTTTTTTTTTTTTTTAATGTTTGGATGACCAAATTGGTATATCGTGTATACCAATTTGATAGGCGTGGGAAAACTCTGACTTTCTGGTTTAATATATGTTATATATGTTCCGCTACATGCTTGTTGCTCAGCAAATTAAGACAGATAGAGTATAGGTGACATCGTATGGACGAAGGGTACGTATTAAGTTATTTGAAATTCAAATCGTAAGATCATATTATTGCGAAATTCTGTCATGGGACAATTTGTCTTATTAAGTATATGCACATTCAGACTTCCTGCACTTTGAACATGGTACTAACATACATGTCAATGCAGATGGCAAAGGAGAAATACTATGTTGTTCTCGTGGGCCGTCGACCGGGCATTTATACGACATGGGACGATGCTAGGCTGGAGGTAGAGGGATTCAGCGGAGGGAGACACCGGGCATTCAAGAAGCGGAGGGAAGCAGTTTCCTACTGGGAGAGTTACTTCGGTGGGACTAGTGCACAATTGCGTCCTGCGACAGAAAATCATGCGGTTTATGTTGCCGCACAGTTAGCCGAGGTCGACATCCATCGTTCGTCGACTTCGTCTATCCATCAGTCGACCCGTGATAGGGTTTCCAGGTCCACCGCGACTGATGATCTCGACCCATCCTGTGGAGAGAGTTTCTGTGGACTTTTTGATTGGCATTCTCGTTATTTTCTTCGCCCTGCTTATCATTATAAAATTTTAGCTTTAGAGGTTTTGTAACATAATTATTATTTTTTGGATCCTTTTTTTTTTTCGGAAGTTTGATTGTATGTTTTCCTAGCTTTCTTTACCTTTATCTCAGATTGTCTGGTTTTTTTGTAGCTATCTTTCATTGCAGATCTACCTAGAGTGTATGGGTTTTTATATATGCAGATTGTATAGTTTTCTAACCATTTTTTGGAGAGAGTAACCCTTACAACGGTAGGGTGGGTCCCACATAAGACCATTGCAGCACGTAACGAATTGACTACTCCCCCCTGACATGAGCCATTGGCTGGTGGTCGGTGCTCCGTAGGGCCCACCATGATGTATGTGTGTCATCCCATCTATCCATATAGTTTTACATATCATTTTATGATATAATAAAAAAAACATGAAGCACATCTCAATCTTAGGTGGACCACATTACAGGAAACAGCTTGAGTGAATTTTGACCATATCAACAGGTTGGATGTCAAGTAAACAGTACAGTGGGCCTGATGAAGGATTTTAATTGTGAATATCCCACACCATTTTTTGTCCTGTGGTGTACCCCGCCTAAGATTTATATCCCTATCATATTTTGTATCAAGTCCTAAAATGATCAGTAAAAATGGTTGAACAGATGGGATGAAACACGTACATCATGGTGGGACCCACAGAGCACCTACGACCAGCCACATGGCTGGTGTAAGGGGGAGTAGCCAACCGCCTGCTGGAAATCCTGGGATGGGATCTGCCCGGCCAAACAGCGTGGGATGCAATTTGGGTTCTGCTTGCTGCAATCCCATGGCTAACCAAACAGGCCGATTTGTACATTCCGTGGGATATGGCCCACATCTCATGGACGACCCAAACAGACGGACCATTTCCGTCCCGGGATTGGTTCATCCCAGGGGATTCCCAGTAGTCCACTGACACCACCATCATTACCTTAAATTTGATCCCATCCCACGGTAATCCCGTGGGATCTGCCCAACCAAACAGGCCCTTAGTGTTTATTTGCTATCCAATGCGTAGATAAGATCACGTAAGCCCGGGTGAAGGGGAGAAAATAAATACATGCATAATCCAAAACTTTCATGGTTGATTGATGTAGAGCGGTCGTGGACAGTTTCATGGCCAAGATGGATAAGAAAAGGCCCGATCAACGACAGAAGTGATCCGGACCGTCAGACCTTAGATCGGGTGTATTTCATAATTCGGAATGAGTTAGCTGACGAAAAATATATGATTTTGGGGTGGAATGAGCTACTTTAGCCAACCAACCCCACTACGACGGGTTGCACAGCCCGGAATTGCAAAAAACCCATGAATCAACGGTCGTTTTCCTATTTTAATTTCGTTTTTACTATAAATAGTAAGTTTTAGTTTGATTATAACTCTTCACACGTCGGGGCTTTAGGAGTTGCGCCCAACGTGAAAAGAGCTTAGAATAATTAGGAGAATGGTTTAGTGAAGCCAAATAGGACACTTACTATTTTTGGCCGAAAACCTTGCGCACTAGTAGACATCACGACTGTCTATAAATAGTAACTTTACTTTTATAGTAAGTCGCGATTTCTAGGAGTTTTAGTTGTAGTTTGATTCTGATTTCTTTCCCATTGCTTGGTACCCCTATTTAAAGGGTTTTAAACTCTTTTTAGTCATCAATTAATCAATTTCGAATTTCTTAGAATTTATTTATTTTTTCTGCTTTCTTTCCTCATGGATTCGAGAAGTCTCTGTGAGGAGTATAGAGAAGCTCCGTGGATTCAGAGTAGTTATCCTCATCACGTTCATCCCTGCGTCATTCATTAACGGTCAATAACCACCGTTTCTTATGGCATGGTCCACCTGATAATTAGATCTACTTCATTTTTCTTGAATAATGTCTAAAATGATAGGAAAACGAATAAACCGAGTAGATGCAGAATACACACAGGTCTGATGTAATAATGAAATTATTAGCATATATCTACCCGACCAACCCGGCCAACTTGACCGAGCCGGCTTGGGTCGAGAATTCCCAACCTGAGGTTGGGTTGGGTTAGGGTTGAGGTATAGGAACCTTGAGTCGGGCTAGGGTTGAGCACCAATCCAACCCAACTCGCCTGACTTTCAGCCCTAATATGATGTATTTCTTTTTTAGCACTGTACTCAAATATTATATTAGTGGATATGTAGTGATGATATTTTGGTGACTTGGGTACACTTATAATTATGCTCCTTTACAAAAGAAAAAAAAAATCACCCTGAAATTTCTCCTTATAGGATCCCAGGATCGGAACCTAGTGCATGGGAGCTGGGAGCCAAGAATGGGGTACTACGGATGCTATCAGCACTAAATTCGGCGGCCGAGAATTTTGTGAGCCTGGTTCCTGAGTTTGGGGTGTGACATGAGCTATTTTTGAGCACTTCGTCTCTACAATCCCAACCTTGGTTAGAGTAATACTCTAGTTTAGTAAACTCCAAAAAATAAAAAATTTCAAAATCTCATAAAGTAGACACTACACAAGTTTTCCAATAAAGAAAGGTGCCTAGTCCCTTCTTCGTCATTGAAGCCCTTACATAGAATCATTGGTCCTAAATCAACCGTAGGAGTTACTCAGGTTAGGAAGTCTTGTGATTCCTCACCCATAGTAATTCTACGGCATCTAGACAACCATAGATTAATGAGCTTCACTGGCTAATAATGACTCCAAGTCAATAATATCATATCCTAAGCTCACATCCCTTTTGCATATTGTACATAGTGCCTTAAAAATCTCGACTATATTTTTATGACAAACTTACCCTCTCTTTGCTAATGTTTGACATTATATTTTTTCAAAGGATGGGGCGTGAGGGTACATGAAGGTTGTTAAAAGGTTTAAAAAGTAAGACAACCAAGGATTAAACTATTGACAAAGCACACACATATACTTCACCTACATGACAAGAAAATCTATCGTCCCATCCTAGGAACGTGTTTTAGGTTAAAAGTGAAATCTAAGATTATCGCAACGGGACCCTTAGGTCAGTGTATTGAATTGGATTTTCGAAAGACACATTTTGTTCCGTTGCACTTCAACCTATAAATCTAACAGATTGTATTAGTGTGATCTCATTTCCTAATTACTATCTATTTACAATCAAATTTAACGGGCGCCCATACCATCCAAATGATAATGCTCTCGATGACTATTAAATCGATTGGAAGATCCGTCCATTTCAACTCCATTTAGTCACTAAATGTGTAAATGGAAGAATGCATTGTCTTTTAAGGTATGGGCTAATCTAACCTGTTCTTTTTTGTTAAATTTCTTACTAGCAATTGTGATTAGACTCGAAGGCCAGAGTTCCAAAATGACATTTGGAGCCATGTAAAGAAAAGGAAGAAAGATAGCCTTTTCCTCCTTTTTATCGCCTTTGTTATATTTTCATGGTTATTGAGCCTTAGCTTCATGTATTTAAGTTAGTCTGAAATCCATACTTCAATGAAAATTATCAGTTTGAATTCAACAAATACGTGATGAGTATTTTTGACCCGTCTTCGACCGGTCGTGAGCCCTGCTTGACCGGTCGTGGGCTGGTGTTCGACCAGTCGTGGGTTCGAGTCGTGATACGACTCAAAGTCCAGCGAGTTCGGACATTTTTTCTCTGCGGTCTACGACCAGTCATAGGAGGCTAAGACCAGTCCTGGAATTTTCAGGACTAGTCGTAGGTTATGCAGTTTATTCCGCGATTTTGCGCGAAACTGCGGATTTGAGTCCTTTCGCAACTAGGATGCGGAAAGGAGTTTCCTAAATTATAAAAGGGGTTGCCTAGGGTTTTCTGGGCAATGCAAGAGGTTTTCCTAAAGCTTTACAAGGAATTTGCTAAAGGGTTTAGGGCTATCAAAAGGTGAGAGAGAGAGAGGAAGAGAAGGAGGAAGCTTATAGAAGGGAGGTTCTGCTCGTGGAGGTTATCTACTGTGCGATTTATATCTCAGCGCTTCTATGTCCTCATAATCGGTTAGATCTCTCCGTTTTCTCTATTTCTCTTATTGTTTATCCATTCCTGCGTGAGTGAAGAAGTTTGTAACGTTCTACTTCATAGTGGATTGTTGATCTGGACGAGGTCCGGTGGTTTTTACCTCTTTAAGGGTTTTCCACGTAAAAATCTCTTGTGTGGTGTGTGATTAATGCATTGATTGTTTTCGTTGCTTTATTATCCATAATTCTGGTTTGTTCTGGAGGGCTAGATCCTAAGGTTTTGTGCAAAGCCCCCAACAAAGTGGTATCAGAGCTAAGTTCACTGAACGAGTAGGATCGGTTTGGAATTATGGAAGGTGGCTCATCAAGGATGTGATTAGCCTCAATGGTTCTAACTGGACTATATGGAAGGCTAAGATGGAGGACTTGCTTTATTGCAAGGACCTATATTCTCCAATTTTAGGCATATCAGCAAAATCCAAGGATATGACTGATGATGATTGGAAGAAGATGGACCGAAAGGCGGTGGGGTTTATTAGATAATGGTTGGATGATTCTGTGTTCCACCATGTGTCTGCGGAAACCTCAGCCACTAGCCTATGGCTGAAATTATAAGGGTTGTATGAGAGGAAGACAACCAGTAATAAAATTTTTCTGATAAGGCGACTTGTGAATCTCAATTTCAAGGATGGTGGTTCTGTGGCCGAGCACATGAATGAAGTCAGCAATATAGTGAACCAACTCACCTCTATGAAGATGGTCCTGGATGATGAACTGCAGGCTTTACTATTGCTTAGTTCATTGCCTGACAATTGGGAGACATTGGTGGTGTCTCTAAGTAACTCCACGCCAGACGAAAAGATATCCATGGAACAGGTAACCAGTTGTCTCTTCAATGAGGAGACAAGGAGGATGTCACGCCCTGAATTCCGGCACCTGGGTATATCCGACCCTGATTTCGTACCCGCAGGCATGAGTTATGTTTTGTATGTTTACATTTACTAATCCACATATATTGACAAAATGATCTCATTCATAAAATATAACAATCCAAAATTTAAATAATTAAACATTTATTTAAAGAAGAAAAATGTCCATGTTCCGACTATTCAAGATTATCATCAAACACATGTCATCGTAATGTTGTCATACTAAATGTTCATTACACTTTATTTTGAAAATAATAAAGAAATAAGAATAAATAAAAGAAATCTCTTTAAGCTCCTCCATGTGATCCCAATCCTGAAATTTTAAAATCCCAACAGGGTAAGCTGCGAAGCCTAGTGAGTAATCTCAACACAGGTTTCAAAATAGCCTCATATAACATGAATAAAGGTATTAAAAGATACAATACCTATTTAGGCAAAACAACAAATGAGGAGATTTAATAAACAAAATATTTCCATGTAAATTCAAAGAAAAATGAATGAATGAAATCAACATATATTTGGCTCCATAATAACATGTGCGGTTTATTCTTTTTAACACCAGGGCCAGTTTACACCGGTTGGCCAACACCCGCGCCAATACAACACCTATCCTGGCAATGAGAACCTTTCGCATGACATGCTCACCCATCCAAAGGGCACTTGGTGAGGGACCCATTTATACGTTAGCTGGTCAGACTACTACCCTACCGAACCTGACAGTGGGAACCTTTTGCAATCCTGACATGCTCACCCACTCAAAGGGTATGATAGAGGTTCTAAAAGGTACCAATCGGGTTTCTAGGACTTTCAACCCAAGGGTCTTGATCTCCCCAGCTATTTACGCTTTTGGGATTTTCAACCCAGAGGACTTGATCGCCTCATCTATTTTCTGGTGTTCCAAAAACTGTTCGAAGAATATAAAATTTTAATATTTCATGAGCAAAATATTTCTAAGGACAAATTGTTTCTAACCATTGTAGACTGTTAATACATGATTTAAAGTTCTATGTAAAAATATATTTGTGCAATGTAATCCGTCAAATTTGATCCAATAGTCTGGAAGAGTATACTGAACTTGAAGATTTTATTATTATTATTATTATTATTATTATTATTATTTTTAAAGATGATCTAAATCCTAACTTTCTTAAAATTATAAAAATAAAAATAACAATCAAAGAATTATGAATGCATGGGTAAACATATATCTAAATTTAAAGTTGACTCACAACTTGTTAATTAAAATAAAGAGAACTAAAAAAATCATGTCGAATAAACATAACAAAATATGAATCAAATAAATAAATAAGAGAAAAATACACAATTACTGAATTATTTGCATAATAATAATAAATAAAAGAAAACCAAGTGGAATTTGTTATAAGAAAAATAAATAAAGAAAGAAAATATCAAGTGAGAGAATCTCACTTTTTCTTTAAAAATATTTTCTTTTCTTTTTCTTCCTCTCTCTTCTCCTTTTTCTCTCTCCCCTTTTCTTTCTTCCTTTTTCTCTCTCTTCTCTCTCTCCCTCTCCTTCCAACGTAATGTCCTGCAATATTATTATTATTATTATTTTTTCTCTCTTCCCTCTCTCTTTTCTCTCTCTCCTCACTCTTCTCACGTCACACCACATCCCACTTCTCTTTCTTTGTTCCTTATTTATACTGATAACATCACGTGTGCTATTAATGCACTTTTAAAATTTCAGTTTTCTTTCCTTTTTTAATCTTTGTACATCACGTTTCTCTTTTGATTTACACCACGTGCACAAGTCTAAACACTTCACACCATTTATGCTTCCGTTATGCAATTCTTTTCATCACGTTTTTTTTTTTCCAACGTGGGCTGGTTAAATGCACATATGTAGCATGCATGTTATGTGCACCGCATGCATGTGACACATGTATGTGTAAGCTATGAGGCATGCATGGGCTACTTGTGTATGCGTGAGAGGTATGTATGTAATGTGTTTGCTGTATGTGTAGTTGTGATGTATTCAATTGTGCATAAGTGTATGATGTAGATGGATGGATGGATCAATAGATGGACGGATGGATGTATGGATAGATGAATGGATGTGCATGATGTATTTGGTGCATGTGTGTGGTTGTGATGTATTTGATGGTGCATAGGTGTATGATGTAGATGGATGGATGGATTAATGTATGCATAGATGGATGAATAGATATATGCAGATGCGTTGTTGTATGATTGATGGCTAGACTCCAAGGTATAGTTGTGGATGGACGGGTAGGATTGCTGGTGGCCATATGACCAATATGATGGATGGTCAGTTCAGATGCAAAGGCAAGTGTTCCGATGATTTTCAACATATGGATGGTTAGATGGTTGTATTGTTGGATGAATGGTTAAATGTATGGTTAGATTCATTAGTTAATGAACAGTTGGTTTGGATATGTCCAAATTAATGGTTGAGATTGAACCAATTGATCTTGTAGATCGACGGTCAAATCAGACTAATTGGGTATGTCGATCAATGGTTAAATTTCGATGGTCAAAATTTATTTGGGTTATTACAGAGGAAGTCTCAGGGGTCTACTCAGCAAGAGGCCCTTGTGACACAGGAACGAGGGAGAGGAAAGAACAGGAAGGGCGGGAAGGGTCGAGATAAATCAAGAGGCAAGTCAAGTAACAAAAAAGATGTTGAATGCTGGAATTGTGGCAAGAAGGGCCACTACAAGCATGAATGTCGTGGTAAGAAAAACGATAAGAAAGGAAAAGGAAAAGAAGATGAATCAGATTCTACTGCGGTCGCTTCAGATGGCGACATGATAGTTATTCTTTTTGCAGATCATGATGTATGTCTCATGGCTACGAGTCAGGACACCGACTAGGTGATAGACTCGGGAGCTTCTTTTCATGCGACTCTACACAGGGACTCCTTCACAAGCTACAAGTCAGGTGACTATGGGACTGTAAAGATGGGAAATTCTGGAGTATCAAAAATCGTGGGAGTCAGTGATATTTGTGTGAAAACTGATGTGGGGTGCACATTGGTTCTCAGGGATGTGAGGCATATCTCAAACCTTTGCCTTAACTTGATGTCGACGGGAAGGCTGGATGATGATGGCTATGAAATCCGGTTTGCTAGTGGGCGATGGAAGCTCATCAAGGGTTATTTGATCGTGGCCAGAGGGAAGAAGTGTTGCACCCTATACAAGGCAAGTGTCAGTATGTGCAAGGGTGGGTTGAACGCAGTGGAAGATTCAGCTATTGACATGTGACACAGACGTTTAGGCTACATGAGTGAAAAAGGGCTTCAGCTACTAGCATGGAAGCGGCTCCTTTCAGACGTGACAGGTACACCTCTCAAAACCTGTCTTGATTGTGTATCAGGGAAACAACATAGAGTTTCATTTGTTAAAACTGCTTCTCATGTTAATAAAGTGCATGCATTAGATTTGGTTTATTCTGATGTTTGTGGTCCTATGAGGACAAAAACCTTGGGTGGGGCATTGTATTTTGTTATTTTTATAGATGATGCATCTAGGAGGGTTTAGGTTTATGCTTTGAAATCCAAGGATGAGGTCTTTGGTGTGTTTAAATTGTTTCATGCTATGGTCGAGAGAGAGACAGGTAGATCATTGAAGTGCATTCGCACTGACAATGGTGGTGAATACATTGGCGACTTTCATGAGTACTGCAAGTCCCTGAGTATACGGCATGAACAGACGGTTCCCAAGACCCCCCAGCATAATGGTGTAGCTGAGCGAATAAATCGCACCATTGTTGAGAGAATCAGATGCATATTATCCCATGCGAAATTGCCCAAGACGTTCTGGGGAGAAGCAATGCACACGACAGTGTATTTGATAAACAGGTCTCCATCAGCCCCATTGAATGGAGAAGTACCTAAGAAGGTGTGGACTGGATAGGATCCATCGTACAGTCATCTCAGGGTGTTTGGATGCAGGGCATCCGTTCACGTACCGAAGGACGAGAGGTCCAAGATCGATATGAAGATCAGACAGTGTGTGTTCTTAGGGTACGATGATGAAAAATTCGGTTGCAGGTTGTGGGATCCGACCGAGAGGAAGCTCATCAGAAGCAGAGATGTGGTTTTCTTTGAAGATCAGTGTATAGAAGACATTGGTAAGCCAGAGAAGAACCAGCCTAGTTCAGGTGAGCTAGAGGACATGGATCTGGTTACTCCTCTAGTGGTGCCTGATGACGAGGGAGTACAACAAGGTGCAGAGGACGAGAGAGTTCCTTCAGAAGATAGACCAGGGGAGCAACCCGACCCCACTTGATCCACCTGTTGAGCCAAATGTGAGGAGGTCATCTAGGGACAGATAGTCATCCAAGAGGTACTCACCGCATGAGTACATTATGCTACACGATGGGGGAGCCAGAAGATTATTCTGAGGCCCTAGCCAACGAGCATAAGGGGGAGTGGTTGAAAACTATGCAAGAGGAGAAGAAATCCTTGCATAAGAACCACACCTATGATATGGTGAAATTGCCTAAGGGCAAGAAAGCTTTGAGCAACAAGTGAGTGTTCAGAAAGAAGATTGAGCAGAAGAATTCACAGACGAGGTTCAAGGCCAGACTTGTGGTGAAAGGTTTTTGTCAGAGAAAAGGCATAGACTTCGAGAAGATATTCTCACCAGTGGTGAAGATGACATCCATACGGGTGTTGCTTGGGTTGACAGCTAGCAAGGATCTAGAGATAGAGCAGTTAGATATTAAAATTGTCTTTCTCCATAGTGACCTGGAAGAAGAGATCTACATGCACCAACCAAAGGGGTTCAAAGTCAAGGGCAAGGAGCATATGGTGTGTAGGTTGAGGAAGAGCTTGTATGGGCTGAAACAAGCTCCACGGCAATGGTACAAGAAGTTTGACTTGTTTATGTTGAAACATGGGTATGACAGAACGGAGTCGGACCACTGTGTGTTCACGCACAAGTTCTCAGATGGTGATTTCTTAGTTTTGCTATTATACGTTGATGATATGCTCATCATGGGAAAAGACATCAAGAAGATCGACAGGCTAAAACAGGAGTTGGGCAAATCTTTTGCAATGAAAGACTTGGGCCTGGCTAGACAGATCCTAGGAATGGAGATAACTCGTGATAGAAGCAGCAGGAAGCTCTGGTTGTCACAAGAGCAATATGAATGCAGCGAAGCCGGTCAGTACTCCACTAGATGGTCACTTCAGATTGAGCAACAGGCAGTGTCCCAAGATGAAGGCAGAGGTGGAAGAGATGCAAAATATACCCTACGTGTCAGCAGTAGGAAGTTTGATGTATGCTATGGTGTGTACACGCTCAGACATAGCATATGCAATTGGTGTTGTCAGCCGGTATCTTGCTAATCCTGGCAAAGAGCATTGGGCAGCGGTGAAATGGATACTACGGTATCTAAGAGGCTCATCCAGGTTGAGCCTATGCTATGGTGACGGAAAACCTTTGTTAGAGGGCTACACAGATGCAGATATGGCAGGCGATATAGACTCTAGGAAGTCTACATCGAGGTTCATGTTCACGTTTGCAGGGGGAGCGGTCTCTTGGCAGAGCAAGCTACAGAAGGTCATAGCGTTGTCGACGACAGAGGCCGAGTATATTGCAGTCACAGAAGCATAGATGCTTTGGATGAAAAGGTTCCTACAGGAACTTAGCCTGAAGTAGGAGGAGCACGTGGTCTATTGCGATAGTTAGTGCTATACACTTGAGCAAGAATCTAAGTCAGCATTCCAAGTCGAAGCACATAGAGATACGGTATCACTGGATCAGGGATACTTTAGAATAGAAGGTGTTACAGCTTGAGAAGGTCCACACGGACCATAATTGGTTAGACATGATGACCAAGGCTTTGCTCAAGGGCAAGTTTGAGGTTTGTAGAAACCTGGCTGGCTTGAAGAAGGTGGATCCCTCCTAGGTCAAAAAGGGAGAGATTTGATGGGTATTTTTGACCTGTCTTCGACCGGTCGTGAGCCCTGCTCGACCGGTCGTGGGCTGGTGTTCGACCAGTCGTGGGTTCGAGTCATGATACGACTCAAAGTCCAGCGAGTTCTGACGTTTTTTCTCCGCGGTCTACGACTAGTCGTAGGTGAGCTACGACTAGTCGTAAGTGGTCTACGACCAGTCGTAGGTGAGCTACGACCAGTCGTAGGAGGCTAAGACCAGTCCTGAAATTTCTAGGACCAGTCATAGGTTACGCAGTTTGTTCCGCGATTTTGCGCGAAACTGCGGATTTGAGTCCTTTCACAACTGGGATGCGGAAAAGAGTTTCCTAAACTATAAAAGGGGTTGCCTAGGGTTTTCTAGGCAATGCAAGAGCGTTTCCTAAAGCTTTACAAGGGATTTGCTAAAGGGTTTAGGGCTATCAAAAGGTGAGAGAGAGAGAGGAAGAGAGAGAGGAAGCTTATAGAAGGGAGGTTCTGCTCGTGGAGGTTATCTACTATGCAATCTATATCTCAGCGTTTCTATGTCCTCGTAATCGGTTAGATCTCTCCATTTTCTCTATTTCTCTTATTGTTTATCCACTCCTACGTGAGTGAAGAAGTTTGTAACGTTCTACTTCATAGTGGATTGTTGATCTGGATGAGGTCCCGTGGTTTTTACCTCTTTAAGGGTTTTCCACGTAAAAACCTCTTGTGTGGTGTGTGATTGATGCATTGATTGTTTTCATTGCTTTATTATCCATAATTCTGGTTTGTTCTGGAGGGCTAGATCCTAAGGTTTTGTGTAAGGCCCCCAACAATACGTATCTGCTAATCACAGATTAAGATAATTTTCATTTTTCAATTTGTGTGATTTGGATAACATAGCCTATCCTTGATGAGCCTGTAATTTAGACGGTTTAATCATTTAATACATTTGCTATTTGTTGGGATTTCTTTTCATTTATTGAATGTTGCGCATGTTCTTGAGATCCAGACCAATTATCTGGTGCTGCCCGCTGTCAAACATGTTGTGGATCAAAATCTGGGTTTCTGGGCCATTCAACTGGTGGGCCTTGTTATCATCAGTCCTGGATCAAGATATGGACCTGTCCACGCATCATGTGAGCCTCTCCTGTATGAGGACATTGGAATGTTAGAAAAAGAGGATATATTATTATATTATGATTAGTGGACAAGCCTGGTTTTTGTTTCACCCCATTTGATGAAAGGCCCATATCTCGTGCAATTGTGTCCATTGTGTCCTTCTTCCATTTTATGAAGAGGTCCCATTCCATCTTGTGCGTGCAGGTCTGTTGGCTTGGCTTTCAAATTTAAGGATGGATCAGAGGCGAATTGTTGCATACACGCTAGCATGGTATACGTGAGAGATCTAAGCTAATAAGAACAGTTAACACATCTAAATGTGTTGTGCTCAACTGCCACATGTTATGCACGGAAGAAACATTAGAACGATTCAAACATGTGATAGAAAAATAAAATGAACGAGCAATTATATAGAAACACATCGATTTACGTGGAAAAACCCTTGTGGCAAAAAACTGTGGCACTAAGTGATAGAACAATACATTATTAACGAAGAATTACAAGAGATAAGCAACTTACAGATCTCAAAGCCCTTCATCTCCCGAGACAAAATACCTTTGTAAAATCCTTGAAAACTCCTTTAAAGTCTCTCACGGTCATTCCTTAACCCCAATCCCACATTATAACAATTTATATAAGGCTACGTATATAATTAGAAATAAAATGCATACTTACATAGAAGTTATGCAAACCATTGATCTAATTTATGAAATTCAAATATGATATGCAAGATTTCAGGCTTAGATCATACTAATTCAGAACAATCATATAATAATTCCACATCTCACACAAAAGCTCAAACATTCAAGTAAATGGAAATTTGCATGGGTCTAGGCCTACACAGGTTAGGACTGGATCAATAAAATTATGGATCAAACGATGCTCAAAGGGAAATAGAAGTCAGACACACATGCACAACAATCATTCCCTAATCCAAGGGACTCCTCAATTTCAATTCAAGGAACTTTAGGGTGAGAAAATAGGCAAATAAGTTAAGGATAATGCAATTTAAAGTGAGAAAATAGGCAAATAAGTTAAGGATAATGCAATTTAGAGTTAGGGTTATGAAAAACTAGTGTAAAAGGGAAAAATAGGAAGAAAACCTGAACAAAAAAATAGCTCCCGTATGCGGACCGCGGCCCGAACCTGTCGCACGTGCCCAAAAGGCTGGCCATACGTGCGCTGGGGGCTCAAATCCCAAAACAGCCTTCTAAGCTCTGGTCGGCCACAGGGGGACTATAAACCCTCCAAATCTCGTGGCGTTTCGACGTGCGGTCGGGGCGCAGTGCTCCGTCGAAGTTTTGACCCCTATAGGGTCAAATTCTGAAAACTGGCTGTAGGAAGATGAACGACTACAAAACAGACGAATTTGATGCGAGGATGATCATAAAATGGGAGAAATGTAGATGATATGTGATGGGAGTGGATTGTGATAGACGTGGCTTCGTATCACAGTAGTTAGCCCTTCGAAAATGAAAGACTTTATACCCACTTGAATTTTTTCCACAACTCAGAAACTCATAGAGTAGAAAAAATATGTAGAAATTTTTTTATTTAACTTCAATGAATCAAAAGAGCTATAAGGGGTGCCTATTTATAAGAAAACCCTATACCCCAAAACTCACGCCTTGTGCACAACCTATTACTTGGCGATGAAGTAAACCAAAATAAAAACTAATCAAAGAAATCTAAATCGTTTCATAATGTTCTAAATAACATAAATAAACAAAACCTAAAATATGAACTTAATCCGACTAGTGGGCCGATCATAAGATCCCATGATAGGCTTTACTTGACTATTGGGCCCACTCTCTTGAACCAAAACTTTGTCTTCTGACTAGGAAACCCTCCCTGGACGTCGTCATCGAGCTAGATCGATAATGGGGTCCTCATTTTCCTTGCGTACATGCATAGGGGGCAGCATGCGTGCGCGTGTGCGTGTGATGTCCCCATCAATTCTCCCCGGCTGCGAAGATTTTGCCACTAGCGAAATAAAATTCCTGAATCGCTCTAGGATGTCAGGATCAAGTCTCTGAAGCTCCTTCTCAGTGAGCCACGTGCTATCTAAAGTTGGGCATGACTTCTGTTTAAGGTACTTCTGAAACCCGCCGTCCGACATTAAAACTATTTGATAGTCCAGGATATCCTCTATTTTCTCTCTGGGTGTTTGAAAGCTAGGTATAAGAGGTAGAGGCTGGGAAAAATGGTCATAACGGGTAGGTATGAGACATAGAGGCTGGGAAAATGGGTCAGGAAGGGTATGTAAGGGAGGTAAAGGCTGAGAAGATGGGTTGGGAGGGGGTCATGGATCAAGGGATAAATATGGAGAATCAGGATGGGTAGGTGAAGAGTTAGACAAACTATCAGTGGTCCCCTGAAAAGTAACTAGATCTTCCATATTGAATGCGGAACTAATTTTCATGGAAGGTGGAAGATCTACCTCATACGCATTGAGACCGTTTCGTTTTATAATTTTGAAGGTCCAGTGCTATGCGCATGTAACTTACGAACGACCTTCGAAGGATACCGCTCGGGCCTGGTGCGGACCATCACAGAGTCCTCAATATTTATTTCTTTGAAACATTCATGCTAGTCAGTGGAAAATTTGTAATGTTCCTTACTAGTAGTGATCTTCTGCTTGATTTTTTAAGGCCATGAATGAATGTGATGGGCAAAAGACTCTGCAAGCTCTGACGGCTTATGGGACAGTGATATAGGGACAAGATCAATAGGTTTCCCAGGTTTATAACCAGTAACGACTTCATAAGGACTGAGACCTGTGGATCTATCAACAGAACTATTAAACGCAAACTAGGCTGTAGGTATTACGGTGTCCCATGTTCTGATGTGCCCTATATCCCTCCTAGGGGGAGACTCATTTGGTAAATCATTAGGAAAGACATCACGAAACTCATCCACTACCGAAATGGCTTCATTGGGTAACTTTACACTAGCCTCTGGTGCACTCTATCTAGCCACAAGGCCATACATGTTGTACCACTCAAAATAGTGGTCTTGATATCCCTCATGGGATGGGTGCACGGATGCATGCCCATGACTGATTCATTGGTCAATTCTATTCATTGGTCTATCATACTGGCCACCTATCTGAGATTGAACATTTACTCTAATGGTGGAGTTTGTCCCAACGGAGACCTTTAGTTGGGTAATGCGCATATCAAATCAATCAAAGCGTTGGTCTATATATTGTTCCAAGTGCTTACCCACAGACTCGATCTGCTGGGACAGTTTGTTTACTGACTCTTGCAATCGTTCCATGTTTAGTGTGGGGTACAAACCAATTTCAACCCGTACGTGTGGGCATACACTTGCTAACTCCACCTAAGGACTTTTTATGACGACTATATGCAACTAAGTATGACTAAATGATCTTATGAGACTCTATATGAGGGAAACTACGCAGTGCTACTAAAATCCAGCAACATAGTTGTCGAAATAAGGGAATAACAGAAAGCTACAGCAATGTGAATTGCTAACTTTATGCTAAAAGAAATTTCAGCAACTAATATCAGGGACTACGGACTTCTAACCGCTATATGTGATTAACTGGATGCACGAAGGACTCAAACAAACTAACCCTAACATGTAATGTATTCCCCTATAAGAACCCTAAGCACTGATACCAAATTTGATGCGGGACATGAAATTCAAATATGATATGCAAGATTTCAGACTTAAATCATACTAATTCAGAACAATCACATAATAATTTCACATCCCACACAAAAGCTCAAACATTTAAGTAAAGAAGAATCTGTACGGGTCCAGGCCTACACAGGTTAAGACTGGATTAATAAAATTATGGACCAAACAATGCTCAAAGGGAAATAAAATTCAGCCACACATACACAACAATCAGTCATAATCTAAGGGATTCACCAATTTCAATTAAAGGAACCCTAGGGTGAGAAAATGGGCAATTAAATTAAGGATAATGCAATTTAGGGTTAGGGTTATGAAAAACTAGTGTAAAATGGAAAATAGAAAGAAAACCTAAACCAAACGATAGCTCCCGCATATGGACCACGGCCCGGACCTGTCGCACATGCGCAGGAGGCTGGCCGCATGTGCGCTGGGGGCTAAAATTCCAAAACAGCCTTCTAGGCTTTGGTTGGCCACGGGGTGACTACAAACCCTCCAAATCTCGTGGCGTTCCGACGTGCGATCGGGGGACAGTGCTCCGTCGAAGTTTCGGCTCTCCTGCAAGGCAAGATTCTTGAAACTGGCTGTTGGAAGATGAACGGCTGTAAAACAGACGAATTTGATGTGAGGATGATCGTAGAATGAGAGAAATATGGATGATATGAGATGAGGGCGGATTGGGATAGACGTGACTTCGCACCACGGTAGTTAGCCCTTCGAAAAGGGAGGGCTTCGCACGCACTTGAATTTTTTCCACAACTCAAAAACTTAGAGAGCAGAAAAACACGCAGGAATTTTTTATTCAACTTCAATGAATCAAAAGAACTACAAGGGGTGCTTATTTATAAGAAAATCCTATACCCTAAAACTCACGCCTTATTCGCAACCTATTACTTAGCGAAGAAGTAAACCAAAATAAAAACTAATCAAAGAAATCTAAAATGTTCATGATGTCCTAAATAACATAAATAAGCAAAACCTAAAATATGAACTTAATCCGACTAGTGGGCCACGATAATGAGATCCCATGATGGGTTTTACTTGACTATCGGGCCTATTCTCTTGAACAAAAACTCCGTCTTCTAATTAGGAGACCCTCCCTGGACATCGTCATCGAGCCAGATCGACGGTGGGGCCCTCCTTTTCCTTGTGTACGTGCGTAGGGGGGCGGCGTGCGTGCAGGTGTGCACGTGATGTCCCCATCATCGATCAATTGAGAACCCTTCAATCGATCGACCCCGCAATGTTCGATTAATCGAACATGCTCAAAAACGTCCAAAGAGCAAACATATATTTTCCAAATAATCTTGATCGATCGAGCCCTAATCTTTAATCGATCGAACATGTCCAAAACCATCAAGAGAGTTACCTGGGAAATTTGGAATTTTCTTAATTGATCGAGATTGTGCTCAATCGATCAAACTCCCCTATTCCAATGCATATTGAAGGCACCAATTTCAACAAGATGGACGGCCCACCTAGTGACTGGACCAGTCTTACTTTCTTGGGATTATATGGTCACATTGAGCCCTTCCAGGGTATGACTCATATCACTTTTGAGTTCATTGTTTTTAGAAGCTTACAAAGAGTTAGAGAGTTTGAAAAAGGTCAGGTTGAGGGACTTGACCCATTTACCAATTGGGTAAGAATTTTGGACAGACTACCCATTAAAACTTGGGTCGGATCCAAGTTAAAAGGTAGCTGACCCATTTGTTTAATGGGTCGTGTCCGCGACCTATCTATCGCATTGATCAAGTAATTGAGTTTTGACACAAATGATGTTGAAAACTATTCAATTAGTGGTGGCTTTCAGTTTTGATGGTAAAGAATAAGTTGGTCGACCTTCACACAAAATCACAAAAGACGGTTCACCAATGATGATGATGCAGTTCTAAAATATGAGCTTTGATGAAACTTCAATATCCCAAAAATCAGCATTCCACACAGTAATGGCATTTACATACTCAAGTAGAAAGAACATACGTAGCATTGTCAAATCCAACTATATCTCGAATAATCACCAATGAATTTTAGATAGTAACAGATATACCAAATGTATACAAATAGGAGTGGATCCCCGAACATCAGAGTGTGTGTAATGTTGCATGATGTATGCATCATATTCATTGCAGTAATGCAAACATCATAGTCATTACCATAACTATAGGATGAATTGCAGTTTGATGCATATGCAAAGCTCAAGTAGACCATACCACGGAAAAAAGTAAAAGTATTGATTTCCACCATTGAAAACTTTCTAAGTCCCTAGTGATGTTTATTTGTCATCCAACCTGTTAATAAGATAAGACAGACATGGATGAAGGGAAAACACAAATATCAACTTGATATAAAACTTCATTGTCCCCCAGTAATTTTTCAACGGTAGATGTTCAATTCACACCGTTTCTGGTGGTGTGCTCCACTTGAGGATTGGATACACTCCATTTTTTAGATAAAGCCATAAAATTATCTGTTAAAAGAAATGGAAGGAGTGGATAAAATGCATGAATGACAGTTGGGCCCACTGAGTTTACTCAGTATGCTTAGCATGCCGAGTTACTCGGTACGCAATCTGCTTCCAACAGGAGAACGGTAGCCTACCGACAACTTCTTGAAAGCCGATTTCGCAGCGGGGCCTGTTTGGCCAGCTGCATTAGGTTGTCCCTGTATTGGGTTTATCCCATGTTTTCTAATATTATATTTGAAATGTATGCATTAAAAAATAAATCCCAGAACATACTTTCAAATTGCATTTGGATCAAACCAAAATCTATCATATGTACACAAGGCTCATTTTCCAAAGCCAATGAGGTTAATTTTAATTCCATGTCACACTCCTTTTAAACATGTCATTCCCAATTTCAAAGTGGGATTAGTAATGCAATCCCCTTTAATACAACTTACTACCACTGGCCAAATAGGCCCTAAGTGTACCACACTAAAAATAATAGAGACAATGATGTCCACCGTTGAAACCTTCCTAGAGCCCATAGTGATGTTTATTTGTCATCCAATCTGTTCACGGGGGCACACTGACATGGATGAAAGGAAAACATAAATATCGGTTTGATCCAAAACATTTATAACTTGGAAGGTATTAATTTGCATTATTTCCTATGGTGTGGTTCACTCGGAGCTTTGGATAGGCTTCAATTTTGGGGTCATGCCCTAAAATAAACTGGTTAAATGGATGGACGGCATGGATCATACTTGTACATCACAGTTGATCCATATACCCAGAACTGGTAGACTATGGCCGATTTTGAGTAGAATTGGTCATTCTCAAGACCGGTCGATTCCACTAGAACTCGTCTGGGCAGACTGATTTTCTTATAATTAGTCTTGTTGTAGAGTTTTCACATTTTTTTTTTTTTTTTTTCAATAGTTTGGTGCTCCGTTGGTGATATTGAGACTTTGCTCTCCCTTTGGCATGCATGTCATCTATGTGCCTTGGCATTGGTCAATTCAACTAGATGGATGTCTTCAAGGCAGCGTTTTTGCCATATAGGTATTTTAATTGAGACCCAACTGATTGGTCAATTCAACTAGATGGATGTCTTCAAGGCAGCGTTTTTGCCATATAGGTATTTTAATTGAGACCCAACTGAAGTTGACAAATCAGAATTCATTCTCACTCGGGGTGGTGGGGTGTTTATAGACATACATTCTCAACCAAGTTTACTTAGGGCTAGGTTAGGTATTTTTTAGTATGATCTAATTAATTAGACTTATTTAAAAGGAGATTGATTGAGTTGATTATAAGAGAACACAAACCCTACTCATTTAGGAGTTGTTTGAATCCTAAGTAACTTTAGATAAGTTACTTACACCACACGTAATTTATTTTAATTCCTACTATTGTACAAGTATTTTTATCAGCTAAAAAGTAAGAAAAGTATATTTGGTTTTCAACATCTTAAGTTTTTATCCTTCAACTTACATCCATTGTCTATCATGTGGGGCCAACCTTTGATGTGGACCATTCATTATATAGGCCCCACCTTTGATGTAGCCATCCATCATGCGGAGCCCACCATAGATGTGGGTCATTCATCAGTAATGGTCAACCTTTAATGTGCACTATCCATTACGTAGGGTCCATCTTTGATGTTGGTCATTCATCATGTGAGGCCTACCATCATTGTTATCATCCATCATGTGGGGCCCACCTTCAATATCCATCGCCCATCACTTGGAGCACACCTTCAATGTGGATTGCCCATCACGTAGGGCTCGCTTGGGATGTGGGTCATTGACGCAGAGATGAACGTGATGAGATTGATCACCGTCTTCCTCAAGGATAACTACTCTGAATCCACGGAGCTTCTCTGGACTCCTCACGGAGACTTCTCGAATTCTCAAGGAAAGAAAGCAAGAAAATATAAATAAAATTTAATAAATTCGAAATTGATTAATGAATCAAATAAACGAGTTCACAACCCTTTAAATAGGGATACCAAGCAATAAGAGAGAAATCAGAAGCAAACTATAACTAAAACTCCTAGAAATTCGTAACTTACTATAAATAGTAAATTTACTTTTTATAGTAAGTTTCCTATGTGGCTTAACCACGTTATTTTCCTAATTATTCTAAGCACTTTTTATGTTAGACACAACTCCTAGAGCCCAACGGTTAAAGAGTTATAGTCAAACTAAAACTTACTATTTATAGCAAAAACGAAATTAAATATGGAATTCGACCGTCGATATGATGGAATTTTGCAAATCCTGCGTGTGGGTAACCCGGCTCTTGATGTATTGGTTGGCTAAAGTAGCTTGCTCTACGCCCAATCTAAGGTCCGACGGTCCGGATCACTTCTGTCGTCGACCGGGCCTTTTTTGATCCATCTTGGCTATGAAACTGTCCGCGACCTACTCTATATCAGTCCCCATTAGAGCTGTACATGAGCAGACAAAGGCTCGAGTACTCGCTCGACTCGACTCGAAATACTCGACTCGTACTCGACTCGCCTGAGTTAGAGCCGAGTACGAGCAGGTTTTCGCTACTCGTTTAGAGTATGAGTAGAGTACGAGTCTAAAGGTACTCGACTCGGTACTTAACTCGTACGCGACTCGTACCCATGTATATAAACGCCCGAAAAAAAAAACCCTACTACCCCACCCATTCGTTATTTTCCATTCCAGCCGCGCCCAAACCCTACCCCACCCTTCCTTTTCAAAAGAGCGCCCGAAGCCTTCCCTCCCAACGAGCGTTCGAAAAAAACTCTCTCTCTCTCTCTCCCCTCCCCTCCCTCTCCCAGCGCCCATCCGGCCGTCCCTCTTCTTCCCTCTCTCTCTCTCTCTCTCTCTCTCTCTCTCTCTCACTCACCCCTGTCCCCTGTCCGACGGTGTCCGGTGCCGCTCATCCCTGCGTCCTGTCCGCTGCCCCTGTCCGGTGACGGAGCTCGTCCCTGCCACTCGTCCGGTGCCGCAGCTCGTCCCTATCAGGCTGCCACTCATCCCGTCGTCCATCATCACCTTGCCCTGCACGCAGCTGCCGGTCGTCCCTCTTCTGCTCACCCGGTAAGTCCACTGTACTGTTTACTTGCCATACGATTGAACACACACATCATGGTGGAGCCCACACAAATAAAAATCTCAAGTTCCACAGTTGTACGAATGTGAAATGGGGGGTCCAATGCCCATGAAATTTTATCTGTAGGATCCTCTCATAGGGCCAATCAACCCCTAAAATCTTTTTCAAATGGTAGTATGTATAGGGAGAATTGAATCGATGAAAATTTTGGGGCCGGAAGGGTATTTGTGTTGGAACCATAGGGCTTTGAAAAGTTGAAAGAAAGAAATGCCATTTACCAAAAGCATGCTAATTCATCTATACTAAGATGTTATATATATTATGCGGGCATGTACACATGGAACCCACGTGACCACAAACCACCCACTGTGGGGCACACCTAATTAACAGCCCAGACCTTACAGAAAAATGGGTGAATGGGCCAGGTTGGTCCAGGCATATTCATCTAGGGCTAGGCTTGCTCTTAAATTTTACTCTGCAGGCCAGGCTTTGGACATACCTCGACATCAAATCTGGGACGTTCATCTATGTGTCTTGACGGTCTTGCTTAGCCCAAACTTTCTAGGACCATCCATTGTAAGTCCCACCATATTAACATTTTGGATCACCAAACTATGACTCCTAATGGTATATTTGGCTTTTCATTTGATATTTTGTTATCAGTTAGGTAGATGATGAATTTCAATTTCAGCATGCTCCTTTGTTTGCATAGATATACATTATTTGTATTGTTCTAGTTGTAAACTTATAGTATAAGATAATCAGTTGCCCATTTGAGGATTTCTATGTTGCCAGACATAAATTCAGTGTGTTCTTGAATGCATAAAATTGCTCAAATTGTCCCTTTTTGGACAGTTCAGGGTTAGATAGATTGTAATGTCTTCATTTATTCCAATTTAAATGCATATGCCTGTTCTGGTTACGCCTCTCCTTTTTCTCTCTAGATATATTTCATGTATTTATTTCCGTCGTCAAATGTCCACACTTTGTGTTGATGATTGACATGAGAATTAAATACAAGATTAATATATTCTAGAGAGATAAGGAGAGATGCTGCCAGAATTTTGGCGTAGCATTTAAATTAGAAAATGAAGCATTACAATCTATCTAACTTTGAATGGGTGACTGATTTAGACAGTTAAGTAATTATGCCCGTCTAGCAGTCTAGCCGTCTAGCCGTCTAGGACCCTAGGTAATAGTTAACATATCGAGAACTTAATTTTATAGATGACTAGTCAAGACGAAAGCCTAAATACCCCTGGAATGGATGCATCGGCCACATCTTCTCTAAACGTAGAGGGAGATACAGACACATCAACTGCATGCAAAGGGAAGAAGAAGAGATTAACAGTGTGGGATGATTTCGAAGATGTGACAGTTAACGGTGTACAGAATATAAAGCGTAATCACTGCAAAAGGTTATTCAGCAAGATTCCAGGAGGATTTACAACACATTTAATTAGACATTTGAAGACGTGTCCTAAGAAAGCAAGACTCCCTCCTCCCGGCCAACAGACACTGTCATTTATTAGGTCAGAAGGGGACGACTCCCAAGGCGTAGTGTCCACTCATAAGTTTGACAAGGAGAAGCTGAATGAGTGGTTTGCTAGATTAGTGATTTTGAAAGAAAAACCTTTTAGAATGATTGAAAGTAAAGGTTTTAGGGCTTTCTGTAAATTTCTTAACCCTCAGGCCGAGAATGTCTCCCGCGCCACAGTACAGAGAGAAAACATGAAGATGTACGCAAAGGAGAAGATGAAACTGAAAGAAGTTTTGGTTTCCATTTCCAGAATAGCTTCGACTTCTGATTTATGGACGGCATCCAATCAAAGAAAAGGATACATTTCATTAACCGCTCACTATGTTGATAAAGATTAGAAACTATGCAAGAGAATTTTGAACTTCAAACACCTTCCTCCTCCATATACTGGTTTACTTATTTCGGATTGCATCTATAGTTATCTAGAAGGCTGGGGCATTGAGAAGAAAATTTCAGCAATAACTTTAAACAATACTTCAGCAAATAACAGTGCCATTTCATGCTTACGTAACCAGTTCAGGGCTACAGGAAATTTGTTTTTTGAAGGAAAAATATTCCAGGTCAGATGTTGTGCCCATATTGTAAATTTGATTATACAAGAAGGGTTGAAAGCAATTGACAACACTATACACAACATAATAGAAAGTGTGAAATATATAAGGAGGTCGCCATCGAGACTGAGTGTATGAAATGACATCATCCACATTTGAATGTGCCATCTAAAAAAATATTGAAGTTGGATGTTTGTACACGTTGGAACTCGACCTATGAAATGTTAGATGCGGCAATGGGATTACAGCTTGCATTTCCTGAATATGCGGCACGTGACAGAACCTATTCTTGGTTGCCGAGCACAGATGATTGGGCCAAAGCACAATAAGTTCACACATTTCTCAAAGTTTTCTATGATTACACGAAGATTTTTCTGGGAATCAGTATCCAACAGCGAATCTGTTTCTTCCGTCTCTTTGGAAGATTAAGGATGCTCTATAGAAAAATGCCAGTGCGGGTCCAAATTTCATATACCAGATAACAGTTGGTATAAAGACGAAGTTCGATAAATACTGGGACGAATGTCATCTGTTGATGTCCTTGACAGTTGTTCTTGATCCTCATTGTAATATATGGTTAGTTAGCTTTATTTTTATGAAGCTTTATCATACTGAAAGAGCGGCAACAGAGACGTCTAAGGTTCGTCAAGCCCTTAAAGATTTGTACAAATCGTATGTTAATACTTTACCTGCAGCGAGTGTTGAAGAAAGTAGAGATGTAGATATTTCTGTACTTGGTAATCCGGATGTGCTAAATGAATATATATCATACTTGGCACAAAGAACGAATGGGAGTTGATACTAAAGAATCAGAGTTAGATATGTACCTCAAGAAGGCAATTGTAGTGCGATCCGAATTTGATGTGTTGGAATGGTGGAAGATAAGGGTTAGTGAATCAAAATACCCTACATTATCTGTGATGGCACGGGACATATTATCAATACCAGTTTCAACAGTGGCATCAGAATCAACATTCAGCACAGGGAGCAGGGTTGTGAGCAAGTATTGAAGCTCACTTTCGCCAAATATAGTTGAAGTGTTGATTTGTATGCAAGATTGGTTGCACCCAATATGGGAATATATGAATGATGATGATAATGAAGAAGAGGAGATTGAGATTCGTGACGAGTCTCTACCTATAGATCAGTAATTATTTTCAGTTTTTCAATTTTTTTTTTGGTTGAATGATGAATGATCTGTAATATTATTTCACTGCAACTGCAAACACGAAAGTGTTGGGACTTTTAATCTTTGATATTTATTTACATATGCCTGTTCATTTGCTTTTATTTTAAACTTTTGATACATTTATATTACTTTCAGGTTCCTAATTTAAGTTCAATTTATTTATCAATATTCTGATTTTTTTATTAACAATTGAATGTAGATATGTCGTCATCTGAGCCATTGACAAACATTTGGGACTATGCTTCCCTAGTTGAATCACCACCAAGGTCTGGAAAAACAAAGATTAAGTGTGGTTTGTGTGGCGCAAAGTTTGTAAACAAGACTAATCGCTTTCGCTTACACTTGTCATGTCGAGGTGGTGATGCAAAACCATGCCCCCAATGCCCCTAAGGATGTCTAAATTCTTTTTCAAACTCTATTAGATTCGAATAGAAAACCTTCCACTCCATCCAAACCTTCTGCTCCTGGATCTAGTACACGAATGACATCCAGAGAAGATGCAGAGGAGGAAGCCAGATTAAAAGCTTTGGAGGAAGAACAATTCCAACTCACCTTAAAACGTAGTATGAAAGATGTTTCTAAACTTTAGTGATATTCGAGTCAAAGACAACACGATGTTGAAGCAGGGTCGAGTTACTCGAGTACGACAAACAAGAAGAAGAAAAAGAGTAACAAATTGAAATTTCTGACTCGTCTCGGTGAATTTTATAGGGCATTGGGTACTACATACAATTCTTCACATAAAACAAGTTTGAAAAATCTAGTTGAAAGTGTAGAAGAGCACGAAGGAAAAATCTCTTCGCCTTCTGACTCAGGAAGTTAATCAATTTGTATATGAAAAAATAGATAGCAGTTCCGATGGATCAGATGACAATACAGGAAGACACTCCTCTTATAGAGGTTATTAGTTATAAATTGTCATTTTGAAGTGAACAATGTAATGTACTGCTCTGGTTCATGATACTTGGTCAGGTCCGCGACGTTAAAAGTCTGTGAAATCGCCATATTATCTAAAGATCAACAACATAAGCATTGTCATTGATCTTTTGGATGATTAGGACGGGTTCAATTTTCTTATTCTTCAACTTGTTGTACGTCACGGTCAGAAATCTCTCTTTGCGCAGATGGACCATAACGCGGTCGCCCACCTCGAACACTTTTTGTGGCTGATGCTTGTCCGCTTGTTTCTTGTACTTCTCATTTGAGGCATGTAGTTTGGTCTGCACTACCACATGGATGCCCATGAACCTGTCTGCCATATGTTCTGTTGTAATGCTTGTGCTTAGGAGCTTGGGCAAAGGGACCAAGTCAAGTGTGTGGCAAGACACTCGTCCGTAAATAATCTAAAACAGTGATTTCCCTTTCGAGCGATTTACCATGTCGTTGAATGCAAACTCCGCTTGAGACAAGGCCAAATCTCGCTGCTTCGGTTTTTCTTCTGAAATACAGCGAAAGAGGTTTTCCAACGTGCGATTCGAAATCTCGGTTTGCCCATCAGTCTGTGGGTGGTAGGCGCTGCTAAATTGAAGTCGTGTATCGAATCGAGTCCACAAAGTCTACCAAAAGTGGCTAATGAACTTCATGTCACGATAAAAAATAATGATCTTGGGGACCCCGTGTAGCCGTACGACCTCATTGAAGAATAGATTCGCCACGTATGTTGCGTCGAGGGTCTTCTTACATGGGATAAAGTGCGTCATTTTGGAGAAACGATCTTACCACCACGAACACCAATCCATGCCGCATTGTGTTCATGGGAGACCAAGCACGAAGTCCATAAATAAATCCTCTCATGGACCGTCGGGCACAAGTAACGGGGTGTAGAAGCCCGTATTCTGATATTGCCCCTTAGAGGTCTGACAAATATTACAACGTTGTACGGATTTTTCCACATCACATACTAATTGCGGCCAATAATACCGCTCTTCTACAATAGCTTACATCTTGTCTCGCCGATGGTGTTCATCGAGGCCACCTCCATATAGCTCCTGAATAATCTGCTCTCTAAGGGAACTTTGGGGGATGCACAATCGATTCTCTTTGAAGAGGAAATCATCCTGTATATGAAGGTCAGTGGAGTGACCTTCTTGGTACTTCACCTGAGAATCTTTGAAGTCCTCGTCTTTGACATTCAACTCCTTGAGACAATCAAAGCGACTACCTCGTTGCTTATCATAACAAGTAGTGATGCACAACGGTTAAGTGCATTAGCCACCTTATTCTGCTTCCCTGACTTGTGCTTCAGAACGAACGTGAATTCTTGTAAAAACGTAACCCATCTAGCATGCACATGATTCACGTTAGTCTGACTATTAATAAACTTTAATGCTTGATAGTCAACTCCTTGAATCAGATAATGCCACCAATGTCGTAGTGCCTGAACAACTGCATACAACTCAAGCTCATACGTTGACCACTTCTTTCGGGCTTCGCTGAGCTTCTCACTGTAGAAGGCTACCGACCTGCCTTCCTATGATAATACTCCTCCAATTCTAACATATGAAGCATCACACTCAACCTTAAATGGCTTGTCGAAATTAGGAAGCATCAAGTCCGGTGTTATGGACAAACGATGCTTGATATCATGAAAGCTTTTGTCAACTTCATCGGTCCACTGAAATGGTCCCGTTTTCATGCAATTTGTAATATGCGCAACTATTGTGCTAAAATTTCGCACAAATCAACGATAGAAAGTCGTCAACCCATAAAAACTTCTCACCTCATGAATGTTTGTCAGGATCGATCATTCCCTAATGACTCGCACCATTTCATCGTCCACACAAAAGCTCTTAGACGTTATGTAACACCCCGTACTTTCCAATACTTGAGTGTTACCACGTGATTTAATTTAATACAAAAAAAAAAAAACAATCTAAAAATATACTATGAAATGATACTTACATAATTTATAAGTATTTGAAGTTTCATATTAAAGGGATATGTAACTATAATCCATATCATATGCATATACTTACAGTATCATTAGTATAAATTATAAACTATAAATTTTGTAATACATAAAAATAACATATATGTATATATATACATACATTAATCTATGCTTACTGATATTCATATAATTTACATATATTAACAATTTGTGATAATATAAATTATATATGACAAAATATATAAGAAAAATAATTTTTAATAATAATTATTATTATTATAACAGTAAATAATATTATTAAATGTAGTATAACATAATATTTAGTGTCATAAAATCAGAACAGGCTATATATCTGTAACCTGACCCTTGGGTCTTAGCTTAAATAGTCCCTTGGACCTTTCCAACCGTTGACGTTAAATTTCAGGGTGATCCACCCGTCGGGTCGATGAAATTAACACTAAAGGACATTAGAACCGTTAGTACAGCCCAACTAAACCTTGGATCTGTCTCATCATTGGGTGAATGCTTTGGTAGGGCCAACAAAACTTGATGAATGGCATGGATCTGTGAGATCATCATGGTGGACCCTGCTTTGGGGTTGTGCATGTGCGCAGATCACATGCACTCGTGGTGCACCCAACCTCCAAAATTGTCAGACGAGCGCTGACCCGCGCTTGTCCAAAAATGGGAAGGTTTCCTGCTTGTGGCTGTTTAAACCGCAGTGTGCTTTCTCCGTCCTGATTGATCGGGTTGTGGCCCACCTCCACTACCCACTTAAATGATCCAGACCCTCCATATTTTAGAGGACCCTAGGACGACCAGAACCTGCCCACTCTCTTCCATTAGACCTCACAGCCGCGTGCACAATCTCAACCAAAACTGGGCTGTGTGTGGGTGTTTTACCAAAAATGGAAACCGCTACCTAGGCGATCCGCATGAGGTGGGATCCTCCAATCCCAGCACTTTATTTCAGCATATCTCGACCGTTTGTTTGGGAAAATCTCAGCCATCCATTGGTTTAGGGCATTCAAGCAAAACTAGTAGCCGGTGGTGGTTCCTGCCCACTATTTTTTAAGGAGGTTTCGGGCATATTCAATCCTCACCGTCGGCTCACATCCAACAGCCTTGAGAAGCTAGGTCTTTCTACAAGTAGAGAGAAAACATCTCTTCTCAGATCCTTCTTCAAACCACCACTAACCACCAGCCATTTTTCTCCTTCGCTCGAACCCACCCCTCAAACCTCATCTAAACTTCAAAACCGCACATCGGTAAGCTCACTGGAGCTTAACTAGACCGTCCACTAGAGCCTGTTCGAAGAAAGACAATCGTGTGGAAGGAAACGCCATTAATGGCGGTCTTCTTCTCCACCGTTGTTGGCATGTTTCTGGGCACGATCGGCTTGTATATTGAGTCCAGAGATGGCTGGATGTAGCAGGGATAAAAAGAGTAGAAGAGAGAGAGAGAGAGAGAGAGAGAGAGAGAGAATCAGGCGGACTCGAGCTAGTGCCGCACTAGCCGCTGCACCGAGCTACTCGGGTCAATTGTGGGTCGAGTCTGTCGTGTTGGGCCACCCCTGTGATGGGTCCAGCCACGTCTGGACTGTCTAGAAACAAAAAAGAAAGAGAAGAGAGAAGTAGGAAGAGGGAAGAAGGAGAGGAGGGAGAGCATTCGAAGGAGGAGCAAACACCACACTATTTGTTGTGGGTGCTGCACTACGCTGACCAGGCCCAGTTCGGCCTGAGTTGGGACCGAGTCTAAGCCTCGTCTAGCCATGAGACGAGGCTCAGGGAGATTAGAGGAAGAAGAAAAGAGAAAGAGAGAAGAGAGTGTGCGTTGGGAGGTTGCACCACTCGACTCGGCGGGTTGTGCTTAAGTCAGGTTCAGTCCTGGGTTGCTGGACAATGCAGAGAAGGAGAAAAATAAATAAATAAATAAATAAATAAATAAGGGAAGAAAGGAAGGAGGAGAAGACGGTGTGGGTGTGCGTTGTTGCAACGCTATCGGGTTCGTTGTTGGGTCAACAACCCACTGAGTCAACTCGGTCGAGTTGAGACTGGTCTTGGGTCGAGTTCAGCACCTGTTGGACATTGCAAGGTAGAAAGAGAGAGAGAAAGGGAGGAGGAGATGAGAGAGGAAGTGTTTGTGGTTGTGCTTGAGCCGAGTCAACTCAACTCGAACTGAGTCAACAAGGTGAGTCAACTCTTCTACTCCAAAATAGATTGTTTTAACTATCTTTGGCATTACCATGATTAGCGCGATATTTAAACCTGATTAGACACTAACACATTAATACTCTAGTAATAGTTGTTATAAGAGGAACTACAACTATTAGGTATTAGAAGCTTATTCACCATTCTTAACTATTGTCAATGATAGTAGAAGTGCACTAATTATTGCTATTACCCTGATTAACTAATAGTAATATTATCATTAATGTTGATAATTATCTTATGGTTACTAGATTAGCATGGTAATTAATTTTACCTTGATTAGCATACAAATCTTAACCTTAAATTAAATATGAGCCAAAGTCCACTATATAACCTAGTTATTGTAAATGAACTGTAATTATCAGATAGTAGTAATTTATTTAATGATAGATCATAGTATCTAGCATCATGGCTAGATTCACTATTGATAGTTATGACTATTAGCATTATAAAATAATTATCATGGGATTAGTATAATACTTGTTAAGATAATTATTATTAGTATTTGTCCTCGTTGCATTATCATTAGTAAATATTCTACTACTATCACTTGCATTTTCTAAACGATTATTAGCCATTAAAAGAATAATAGATGATGTCGGTATGATTAAATATGAAATTGTGAACCATCATTATTAATATGGGTGGGTTAATACACCTGTCATGGATATTGTTTGGCCTATGGTATAATAATGATAATAATAATAATAATAATAATAATAATAATAATAACAATGACTTAGGGATCAAATCCTAGAATCTAAGCATTCAACGAAACCCTAGGACGGAAACCCTAATTCAACGTTAAAACTCTAAGATAGATAACTTAAACCCTAAGTTGTGATCTTAAACCTAGGTAGTGTGCAGAACATGTAGCTAATTGTACAAGTTCATAATTTGTAGTAGGATACAATTCTAAGGGCACAAGCACTTAGCGACACTAGAAGGCGATTCAAAGTATAAGGTGATGATTCTTCCCCTTGAGCTTTCCATCTTTTCATTAGCTTAAGTTATAGTTTTTATTTAAATTCATAATTGACATCTCCCTTTATAATCACATGTGTTAGCTGGTGGAAATCGAATTGTTGTATTACATGTTTTATGATTATCCTGTGTAATTGTCCATGCTTGTGGATTCCTTTTTGTGGATTGCTTATGGAACTTAAACTGGTACATTAGTGGAAAATTCCCACATATGAATGTACACCCATACTTGGGATGTAACTTAACTAGTTGTGATCATAATGGACCTTCGACTTGGTGGTTATTGAGTGTGGTCTAGATGGATCATTGATGTGGGCCTACCATCCAGGGTCGTTGTGTCCAATGGTTTTCAATGATGGTATTTTATCGCATGGTTCTGATACTCGCCCTATGTGGCCTACTTTGATATCGTCCTATGTGGCTTGTTCTAGTATTTTCCCTATATGGATTAGATGTTTTATACTGTGCAACCATGCGATGGTAAGCCCCATATATTGTAATATGATTGGCCACTAGTCGACGAGGTACTATTAAACATCCTAAGGTGGTAGTCTCATGGGCCGGGGATGGTGGAATGAGACACTATGCCCGAGCCGTCGGCCTACGCTGGGCCATGCACTCTCCGTAGTGACCGTGAGCTTATTTAAATCGGCTGATTGTAAATAGACTAATAATGAGCTGATACATGGAATATTTCGATGGCTTGAATCACTCTACCCTGCGATTACGCTGAATGTTGCGCTTATGACCAGTCATTCGATTGTGATAATGACTCGGATTATTATGCCCTGCGATTATGCTGAATGTTGCGCTGATGACCAGTCTTATCCTTGGGTGACGACCCCAATGTCCGTCCGGATGTTTTACTCAAGACATAGGCCGTCTGGATGTTTTACCCGGACCGACGATTGCATTCATACATCCATGTATCTAACAAGACTGCATTTACTCTGTTTTGGCTGTCTGAATGTTTTATACTATTTCTTACCTAACACGGCGGTGTGTAATCTTGAGGGGAATTCACACTGAGTTGGTCACTCATCCATCAAATATATAACCGTACAGGTAGCACAGGTGACCTAGGTGAAATTCATGTTTATATTGTCGAGAAGCAAGCTACATTTGACAGGGATGTATGATTGTGATTGCTAAGAGTTGCTACAGGATTTCATATATCAAATTTGCTGTAATTTACTTTATTTCACATGTAATATTATTTCATTTTGTAATTGTAAGAATGAGGACATTGGTTTGTATAAGTCATTATGGGCAACCTCTTGTATATTCTAAATGAAATTTGGAATTTCCCTTTTATGCTTACTTGTCCATTCTACACTCATCTGCTTACTCTGATGAAAGATAATAAAAAATATTATATCTGACCATCCTTTAAGGTTAACACTCGGATTTTTGGGAAACGGGTCGTGTATTCGAGTCCTGAAGATTCGGGGCGTTACACGTTATAACAAATCCTAGGAACGACAAGTTGTCCATTAAAAAACTACACTTGTTCAAGTTGAGGTACAACTTGTTAATTTGTAGGACCTGTAGCACCTGCCTGAGGTGTTTCTTATGCTCCGTCTTATCCTAGCTATATATCAGTATGTCATCAAAATATACTGCCACAAATCAGCCAGTGAATGGTTTTATAACTTGATTCATCAAACACATAAAAGTACTTGGTGCGTTTGATAAGTCGAAGGGCATGACTAACCACTCATATAACCCTTTATTGGTCTTGAATGCCGTTTTTCCACCCATCACCGGGTCGGATACGAATCTGATGGTACCCACTCCTTAGATCTAGTTTAAATAACACCTTGGCCCCTTCTAGCATATCGAGCATGTCGTCCAACCATAGTATTGGGAACCGATATTTAATGGTAATTTTGTTGATTGCCCGGCTGTCAACACACATGCTCCAGCTTCCATCTTTTTTTTTTTGCATTAATAATGCTGGTACGACACATGGGCTCATGCTTTCTCATAAGAGACCCTTACGGATCAATTCCTCCACTTACCTTTGAAGTATCTCACACTCATTCAGACTCATCCAATAATGAGGGCAGTTGGGCGGGCTAACCCCAGGGACAAGGTCTATGTGATGTTGGATGTCCCTCGTGGGGGGCAATCCATCAGGTAAATCTTCAGGCTAGACTTCTTTGAATTCATTTAGTAATAGTCTTAAACTTGGAGGAATATTTGAGGTTCTGATTCCTCGCCCTTCATCACTACGGCATATACCTCGCCGATTTCCTTGGATTCTTCCATGAAATTCCGAATGGTCAAGAAGGAACTCCCCTCCACTTTAGAGGCTTCTAGGTGGTTCCCTGGTGTCATAGGGGTAAGGATTATTTTTTGATTATCCTTGACGAATATGTAGACGTTGTCTCGTCCTCAATGGGTCACATCACGGTTCAACTGCTAGAGTCGACCAAGTAACATATAGCATGCTTCTATGTCAACCACATCGCAAAGTATTTGATCTCTATAATTTTTATCAATTGAAAACGAGATAGTACATTGTTCAATTACCTTGGTCTCATTTACCTTTTTTTATCCAGCCAATTGAGTACAGTGAATAATGTTTTGTCGTTGGTAACTACAACTTGTCCACCATCACTCTTGAGATGATGTTCTCGCTACTACCACTATCTATAATCACATCACAGACCTTTCTGTTGACAGTGCACCGCGTACAAAATATATTGTGATGCTGTGGATGTAATTCCTTTCGTGAGGCATACAGTAATCGCCTCACAACCAGAGATTCGACATGATCCTCGCCCCGTCAATTCATCGTCATCTACTATTTTCTCAGTGGTTTGTTCATGTTTATCAAAGCTAGAGTCTTCTTCTGCGGCCTCACATTTAGTGCCCCATATGTTTATGATCATGTGTGATGCAGGACGTTGAGGACATATGTTTGGTAAGTGACTCGGTTGGCCACAGCAATAACAATTGTTAGACCTTAACCGAACGTAAGGATTTGAAATTCTATTCGAGCGTGATGTTGTGGGTGTTACACATTGAGGCCTAGATGAGCCGCTCCCCGTATCACGGTTTGCTGTTGCAGGAGGTTGAAGACGTTCTTTTACTGGTTCTTTTCCTCGTGTCAGCATTGGATCCTGCACGGGACCCGTTATGGAGGGTCGAGTTGAAGGATAAGGCCGATTCGAAACTCTTACAAGCTACATTTTTGCCCTACCTGCCAACTGAACCGCTTCATCCATGGTCCCGACTGGGTGCATATGAACTCGATCCTAAATTGTCGATCGTAACCCTCTTATAAATCATGTCACTTTCTGTGACTCAGATTCTGATAGATTGTTTCGTGTTGCCAACTGTTAGAATTCTTCAGTGTATTCTGTGACGGTTTGATTTCCTTGTTGGCAATTCTGGTATTGCTGGAATAATATCTGCTCATAATCACTGAAGAAAAATCGTGATCGAAGAAGACGTATCATCCGTGGCTATGATGAGATAGGCGCCTTATTATGGTAGGTTCGTGAGAGTTGTAATTGCACCCACCTTACAAAAGTACCAGATTTTAATTTAAATGCTACAAATTTTACCTTTTATAATCTGGCACGTCCATATAATTAAAATATCTCTCTACTTCGGCTAGCCAATAGAGGAATTCTTCTATGCGTAATAAACCATTAAAACTAGGAAGTTTAGCCTTACCTCTATAGTCTGTTTCAGCACGATCTAAATGATCGCCTCCATGGATTGGTCGTTGGACAAAACCTTCATTAAGCTCCTCGTCGCTAGAACTTAAATAATCTGGTGTAGCCCTACGGTTTGCCACTGGTAGTGCTCTACGGAAATCGGGGTTGTGTTGTACAGCAACCACGGGCAGTGGAGCAACCATGGGCGACAAAGCATCGCATAGGGCTTGGGGCAGAAGTAGCGCATCCACAAGACGATCAATGGTTGCTTACAGCCCTTGCATGGTCAACTGACTCTCCTGGTGGAAAGTTTCCATTCTTTTTGTAAGATTACGAATCCCTGGATCACTGTCCATAGGATTTTGGCTCATACCTTCGTTGTTTGCCATCGACCTGAGGGGAATCTTTGCTCTGATACCAATTGACGCAGAGATATACGTGATGAGGTCAATCACCGCCTCCTCAAGGATAACTACTCTGAATCCACAAAGCTTCTTTGGATTCTTCATAGAGACTTCTCGAATCCATGAGGAAAAAAGCAAGAAAATAGAAATAAATTCTAATAAATTCAAAATTGATTAATGAATCAAATAAACGAGTTCAAAACCCTTTAAACAGGGATACCAAGCAATAAGAGAGAAATCAGAAGCAAACTATAATTAAAACTCCTAGAAATTCGTAACTTACTATAAATAGTAAATTTACTTTTTATAATAAGTTTCCTATGTGGCTTAATCACGTTATTCTCCTAATTATTCTAAGCACTTTTTATGTTGTACACAACTCCTAAAGCCTAATGGATGAAGTGTTATAATCAAACTAAAACTTACTATTTATAGTAAAAACGGAATTAAATTTGGAATTTGACCGTCAATATGATAGAATTTCGCAAATCCTGTGTGTGGGTAACCCGACTCTTGCCATGTGAGTTGGCTAAAGTAGCTTGTTCTACCCCAAAATCATATATTTTATGCCTGATAACTCATTCCGAATTGTGAGATATGCCCGACCTAAAGTCCGACGGTACGGATCACTTCTATTGTCGACCGGGCCTTTTCTGATCCATCTTGGCCATGAAATTGTCCGTGACCTGCTCTACATCAGTCATTCATCATTAGGAGCTAACGTTTGATGTGGACCATCCATCATGTGGGGCCTAGCTTCAATGTCCATTGGCCATCATGTGAAGCTCACCTTTGATGTGGACCGTCCACCATGCGGGCCCCACCTTTAAAGTAGGTTGTCCATTATACCCCTCCCATTTTGGATATGGGCTATTTATCATTAGGAACTGACTTTTGATGTGGACCATCCATTATGTGGACCCACATTAATATAGGTGAACCATCATGCGGGCCCACCTTTGATGTAGACCGTCCATCATGTGGGCCCCACCTTAATGCAAATAATTTAGAATGCGGGGCCTCCTTCAATATGGAGAGAGAGAGAGAGAGAGAGAGAGAGAGAGAGAGAGGAGTAGAAAAGTGAAAAGTTTAAAAGCTTTTAAAAATAAAAAAAATAAATAAATAACCTAATGACTTAACATAAGCTAAGAAGTAACTTATTTGGTGGTATCCAAGCAGGCCCTCGATAATCTGATTTAGCAATTCAGACAAAGCTATTGAACCAAGGCTTGCCTCATAAATTTAAATTTTTGGACCCAGACCCACTAATTGTCAGATGATCCAATAATCCATTGAGTCAACCCAACCCTTTTTGCAACTAAACAAATAGTTCCCCACACCCATTTCCTACAAATAGTTCCATCGAATGCTTTCGTTACGTGCTCGCGAGCATTTTAAGTTGTAGATCAGGAACTTCCAATCTTATGTTCGTCGTACAACTGGTAGAGACAGTAATCCGGAATTGAGAACCATTATAACATGGAATCTCACATGCGTGCATTGCCATTAAAAACCCCAATTGTATCCTTCGCCATAGACCCACCTCAAATTAAACTGTCCAACCAGCTGGGAAGAACCTGGCTTGCGCTCATGCCTGAGTTTTACTTTGCAGGTTGAGCGACCTCAGAATGGCCCCATCCCAGGCCATTGACAGCCCTCACGGTTCCTGTACGTGCTTGAGATCCAGACCATTTATCTGGTACCACTCACTGTCCAACATGCTATGGCTTCAAAATCTAGGCTTCCGAGCCATTCATCTGATGGGCCCAGACCATTTATTGCAAACTCTGTAAAAACCATACTCGTTTAGGGGCGTTTGGATAGTAAGTTGCTTAAGATAAGCTATTTATTCCACATGTAGCTTATCTTAGTTTCTACTTGCTAAGAAGATAAAAATGTTTGGCAAACAACATGCTTATAAGCTTCTCCTCTCTTTCGTCTCTCCCGCGAAGCCTCTCTTAAGAGACTTTTGAAAAGTACAAAAGCTTTAATTAAAAAAAAAAAATTTAAAATAAAAATAAATAATAAAAAACTGAAAGTGATTAGGTACTTTTAAGTAAAAAAGTTAATTATAACTAATCATAAACCAAACTTGCTTATCTAAAATAAGTCACTAATCTTGGTGGTATCCGAACTTGCCCTTAGTGATCTGATTTATGTAATTCAAATTAAGATTTTTGACCGGAATCGTCTACAACACCCAATCCATGAGGGAGACCCAACAAATAGATGGTTTAAATTGTTGATTGGGCTAATCTTCATGTAAATGATCTCTACCATCCATTTCATAAGAGATTAATTGGATAGTTAGAATCAATCATTCCATCTGCATGGTTTTCGCAGCGTAGCTCATGCAATGTGATCTTCACCCAATGGACGTCCACATCTATCATTTAGATTGACTGTGTTCAAATAAAACTAATTAACTTCATGAGACGCATATAGTTCAAACATACATTTCAAGTAGAAAACTACATATGTATCATTCAACAATAATTACAAGAAAATGAGGGTTGTATATCTGTCACGCCCCAAAATTCAGGTACGGAGTGTACACCCTCAAACCCGAGTTTCAGTTCATGACTCGTACACAATGTACTAACTTAATTCCTTAATCGGTTTAATAAGATGTGATAATTACATTCAATATAAGTTCCATCATAATCTCAATCACACATACATAACACTTAGCACCAATCAACCAGACATATCTAAATCTTGACGACCCTTAAAATAAAATAAACCTTAAAAACCATTCATTTATTATAGCATCATACTATAATTATGTTTATTCCATGTTAACATTGTTTCAATGAAATAAATCTAAATAATTTCTTAAAATCTCAAAATCAATACCAATATGCATTGTACGTTAATTAAACTATGTTAACAAGTAAATCACATAATCAAGAATGATATAATGCTGCCACTTCATCTTCAGATAAGTATAGCCACGTTTCACATAAGTCGTGTTCAGGTACGGTGGATCCTTCCGGTTCTTGCGCCACATCATCTGCTAATGGATCCTCTGTAAGGTTTTTCCATTAATTAAAAGGTAAGCTGATCAGGCTTAGTGAAATAGCCCAGCATGGTTCATAATCATAGCAATTAAATACAAAAATGTATGCACTATGATGTGAATGTAAAATGGTGTATAAATGCATCAAATGGGATGATCGTTCATCTGCTTGGGTTAGAGGTCGTAAACCCGCATCTAACCGTTGGGTAGCCTTTTACCTTTCAGTAGGCTTGGGCATAGCCCAAATCCAGTAACGCTCTACTAGGATCGACATTTCTTCCAGGGAGGGCTCCTACAATCGACCATGCATTATGCAAATGCAATGAATGATGGATGATATGTAAATGCATATTTTTCATATTTGACATAGATGTCTTGATCAGAATATTCACATATGAATTTAGCGTACAATTATCATAACAAAATACTCAAATCAGTATATCAATCAATCAAACAATCACAAACGATTTATTTTAATTTTAATGAATTATGAGACAAGTTGGATTACTCACCTGAGTCTGGCAATATAGACTCCGCAACATAATTAGGTTGGTTTGAATTCCAAAGTCCTATCAATTATATTAACGATATTATTATTCATCTATTTTTTTATTACATGGTGGGGCCCACATTTGATTAACATCCTAGGTGGCCAAATCCAGAATGATCAAATAATTAAAATTCCTATTTTATATTTCTATCTTTTATTTCCTTTTTAAGATTATAAAATTGATTGGAAATTACTTGATCGGAATGGCCCATCGAATGATTAGATCATTCGAATTCTTAAGGTCTTGTCATGTTTTGCCTCTACACATTGGATGAATGGTGTGGATCTAACCACACATATACCAATGGCCCATCTCGACCTTCTACGCCAAGCGATACCAACACTTGTGCAAAAATCTAAAATTTCCTTATTAAAACACTTCTAGATCTGACTAATGTGGCTCATTCGATGATCAGATTGATCTGAAAATTAGGGCCCTTGTATATTTTGGCCTCAGGGATCATATGATCCGTACAGATCTAATTTAATTTAATCAGTTGTACACCAATTACAATTACAGAATTTTAGACTCCCCTCACCATTGTATCTACCCATAATTCAATGTAATGAACATGTAACTGATCCACACGGTTCATTGCATACATCGGATCAGATTACATTAAATGTGTAAAAAAAATACTAAAAGAAGGACGATATACATACCTGATCTAAGCTATCAAAAATTTTCTTCCTCCCTTTCTCTGTTGTCGTAGGTAGCCTTTTTATTAATATTTAATTTCGATTAGAACTCTTTTTTCGACGTACATTCGAGTGTTTAAATCTTGACAGATGCGAGGAAGGTTAGAGGTATATTTAAAGTATACGGGTTAATGATATAGATAAGATAAGATATAAGATAGATTTAAAATAAATATAAAATAAAGATAAGATTATATATATATATATATATATATATATATATATATATATATATATATATATATATAGTATTATTATTATTATTAAAATTTTCACGGCCATTACATTCTACCCCCCTAAAAGAAAATTTTTGTCCTCGAAATTTACCTGAAACTACTGCTCAAAGATATGAGGATATTTTTCGAGAATTTCTTTCCTGCTTCCAAGATGCTTCGTCTACTTCATGATGACTTTATAAAACCTTGACTAAATGTACCGTCTTAGTGCGCAACGCGTGCTCCTTACGATCTAGTATTTTAATTGGTTTCTCCACGTAAAATGTATCTTCCTGTAAATCGAGATCTTGCCAGTCAATCACATGAGAATCATCTCTCCTGTACTTCCATAGCATCGATACATGAAAAACATAATGGACACTGGCCAACTGAGGAGGTAATGCAAGCCGATATGCCACTGCTCCAATCCGCTCTAATATTTCAAATGGTCCGATAAAACGTGGTGCGAGTTTTCCCTTAGTACCAAATCGCATCAATCCGTTCATGGGGGAAACATTCAAAAACACGTGGTCTCCTACTGTGAACTCTAGATCTTGTCTTCGATTGTCGGTGTAGCTCTTTTGACAACTCTGAGCAGCTTGTAGTCGCTTTCGAATAATTTCAACTCTCTCGACAGCTTCTTGTACAACATCTAGCCCAATTAAACATTTTCCACCTACCTCGGCCCAATAGTTAGGTGCTCGGCAAGGACGTCCATACAAGACTTCGTACAGATCCATACCGATGCTTGCTTGGTAACTATTGTTGTAGGTGAATTCAGCATAATGTACATTATCGTCCCAACTTCCCTTGAAATCCAGAGCACATGCACGTAACAGGTCTTCTAATATTTAATTCACACGTTCCATTTACCCATTAGATTGTGGATGATATATTGTACTGTAGTCCGTAGTCATACCCATAGCTTCCTGTAGACTTGTCCAGAATCATGAAGTAAAACGTAGGTCTCGATTCGATACAATAGAACTAGGGATACCATGAAGTCTCACTATTTCCTTGATGTATAGCTTGACGAGTTCCTCCATTGAATAATTGATACGGATAGGAATAAATTGCGCTGACTTGGTCAGTCGATCGACAATTTTCCAAATTGAATCGTGATCCATCTGCGTCTTAGGTAGACCAACTATAAAGTCCATAGAGATACAATCTCACTTCCACTCAAGTACTTTCAAAGGCTGCAATAATCCTGATGGGTTCTCATGATTCGCTTTTACCTGCTAACATACAAAACATCTCGACACATAATCGGTGATTTCTCTCTTCATATTCGGCTACCAAAATGATCGTTTCACATTATGGTACATCTTTGTGCTTCCCGGGTGAATTGTAAACTTAGTTCAGTGTGCATCATTTAAAATATCAACTTTTAGATCTGGAATATTAGGCACATAGAGTCGACCTCGATACTGAATTCCTTTATCGTTTCCTATACTCTAATCTGAAGTCTTATCATTCTGATACTTGGCCATCATTTTAAAAAACCACTCATCATTCATTTGAGCTTCAATTATTCGCTCCATGAGGGTCCATTTTACCATAATATTACATATACAAATCTTCTTCTCTTGAAATTTAATCGAATGTCAAACTCTCTAATAAAATTCAACATTTCCCATTCGTGTACCATTAAGCTGGCTACATTCTTTTGTTTATATTCTTTTCTACTCAAAGCATCAGCAACCAGATTAGCCTTACTCGAATGATAGGACAACGAGAAATCATAATCCTTAAGAAATTTCATCCATCTTCTCTACCTCATGTTCAAGTCCTTCTGAGAGAATAGGTACCTCAAACTCTTATGATCTGTATAAAGCTCGAACAGTTCGCTATATAAGTAATGCCGCCAAATCTTCAACGCAAATACAATAGCACCCAACTCTGGATCATGGGTTGGATAATTACGCTCATGGAGTTTAAGCTACCTTGATGCATATGTGATCACCTTACCCCATTGCATTAATACACAACCTAGACCTTTAGTTGATGCATCGGTGTAAACTTCAAATATCAACCCATTCTTCAAGAGGGTTATGACAAGAGTTGAGGTTAAGAGTTGCTTTAGTTCAACAAAAGCTTCTTCGTACTTTTTAGTCCACTTGAAGGGCACTCCTTTTCGAGTTAAACTCGTTAGCGGTCCGACAATCTTCAAAAAATCTTAAATAAACCTTCTATAATATCCAGCGAGCCCAAGAAAGCTTCTAACTTCTAACACACTTGCGGCTTGTTCCCACTTCACCACAGCTTCGATCTTTATAGGATCAACCGCAATGCCCTTTTTTGAAACAATATTCCCAAGAGATTTAACACTCTCCTTTCAGAACTCACACTTAAAAAACTTAGCATACAACTGGTTATCTTTTAGAGTCTGCAATGCCGTCCTTAGATGCAACTCATGCTCTTCACTAGTCTTCGAGTAAATCACAATGTTATCAATGAACACGATGATAAATTTATCCAGATAAGATTTGAACACCCTATTCATCAGGTTCATAAATAATGCAGGTGCATTGGTCAATCTGAACGGCATGACTAAGAATTCATAATTACTATAACGCGTTCTAAAAGCAGTTTTATAGATATCCTCTTCTTTAACACGCAGTTGGTGGTAACCTGATCTCAAATCGATCTTAGAAAAATATCGAGATCCTTTCAACTGATCAAATAAATCATCTATACGGGGTAATGGATACTTATTGTTAATTGTCATTTGATTTAAGTGGCGATAATCAATACACAAATGTCGAGTGTCATCCTTCTTATTTACAAAAAGTACTAGCACACCCCGAGGAGAAGTACTTGGTCGAATAAATCCTCGGGACCTCAATTCTTCCAACTGCTCCTTCAACTACTTTAGTTTAATAGGCGTTATTCGATATGGAGACATAGATATTGGTGCCGATCCTAGTAGGAGATCGATACCAAAATGCACTTCTCACCGAGGTGGTAATCCTGATATATCTTGAAAAACTTCAGGATATTCCTGTACAATCGGAATCAAATCCACTGTCGTTTCTTGTTTCTCACCACCAATCAACGTCATGACACGCACGATCTTCTCATTCTTCTTCTTCCCTTGAATCATAAGTGGTTCTCTTCCTGGCGCTACAAAGGTAACTGTCTTCGCATAACAATCCAACATCGCATGATTTCGAGTAAGCTAATCCATTCCGAGAATAACATCGTACTCCGCCATACTCATTTATACTAAATTAGCTAATATAGGAATATCGCCTATCATAAGGGGAATAGATTTACATATCTTGTCCAAAATAACTGACTTGTCGATGGGGGATTTTACCAAAATTTGTTTATCGAGGATTTCTAACTTCAATCTTAACCGAGATACTAAGGATGATGAAATAAAAAATAAAGTCGCCCCAGAATCAAATAACACAAAAATCAGAATACCATGCGTTTCGATCATACCTTCAACAACGTTATTATTTTCTTCTAGATTCTCCTTAGATGAAGTGGAATAAACCTGTGCACGTGGTGGCTGTTGCCTGCTGGGATGATTCCCTTGGCCTTGAGGAACTGATGGAGATGGTCGATTTTGTTAATTCTGCTACGGTCGGGGCGGTTGGATACATGATGCTTGTGATGTCTGACCTGTTTGTTGAGATGATGCTGGAAGTTGCAATCATGGTAGTATCTGTTGAAGAGGCATTATACTCATATCTCTCATCTAAGTTTTGCACACCTGAGCCATGTGACCAAACTTACCACAGTATGCACAATTTCCTAGAAAATATTGTTCTTGGGTTCTCAATGTTGATGACTGAATTTCCATTATGGGTTTCTTCTCTAGTGGTTGGTGTTGGGTAGGTGTCAGCCTATTCCTTTGTCCTGTTTCTTTTAACTGTACACGAGATTTGAGAAACCGCTCTGAATCTTGTTCTACTCGTAAGGCTTTATTGACTACTTCTGAGTATTTCTTCACATCCACGCAACAAAATTTTGTTCTAATATGATGTCTTAACCCTTCTTCAAATTTTGTAATGTTATAATCTTCATCTTCCATTACCTTTGGCACATAACTTGCTAATTCAACAAATTTTGCTTCATACTGGGTTACCGTCATGGAACCTTGTTCTACCTTTGAAAATTCTGTCATCTTTTGGATGCGGTACGCTTTAGGAAAATGTTTCTCACAGAACTTTTCCTGAAATTCATTCCAGGTCCACACGTGATCAGTTGGAACCATTCTCTTTGCAGCTTTCCACCATACATCGGGTTCGCCCTGAAGAATAAAGGACGCCAGTCTAACTTTCTGATCATCAGAGCAGTTCATTGCTTCTAGTACTTTCTCAATCTGCTTCAACCAATCTTCTGCTATTGATGGGTCAGATGCGCCCTTGAATACTAGTGGTCGTAACTTTATATACCTTTCAAGCAACTCTAACTCACGAGGCTGATCAACTTTAGTGAAGATGTGTTCCGGTGATGTTGGGGTGTCTGGTTCAAGGTGGCTAACATGTCCCACTGAACGGTGAACTGTTCCTGCTGTTGTTTTAGCATTCCCGCCATTTGTGCTACCAACCCAAAGGCAGCGTCCCACGGCTGAACATTTGGTCCTGCGAGGTTAGCTTGAATAGTGGTTGGGGATAATAGGAGTTGCGTGCTAGGTCCAAATCTGTCATGTTAACTGGAGGAGGAGGTGATGGAGGAGCTTGCCATGCTTCATTGATTTCATTCTCGTCTTGCTCATCAAGAGTTGTTCCAGATTCTTCGGGAATAGAAGGATTTAGTAAAGGAGTATCTGGAAGAGGTGCGCTTACAGATAGTATTAAATCACGAATACTACGTATCTTCTTAGGAGCCATAACTCCTATAAGATGGATTATTAATAATTTAGTGGACTTTATAGATTCTCTAATTCATATTCAATATTATTGAAATACCTCGAATGCATTTGTTTCTTGTTCGAAACACCCCCAACAGCTTCTTTATGTCCTTCTGAAAAAAAAAAAAAAAAAAAAAAAAAAAAAAAAAAAGCATTAGAACATAGATTAAAAAGGTCATCATATAATTAAGAGCGGGCCCACCATACCATCATCTTGGCCTGGTCCACAGGCCTATATTTGAGCTCAAGTTGTACCTCAGTGTTCTATAACTTAAATTATAGATCCAACCCATTTATTTTTCGGCTTGAAAACAGGCCCTAATGCAGCCTGCAGGCATGAAACAAACCCAAGCCATCTCTTCCGGTGTTGCCCTGTGAGTTTGATGGCCTGACTGGCCTAGCCTATTCACATCTTTCATTAACTTAATCATAACATACCTACAAAGAAAAAAGCTAATGTAGGGGCATTTTCACATCGGGCTCAAGTGGGGTCACCTATGGGATGCATGGGCACACTTGGGACAGGTGACCCATGTGATTTGGGGCCCACGGGGGAGGTCTCGTGTTCGAAACTCCTCACCGGTGGTGATTAATGCGCATTTCACAACGGGCTCGAGTGGGGTAACCCATGGGATGCAGAGACACACTCGGGGTGGGCGGCCCATGTGATTTGGGGCTCACGAAAGGAGTTCGGCCGAGGTCCTAAACCCATGAGATGTGGGGCCTGGGCTGGACTGTTTACACAAAACATGTGTTCAATCAACCATTTGATTCATGTATTTCTTGGGGCTAATCATGGATCGCTTATCATCATAAAGGCTTAAAAAGAATGGCTATCAAAAAAAATATGGCCAGATTTAGGATGGACAGGATCAGTTTATCAGTGTGATTTCTGCATGGTCGCCCATAAAATGAATTCTAGACCGATTGGACTGTCCAAATGAACAAATGAGTTCAAGCTCATGCTACTGTGGTAGAGGGTGTGTTTCACAAAGGGAGGTCCTAAGCTTGAGCCCATCTTACATCTTGCATTACCCAAAAAATGGAATCATCCTATTAGTGTGATTTCTTCACAGTAGCCAATGAAATGAGTTCTAGACTAAATGGACAGTTCAGATCATGGTGTGCCATAAAGGCTGCCACATAAAGGTAACAGGGCAAACCATTACACATTATGGGGTCGTTACAACCGTTATAGAAAAAATGACTCGTAAAGGCCGTTACAACCCTCGTAACGGTCCGTTATGCTGTAATGGCCCCGTAACTGTCCATTACAGGGCCAATAAAGATTTTTTGGGTTTTCTTCAATAAAATAAAACGAGACCATAATAGCCGTTACACCCCATATTATAAAGGTAACGGTAGTGGCTGTTATGGCCAATGTTACCATTACAGAATACCTTAGTTCAGATTGATCAATTGAAATGTCCAAATGACCGTATGGATTCAAGCCTGTGCTACTATTGTAGAGGGGGCATTTCAAAAGTGAGCACCCATCTTATGTTGCCAGGAAAAAAAAAAAAGACCCAATACAACCAGGAGCACTAAAACTTATCTTTCTCTAAGAACACTAGTGCATTTCTCATCTGCCAAAGCACCATGTCTATGGTTGTGACTCATCTGCTGTACATGTGGAAACCAAGTACGTGAACTTCAAACGTTAAAATGTGGCTTGTCCCATTGTGAATGGCTCATGGGGGATTACATCAATTGAATGATCTTAACTCTACAATCCTTGGCCAGTAAATACAGCTGATAGTGTTGGTTGTGGTTCAAATTCAAGCAAGATCAAATGGTTAAGACCATCCAAGCTGAGTCCCAACAACAAGGGATTCCACAAGTTTGACGGCCTGGACTGTTAGATGACTCTCCATTAGAAAATGGTGCAAGGGATTCACAAGTAAATAACATTAGTGTCTACTTATTTTCTTCTTCTTCTCTTCTTTTTTTTTTTTTTTTTTTTTTTTTTTTTTTTTTTTTCTTTTTCCTTTTTTTCCTTTTCTTGATTTGATTTGATTTTTTTCTTAATTTACCTCAATGCTGAGAGGGGAAGTTGTGGGAGCGTAGCGGTCCACCACATGTCCGTCCTTGTCCACTAAGAACTTGGTGAAATTCCACTTGATGCTGTCTCCGAAGATACCGCCTTTGCTCGACTTTAAGAACTTGTACACGGGAGTTGCATTGTTCCCGTTTACATCAACCTTAACACAAAATCACAAAAGCACCAATGACGAAGATGCAGTTCTAAAATATAAGCTTCTATCATGAGCTATGATGACACTCTGATATCCCAAAAATCAGCATTCCACACAGTAATGGCATTTACAATCTCAAGCAGAAAGAACATGCATAGCATTGTCCAATCCATCTATATCTCGAATAATCATCAATGAATTTTAGATAGTAACAGATATACCATATGTATACAAATAGGAGTGAATCCTGTTGAAACGTCCAAACCAAATGGACGGTTCAAATGCTACCGTTTTTCATGCCATTTGAAACAGCCACACGTTATTGGAATTTCCACATTTTGCACGTGTTGTGGCTGGTGGGTTTCCAAAGGTTTGAAACTGATAGCATTAATGTAGTTAATGAGGGCATTTGTGTCCTTTCACATTGGTGGGAAAAGTCTATATAAGGAGTGCTTGTAGTCCGTTTGGAATCAACTCAGTGAGCTTGTAAGCAATATAAAAATATATAGCAAAAGTTCTTCTTCTCTTCTCACGTGTCCAGTGAGTCTAAATCATACGCTTTGTAAAGCCAAGAATAGTTCTAGCTAGTACAGCCAACAAACTGGTATCAGAGCGAGACGATCCTGTGGGATCGGGTATAGTTTGAAGGTTCAGATCGTGTGATCAAGGTGTTGCCACTGCTACGTTTTTTTTTTTTTTTTTTTTTTTTTTTAAAAAAAAAAAAAAAAAAAAAAAAAAAAAAAAAAAAAAGGCGTTGTTGATCCGTGGTGTGAAGAAGTGATGGCGTCCTTGATCCAGCCGCAGATTCCAAAGTTATATAAGAATAACTATAAAAACTGGTGCATCCAGATAAAAGCACTATTCGGGTCGCAAGATCTATGGGAGATTGTTACCGATGGATATGTAGAACCCACAACGGAAGAAGAAGCTCTCTACACCGCTGATCAAAGGGCAGTCTTCAAAGATCAAAGAAAGAAGGACAAGAAGACTCTGTTTCTTGTCTATCAAGGGTCGGATGAGTCCACCTTTGAACGGATCATTGAAGCAACAACATGCAAGCAAGCATGGAAGATTCTTAGCACAATCTTCAAAGGAGTTGATCGTGTGAAGAAGGTTCATCTCCAAACTTTTAGAGCCGAATTTGAGACCTCACACATGAAGGAAGGTGAGACCATTTCTGATTTTTTTTTCAAGGTTACTTGTTATTGTTAACAACTTGAAAAGAAATAGTGAAAAGATCGAAGATGTACGGGTTGTTGAAAAAATACTATGATCCCTCACAACCAAAATTGAACATGTAGTTGTTGCCATAAAAGAATCAAAGGACTTAGAAAATCTGTCCATTGAAGAATTGATGGGCTCGTTGTAAGTTCATGAGCAACGAGTGCAGAAAAATAACGCATCAACGTTGGAACATGCCCTAGAGTCTAAGCTGACTCTAAATGACCAAAGTAGTGGTCATACGAATCATGGAGGTCGCGGCACCAACACTTGTGCAAGAGGCAGAGGGCGTGGATATTATCCAAGTCAATCACAAAATCAACAAAAAATCACCAATTTTCGTGGAAGAGGAAATGGTAGAGGTCGATCCATGCGTGGACGTGGAAATACAAAAAATATTCAATGTTACAATTGCAACAAGTTCGGCCATTATGCTTCAGACTGTTGGAGCAAACCAGTAGATCAAGATGAGCACTCTAATTATGCAGAAGCGTCAAATCATGAAAAATAAGACTCCACACTTCTTCTTGCACAAGAGAAAGGATGTGATCGACCAAATGTATGATATCTTGACACAGGTGCAAGCAATCACATGTGTGGGAACAAAAGCCTATTTGAAGAACTAGCAGAAGGAGTTCATGGTGATGTGACATTCGGCGACTCGTCAAAGACACCAGTGAAAGGTAAAGGCAAAATCAAAATCTTTCACAAGAATGGTGTTCCAAACTACATCTCCAATGTGTACTACGTGCCCAACATGAAAAGTAATATACTGAGTCTCGGACAACTCCTCGAAAAAGGGTATGTCATACACATGGAGAATTCTTCTCTTTCCATAAGAGATATGCATGGACATCTGATTACAAAAGTCCAGATGACGAAGAATCGTATGTTTCCGCTCCATATTAACACAAAAGTTGAGAAGTGCCTCTATGGACTCGTGAGGAATGATTCATGGAGATGGCATCTACGCTTTGGGCATCTCCATTTCAGTGGCCTTAAACTCTTATCCTCATCAAGCATGATGTATGACTTGTTGGCTATTGAAGTTCCAAAACATGTGTGTGAGGCGTGCACACTTGGCAAGCAACAAAGGAACTCATTTCCAAGTGGAGTATCCCGAAGAGCAAGAAAACCATTGCAGTTGGTTCACACTGACATTTGTGGACCATTGGAGGTAATAAATACTTTATTATCTCCATTGACGATTTCAGTAGAAAATTGTGGGTGTATGTAATCAAAGAAAAGTCTGCTACTTTTACTATTTTAAAAAATTTTAAGGCCCTTGTAGAAAAAGTAAGTAGTCTTAAAATTAAAACTCTTAGATCTGATAGAGGTGGAGAGTACACCTCAAATGCCTTTCGAGAGTATTGCAGGGAACAAGACATCAAACAGCAACACACTGCAGTCTACACGCCACAGCAGAATGGCATTGCGGAACGAAAGAACGGCACCATCCTCGACATGACAAGAACCATGCTTAAAGAGAAAGGCATGCCAAAAAGCTTCTGGACAGAAACAGTTGCATGCACTGCCTACTTGCTTAATCGGTGTCCAACCAAGAGCGTAAGAAACATGACACCACAGGAGGTATGGAGTGGCTACAAAACGAGCATGGCGCACTTAAGGATCTTTGGGTGTGTCGCCTACGCTCAAGTTCCAGAAGCAAGAAGAAAGAAGCTTGATGGTCGTAGTGAGAAGTGTATCTTTATCGGCTACTGTGAAATATCGAAGGCATACAAGCTCTACAACCCACTAACTAATAAGGTGGTGGTGAGTAGAGATGTTGTATTCTGCGAGGAAGAAGCCTGGAAATGGAACGAGGAAGATTCGGCCAAAGAAAATCAAGTCGAGGTTGAAGAACATGAAGAAGATAAGCATGAGAACCAGGAACAGACACCTGCAACACCCTCTTTTGCCGAACCGTCTGCACGCAGAAGTCCAGCGATACGTTCCATCTCCTCTGGAAGTATTCCATCAAATCAAAATTCAGTCAGCACGTCATCATCCAGTTCTCCCTCACCCATAGCTCCAATCAAAATGAGGAGCCTCAACGATATATACGTGGAAACTGAGGAAGTAAATTTGTTCTGCTTGTATGCGGACCATGAGCCTCTCACATTCGAGGAGGCCGTGAATGAAGAATGTTGGAGAAAGGCTATGGAAGAAGAGATCCATGCTATCGAGAAGAATCACACATGGGAGCTGATCTCACTCCCTAAAGGTCAAAGGACCATTGGTCTCAAATGGGTGTACAAGATCAAGCAGAATGATGATGGTGAGATCGATCGCTATAAGGCAAGGCTCGTAGCAAAGGGTTACAAACAGAAGTACAGGGTGCACTATGAAGAAGTCTTCACTCCTGTTGCTCGCCTTGACACTGTGAGGATGATTATCTCCCTTGCAGCCCATCACAGTTGGATGATCTACCAACTAGATGTGAAATCTGCATTCCTGAATGGAATTCTGGAAGAAGAGGTCTATGTTGACCAGCCTGAAGGTTTTATTGTTCAAGGGGAGGAACACAAGGTGTATCGATTGAAGAAAGCCCTCTATAGGTTGAAGCAAGCTCCACGTGCTTGGAATGCACGTATCGACAACTATCTTCAAGAGAACGGCTTCGCCCAATGTCCATATGAGCATGCAGTTTACATCAAGAAGAATGTTCATGGTGATATGCTTATAGCATGCCTGTATGTTAATGATTTGTTATTTACAGGAAACAGCCGACCGATGTTTGATGAATTTAAGAAGGCCATGTTTAAGGAGTTTGAGATGACCGACGGAGGTCTGATGTCCTTTTTCTGGGCATCGAAGTAAAACAACAAGTCAGCGGCATTTATATATCACAGAAAAAGTATGCCAAGGAGTTGCTTAAAAAGTTCAAAATGGTAGACTGCAATGCCGTGAACACGCCTGTAGCAACGGGCCTAAAGCTGACAAAAGAATGAGAAGGAAGAAGCATTGACTCGACTATGTTCAAGAGTCTGATTGGAAGCCTAAGGTACCTCACAATCACAAGGCCGGATATCGTCTACAGTATTGGGCTTCTAAGTAGGTACATGGAAGCGCCAAAAGAATCACACTGGCTAGCCGCAAAAAGAATCCTCAAGTACATTAAAGGAACAATGGAATTCGGTATTTTCTATCAATACAATGATGAAGCGATGTTGTATGGATACTCAGACAGTAATTGGGGAGGTGACCAAGATGAAAGAAAGAGAACCACTGGCTATGTATTCTATCTTGGATCAACTACTTTGACTTGGAACTCAAAGAAGCAAAGTGTTGTTGCTTTGTCCACATGTGAAGCAGAGTACGTGGCAGCATCGTCCACAGTCTGTGAAGTAATTTGGTTGAGAAACCTACTAAATGAGCTGAAGCATCCGCAGGAAGAATCCATAGTCATATATGTGGATAAAAAGTCGGCAATCGAGCTAGCCAAAAATCCGGTGCAGCATGGAAGGAGCAAGCACATCGATACTCGATACCATTTTCTCAAAGATCAAGTGAAGCAGAAAGTGGTGAAATTGGAGTACTGTCACACCACTGAACAGGTCGTGGACATATTCACTAAGGCATTACCGACTGATACATTCAGACGACTAAGGTCAATGCTTGGAATAAATCCGGTTTTGGTTTGAAGGGGAGTGTTGAAATGTCCAAACCAAATTGACGGTTCAAATGCTACCGTTTTTCATACCAATTGAAACAGCCACACGTTATTGGAATTTCCACATTTTGCACATGTTGTGGCTGGTGGGTTTCCAAAGGTTTGAAAATGATAGAATTAATGTAGTTAATGAGGGCATTTGTGTCTTTTCACATTGGTGGGAAAAGTCTATATAAGGAGTGCTTGTAGTCCGTTTGGAATCAACTCAGTAAGCTTGTAAGCAATATAAAAATATATAGCAAAAGTTCTTCTTCTCTTCTCACGTGTCCAGTGAGTCTAAATCATAGGCTTTGTAAAGCCAATAATAGTTCTAGCTAGTACAGCCAACAAATCCCCAAACATCATGTTGCATGATGCGTGCATTATATTCATTGCAGTAATGCATACATTAGTTCAGATCACTGAAACATGGCCAGACACTAGGAGCAAGTCCATGAGCCATCCACGGTGGGGCCCATCATATCATTAGTTCAGATGACTGAAACATGGGCCCCACTTGTACAGATCAGTAATTCGAGCAAACTCGTAGATACTGTCCGTTTTATCAAATGCATAATACCTCTACTGTAAATACAAAGATGGCTTGTAGTAGCGAGAAGTGGAGCCACATCTGGGGCTGCCCACGACCAGTCGAGGTTGTGCGGATTTTGTGTCGTAAGTCCTTTCGCAACTGGGATGCGAAAGGAGTTTCGCGGATTTCGTGTCGCAAGTCCTTTCGCAACTGGGATGCGGAAAGGGAAGTTGCCAAAACTATAAATTGGGGTCCCTAGGGCTATTCTAAGTTAAGGTGAATTCTAGGAAATTATTCTAAGGTGTGGGCAAGGGATTTTCTCTGTACTTCCAAGGGAGAGGTTAGTATATTGCCTTGTAATCTTCGTTTCTCTTCATAGTGGAATTTTGCATCCGTGGTTTTTTACCCTATTTTGGAGTTTTTCCATGTATATCTTGTCTTGTGGTTTGTTTTGGATTGCTTTGATCTATTTCTAGTTTATATTTATTCCTGTCTATCGTTTGTGGGTGAGGCCTTAGATTGGATCTAGGCTCACTGCGTTGTTGGTGTGCTGCGCAACAACTGGTATTAAAGCTATTGGTTTAGTTCTATTGGGAGTGATGACAGAAGATGGGAAAACTAGAATTGAGAAGTTTGATGGTTCAAACTTTGTCTTCTGGAAGATGTAGATGGAGGATTATCTGTATCAGAAGGACCTCTATATTCCTCTAGGAGGAAAAGAAAAGAAACCAGAAAAGTTGACAGATGATGAATGGTTTTTACTAGATAGGAAGGCTTTAGGAACGATCCGACTCTCTTTGTCTAAGAGCGTCGCCTTCAATATATCCAAGGTAAAAACGACAAAAAAATTAATGGAAGCCCTAGCCACCATGTATGAAAAGCCCTCAGCATCCAACAAGGTTCATCTTATGAAACAGTTATTCAACATGAAGATGTCAGATGGTGGGAGCGTGGCTGAACATCTAAACGAGTTTAATATAGTCACGAGCCAGTTGGAATCTGTTGGCACTGCTTTTGAGGATGAGGTCAGGGCGTTATTGATCTTATCCAGTTTGCCAGACAGTTGGGATGGTTTGGTGATTGCTGTGAGCAATTCTTCAGGATCGACAAAGCTGAAATTTGATGATGTGGCCGGTCTAATTCTCAGCGAAGAATCTAGAAGGAAGGCATCAGGAATTTCAGGGGATTCAGGGAATACTCTAAACGTTGAAGGAAGAGGAAGATCGTTGAACAAAGGAGGTAATAAACACGGGCGTTCTAAGTCAAGGAATAAGTCGAAGGGACCGAAAGACAAAGACGGGTGTTGGCATTGCGGCAAGAAGGGGCACATGAAACGTGATTGCAGGGCGCTCAAGAAACAAGAAAGAAGCTCTCAAGGTGGAAAAGATTCAGTGAATCTGTCTGAGGAGAGCGACACAGAGGCGTTGATCTTGTCTCTTGATGGGAGGAATGAGTCTTGGGTTAGAGACTCGGGTGCTTCGTTTCATGCTACTTCGTGTAAGGAAGTTCTGCGTGATTATGTGTCAGGTGACTTTGGGAGAGTCTACCTGGGTGATGATGAGCCGTGCAATATTGTTGGAAAGAGAGATGTTCATGTAAATCAGAAAGACGGAACGGTCTTGAAATTGAAAGATGTCAGACATGTACTGAGTTTGAAACGTAATTTGATCTCAGTGGGACAGTTGGCTGATACCGGTTATGTGACGACATTCACCAGTGACTCCTAGAAGATCACAAAAGGTGCCTTGGTAATATCTCGAGGCAAAAAGGAAGGTACTTTGTACGTGACTTCAGGATCGTATAGTTCACTCGCAGTCGCATCAACTAGAGTGAATGGGCAGTTATGACATCAGAGGCTGGGACATATGAGTGAGAAAGGGATGAAAGTGCTATTGTCAAAAGGGAAGCTACCAGGGCTGAAGTCTATTGACTTGGAATTCTGCGAGGACTGCGTGTATGGCAAGCAGAAGAGGGTAAGCTTCAAGAAGACGGGACGGGCTCCAAAGACACATCTGTTGGATCTTGTACACACTGATGTGTGGGGACCGGCACAGGTATTATCTCTTGGTGGCTCACGTTATTTTGTTACCTTTATTGATGATGCTAGCAGAAAACTGGAGTGAATGGGCAGTTATGGCATCAGAGGCTGGGACATATGAGTGAGAAAGGGATGAAAGTGCTATTGTCAAAAGGGAAGCTACCAGGGTTGAAGTCTATTGACTTGGAATTCTGCAAGGACTGCGTGTATGGCAAGCAGAAGAGGGTAAGCTTCAAGAAGACGGGACGCACTCCAAAGACACATCTGTTGGAGCTTGTACACACTGATGTGTGGGGACCGGCACAGGTATTATCTCTTGGTGGCTCACGTTATTTTGTTACCTTTATTGATGATGCTAGCAGAAAACTGTGGGTCTACTTCTTAAAACATAAATCTGATGTATTTGATGTATTTAAGAAGTGGAAAGTTATGGTAGAAAATGAGACAGGTAAAACAGTAAAGTGTCTCAGATCTGACAATGGGGGAGAGTATTGTGATAAGAGGTTTGAGGAGTATTGTGCAGCAAATGGAATCAAACATTAGAAAACGATTCCAGGGACACCACAGCAGAATGATGTTTAACAGGACCATCCTTGAGCGCGCCAGGAGCATAAGGTTACATGCAGGGTTGCCCAAGACCTTTTGGGCAGATGCTGTGAATACTGCCGCATATCTCATCAATAGAAGTCCCTCAGCACCATTGGATGGTGGGCTACCAGAAGAAGCGTGGACTGGGAAAGAAGTGAACCTTGCATATCTCAGAGTATTCGGTTGCACTTCATATGTTCACATTGATGCAGAGCATAGAAACAAGCTGGATGCGAAGTCCAGGAGGTGCACGTTTATAGGCTATAGGTAACATGATTTTGGCTACAGGTTCTGGGATGCAGAAAATAAAAAAATCATCAGAAGCAAGGACGTAGTCTTTAATGAAAAAGTGATGCACAAGGACAGTGTGCAGGAAAATAAGGCCGAGAAAAAAGAATTCGTAGAGTTGGAAGAGTTACCGGACATGGGTGTTACAGTGGCACAGGATGAGGCAGAGCCGCATACACCAGTTGTGAGGAGGTCTACTCGGGAGAGGAGACCCACGGTCCGATACTCACCCTCCTTACATTATCTACTACTGACAGATAATGGTGAGCCAGAGTGTTTTGAAGAGGCGTTACAGTCAGATATACGGGTTAAGTGGGAGGAGGCCATGGATGATGAGATGGACTCTCTTGAGTCTAATCGTACATGGGAGCTAGTCACTCTACCCAAGGGTAAGAAAGCTCTTCATAACAAGTGGGTTTACAGACTGAAGGATGAGCACGATGGTTCGAAACGGTACAAGGCCAGATTAGTTGTGAAAGGGTTTCAACAAAAGGCAGGTATCGATTTCACTGAAATATTTTCACCGTAGTGAAAATGTCTACGATTCGCATGGTCTTGAGTATAGTGGCTTCAGAGGACTTACATCTAGAACAGCTAGATGTTAAGACAGTCTTTCTTCATGGGGACCTTGAAGAAGAGATATATATGCATCAGCCGACAGGATACGTGGCACCAGGTAATGAGAACAAGGTGTGCAGACTGAAGAAGAGTCTATATGGCCTGAAGCAGGCCCCGAGGCAGTGGTATAAGAAGTTCGATAGTTTCATGTCGGGAAACGGTTTTAGGAGATGTCATGCAGAGCACTGTTGTTACTTGAAGAAGTTTGATACGTCATACATCATCCTTCTTCTGTACGTTGATGATATACTTGTGGCTGGCTCAAGCATGAAGGACATCTCGGATCTCAAAAGACAATTGTCTAGAGAATTTGTCATGAAGGATTTAGGAGCTGCAAAACAAATCCTAGGCATGAGGATAAAGCGTGACAGGGAAATAAGAAATTAGTTTTGTCACAGCAGAGTACATAGCCAAGGTACTTGATCGATTCAATATGGGAGGTGCTAAGCCGGTTAGCACTCCATTAGCCAACCATTTCAAGCTATCTAAGGAGCAAGGTGCAAAGACGCAGGAGGAACAGGACTACATGGCTAAATCCCATACGCGTCAGCTATTGGGAGTCTCATGTATGCTATGGTGAGCACGAGGCCAGACATTGCTCAAGCAGTGGGAGTTATTAGCAGGTTCATGAACAACCCCGGGAAGGAACATTGGGAAGCTGTGAAGTGGATCCTTAGATACTTGGTAGGTACTAAGGACGTAGGGCTGTGTTATGGTGGATCGAAAATCAAGTTAAAAGGCTACGTGGATTCAGATTTGGCAGGAGATATCGCAGCAAAAGAAGCACTATGGGTTATGTTTTTACTCTGGGTAGTGCTGCAGTCAGTTGGGTCTCTCAGTTACAAAAGATAGTATTTATCAGTACGACAGAAGCAGAATATGTTGCGCTACAGAAGCATGCAAGGAGATGGTGTGGATGCGAGGTTTTATGGAGAGTTGGGTAAGAAGCGAGCAGATTGCAAGCTGTACAGTGACAGTCAGAGTGCAATACACTTGGCTAAGAATTCAGCATTTCATTCAAGGACCAAGCATATTGCCAGCAAATATCACTTCATACGTTCGTTACTGGAAGATGAATCGATTGCTCTGGAGAAGATTCATACAAGTGAGAATCCTGCAGATATGCTGACCAAGGCGGTCACAAGGGAGAAACTGAAGCTCTGTTCAGCTTTGATTGGTCTTCAGGCTTGAAGACGGGGAGGTAGTGCAATCCGGATGAAGAAGACAAAGGTTTATGGAGATGTGTCTCCAAGTGGGAGATTGTTGAGAAGTGGAGCCACATCTGGGGCCGCCCACGACCAGTCGAGGTTGCGCGGATTTCGTATCGCAAGTCCTTTCGCAACTGGGATGCGAAAGGAGTTTCGCGGATTTCGTGTCGCAAGTCTTTTCGCAACTGGGATGCGAAAAGAGTTTCGCGGATTTCGTGTCGCAAGTCCTTTCGCAACTGGGATGCGAAAGGAGTTTCGTGGATTTCGTGTCGCAAGTCCTTTCGCAACTAGGATGCAGAAAGGGAAGTTGTCAAAACTATAAATTAGGGTCCCTAGGGCTATTCTAGGTTAAGGTGAGTTCTAGGAAATTATTCTAAGGTGTGGGCAAGGGATTTTCTCTATACTTCCAAGGGAGAGGTTAGTATATTGCCTTGTAATCTTCGTTTCTCTCCATAGTGGAATTTTGCATCCGTGGTTTTTTTACCCTATTTTGGAGTTTTTTCACGTATATCTTGTCTTGTGATTTGTTTTGGATTGCTTTGATTTATTTCTAGTTTATATTTATTCCTGTCTATCGTTTGTGGGTGAGGCCTTAGATTGGATCTAGGCTCACTGTGTTGTTGGCGTGCTGCGCAACAGAAAGTATATTTGTGTTTTTTTTGTGTTCACTGTAGAAAGGACTTTTCTTTGCTAAGTTCTCTTCCTTTGATAAACTAGTTTTGCTTGCAACAAGTATTTTCTGCTAGAATATTGTGTCCATAAGCATCTTTCTTTGAGAAAGCACTCTCCCTCAGTATTAGGAGAACTGACCACCTATAGGCGCCTGCACTACAACTTGTTACAGCTGTTACGTAGCAGTTTATTACAGAAAAAAATAGCTCCTAATTATCTGCTACAGGGCCGATACAGTTATTTTTTTCCGTTTTTCCTTTCTTTTAAACGTTGTGATGGCCGCTATGGAGTTGTGGCTCATAATGATCCATTATGGTGCTGATACTTTTTTTTTAACACTGTGACGGCCACTACGGATGCCGTAGCAGCCATTACGGCCTGTATCGTAATGGTCACCATTACAGCCACCATTAGTGCTATTGAATACCTTGCTACCAACATGCCACTCGCCCAGGACATCTATACCATCAAAATCATAGGTCTCACTATGAAAATCATTTAGCACAAAAATCAGTATACTGTTAGAATCAGTGGACAACTGACGGTCTGACCCGTATGTTTAGTGAGTGAATCGGACTGATTTTATTTTTTTTTAGAAGAATGTCGATCGTCATGGTGGAGCCAACCATTTTCATGGTACAAATGTCCTACGCAAGTGGCATATAAGCAGCAACGATTGGACGATACCGCAAGTTGCGATGTTGTTGCCTGTAGGTGATCAGTTCACCTATGGTGCATATGAATGTGATGTGGTTGCCTGTAGGTGATCGTTCTCCAATAGTTGCGTATGAAGTAAGATAAAGGATCCCACTATTGATGTAGGTTAAAAATCTCTATTCGTGTTTGCATCTATGGCTTTGTTTGGATGTTCAATATGAGATGAATTGCTATACTTCAATTGCATAAAATGGATATGACAAGAGTGTGGTTTGCTCCATTCTATGCACGATCACGGGCTACCCCAAATAGCAATTCTGATCATTTCAAGTTTGTTGTGGAATGGATGGAGCTGCAATTAAGGGCTAATCATCAATATGAATTGGGAGTGTTGCCATCTCAATTTTCATCACAACCTCTACATTTAACGTAACTATTCCATTTCAGCTCAACTGAGCATCCAAACACACCCTATGTGTGTCCCAAATCTTGATTTGTGTTTTCATACATGTGTTTTCTCAATCTTAGCTTGTGTGTGCATCTATTAGTGGCTAGGCAAGATAGGAGACCTTCTACCCAAAAAGTAAGGAGCACGAGTACATGAGTGATGAAACGTTCTATCTTTTGCTTTTGGCATAGGAAATAAGATCTGTGCTCGATTCCATGCTCCGTGTGCTCTAGCTACTATCATTGGAGATCTACAATTAATAGCAATGGAAATGCACATTGGGTTTCAATAATGAGGAGTTATTTGATGCAGTCTCAAATAATGGGACCCATCATGTGGCATACGTGTACGAAAAATCCAAACCCATCCAAAAAGTGGGGGCCCCAAATTAAATTAATTAGATTATCCTGACCCCTGATCAATAATGGCACTTGGACAGTTGATGATTTTCCATTTCGACTGTCCATTAGATGTCCACCCATTAGCAAGTTAGTATCATCTGTGCAGTGTGATCTTTAGTTCAAGTACCTTGTCGAATATGGGGAATTCGGATTTGAAACGGGTGCAAACAAAATCCAAGATCTGCTCGTTGTCTCCTGGCTCCTCCGAACCAAACTGATTGCACGGGAATGCCAGTATTTCAAAATCTGTGACGGGTTGCAGGGAAGTTAGTACTTACGTACAGTGCCCAAAAAATAAAATAAAAAATAAAACTTTTAAATCAGTTTAGATAAGAAAGGGCATAAGATCCAAACCTTGATTTTTGTACTTCTCATATAGTTGATTAAGCTGTGTGTAATTTGAGTTGGTCAGCCCACTGCAACAATGAATTGGCATATAAAAATGAGATGTATTCCAATATTGTAATGAATCAAGATAGAATTCTAAATTGGAATTGAAGCTTGCATTCAAGCAGTTGATTAGGGGAGAAAAAATGGCAGAGAAAATCCTTCAAACCATGGTTTTAAGGCTTGTCTGAGTTGGGTGTGACTCAGAATCCCCCCGGATTCAGTCGAGTCCTGACTCAACTCTCCAAGCCTTCAAGTCTTAAAACCATACTTGAACAGCCAAAGAAACAGATATATAAAATAAATATATTTCTCAAATGAAGTTAACAAATATCAAAATCGAAAACCATGATTTTTTTTTATTTTTTATTTTAAAGGATGGATATTGCGTACCATCGGGATGCAACATTCACAATCAAAAGGACCTTTCCCTTGTAAGTGCTAAGATCCACATCGTTTCCCCTCGCATCCTGCAGAAGAAAAACAAAACCCGTCAATGATAAAACTACACAAAGACGACCATTTCAAAACTAGGAGTGTGTTTGGATGCAATATCATATAAGTCTGCAATTATTAGTTTATTGAAGTTACAATAACCAATTCATAATTACCTCAACATTCATGTTAAATTTCTGGGCTCCAAATCAAAATTACAATAGTTACAAGTTGGAATCCAAACAAATGCAAATGCAGTTCGGGGCATAGCTCGAAAAAGTCGGTGACTCGACCCAAAACTTGGCTGAGTCAACTAAACTGGGAGAGAAATCGAGCCAAGTCACCATGAAACTCACTGGTGAGCTCAACTCAGTTCAGACTCGAGCTGGCTGACTCATCGAGTCAGATCACCAACTTGGTCAACTCGACACAACTGGGCATGACTTGAATCGTGTCACTCAACAAGTTCATTTCTATATTAAACAATTGTGCCAGTAGTGGGATTCAAACTCCCAACCTCAAACAAGCAAAATCAGTTCTCAAAAAAAAAAAAAAGAGAGAGAGAGAGAGAGAAAATCCCATACTAGAAGTAAAATTACAACAGAAAACAACACAATCCAACCAAACAAAACCCAGAAATGAAAAGGCCCAAAAGGAGGAAAAAAAAAAAAAAAAAGAAACATATAAACTGTGAAATAGAAAGACAGTAAGATCGAATCGAGCTCGCTAACCTCGACAGTGAAGTCATGAATCGATCCTTGGGTCTTCTCAGATTGGCTTGCCATTGCAGAATCCGATCTCAGAGTATAAAACAGGCTTTTCTTGCAGTAGAAAAGGAAGGAAGGGATGCAAAACAGGGGAGCCCTGTTCTAGAAGAAGAAGAGGAGATGATTCATTTTTGGTGTGGTCCATTCGATCTTTGGATATGATTATTTTTTGTCTAATGCTCTAAAATGATCTCTAAAAATGGATGAACGGTGTGGATATAAAAAATACATCATTTTGGGCCATGTAACTTGGGAATGGATTGGCTACTCCCCCTGACACCAGCCAATGGCTGGTGGTCGGTGCTATGTGGGCCACACCATGATGTATGTGTTTCATCCATGCCATCCATCTGTTTTTACAGATCATTTTACAGTATAAGTCAAAAACTGAGTTATATCGAAATCTCAAGTGGACCACATTACAGGAAACAGTGTTGAATGAGGGTCGACCATTAAAAACATTTTGGGGGCCATAAAAGTTGTGGATCAAGCTGATATTTGTTTTTTCTCTTCATCTGGGCCTGTATGACCTAATAAACAGATTGGATGTCAAATAAACAGTATAGTTGGCCACAGGAGGATTTTATTGGTTGATATCCAATCACTATTGTTTTCATGTGGTGTGGTCCCCTGAGATTTATATCTCTCTCATTTTTGGGATCAAGCAATAAAATGATCTTTGAAAATGGAGGAACGGAATGGATGAAACACATACATCATGGTGGGGCCCACATAGCACCGAACACCAGCCACGGAGCTGGTGTCAGGGGGAGTAGCCAATCCGTTTCCTGTAACTTTCATCTCCTTTGAACCGTTCGTACAACTCGGAGTTCGAGGAGAGTCGGCGCTCGTCTTCGCAGGACACGTATTTACACCAGTTATATAGCTGTTGTCTGCTACACCAGCCAATCCGCTTCCCGGATTGGGTACCTAGAGACGGACGGTCCTGTCAGAGATCCATGGGGCCACCGTGATGTATATATTTTATCCACGCCGTCCATCCATTTTGAGAGGTCTATTTAAGGCCTGAGTAGAAAAAAGGCAGATTGAGTCATAAACTGAACCAAACCACAGTAAGCGTAGGGATTGGAAGATTACCGTTGAAAACATCCTGGGGGACAGAAGTTTTGGATCGAGATGATATATATATATATATATATATATATACACACTGCATACAGGTCTACGTGACCTCATGAACAGGTTGGATGACAAATAAACATCACCGCCTACGAAGTTTTGAACGGCAGTAATTCAATCCCCCTGCTTCCTGTGGTGCGGTCTATATTAGCCTTCAATCTGCCTCCTTTTTTCGGTTCATGCTCTTAAATGATCTGTAAAAAAGATGAGGGCGTAGATAAAACATATAAATCAAGGTGGCCAGATCATCTGACAGGACCGTACCTCTCTAGCGAAGTCCGGATAGAAATCGGATTGCGTACCGAGTTACTCGGTACGCTTTTATCGTATTGAGTAAACTCAATTGAGCCCACTGTAAGTGTATGTGGTTTATCCACACCGTTCATTCATTTTTCCTGATAATTTTAGGGGTTGATTCCAAAATTGAAGTAAATCCAAATCCCAAGTAGACCCTGCCAAAGGAAACAGCGTGGAATAATGATTTTCACTGTTGAAACCTTCCTAGGGCCCACAGTCTATTCATAAGATGGCAAAGACACAGATGAATAGAAACCACAAACATCAGCTTGGTCCAAAACTTCCGTAGCCTCTAAGAATTTTTCAATGGCAGAGGTTCAATCACACTTTTTCCTTTAGTGCTACCCACGTGAGCTTTGGATATGCTTCCGTTTTGGGATAAGTCCTAAAATTATGTGTTTTTTTTTTTTCCCTACGGTGCAACCCACTCATGGGCCACGCACCTTACTAAGCCCACTTATTCTTACCTTCCAAGAATACTCTCTTACTGTACGGACAATTTTTCACATGTCGAAAATGCTCCTGCTTTATCAATTTCACTCCATTCTCTCCTTTACACTTAAATACACGTCTAAATTCATCTCTAGCATCCCTATTCATTCTTTTCACCCATTTTCTTTATTAAATCTCCGTAGAATCTCCATCCTACTATCACATTACATCTTTCATGTTTCATTCTAATCAAGGCTACCCGCATTCTATTTCTGAGAGGACGTGGATGCATTAATAAATGTGAAATCTTAAAGGTTTAGAAAATGAAGAGAGAGGTGTTTGGAAGATGAAGAGTGTTTGGAAGATGAGAAGATGGTTGTGTAAATAAGAAGAGAGGTATTTAGAAGATGAAGAGTGATGTGTTTAGAAGATGAGAAGATGGTAGAGAATTTTATAAAAAGAGAGAGTTTTAGGAAGGGAGATGAAGAAAAGGTTTAGGAAAGAGGAAGATGAGGGCTTGGGCGTGTGGGAGACCTTAAATACAAGTGTTCTCAAGTATAAGTGGGACCCATGATGAGACCCACCCAACGAAGTGAAGGGAATTGACCGCGAAATGCATGGAATTGACTGTGAAGTGAAGTGAATTGACCGCGAAATGCATGAAATTGACTGTGAAGTAAAGGGAATTGACCGCAAAATGCATGGAATTGATCGTGAAGTGAAGAAAATTTGCCGGAATTCACCGTAAAATGCATAGAATTGACCGCAAAGTGAAGGAAATTGACCGCGAAATGCATGAAATTGACCGTGAAGTGAGAGGAATTCACCGCGAAATGCATGAAATTGACCGTGAAGTGAAGGGAATTCACCGCGAAATGCATGGAATTGACCACGAAGTGAAGAAAATTCACTGCGAAATACATGGAATTGACCGTGAAGAAAAGAGAATTCGCCAGAATTCACCACGGTCAATTCCATGCATTTCGCGGTCAATTTATTTCACTTCATGGTCAATTCCATGCATTTCGCGGTCAATTTCCTTCACTTCGCGGTCAATTTCATGCATCTCGTGGTCAATTCCAGCTAATTCCCTTCACTTCATGGTCAATTCCATGCATTTTGCGGTCTATTCCCTTCACTTCACTGTCAATTCCATGCATTTCGCGATTAATTCCCTTCACTTCACGGTCAATTCCATTCATTTCGCGGTCAATTCCCTTCACTTCGCGATCAATTCCATGCATTTTGTGGTGAATTTCGGCGAATTCCATTCACTTCACAGTCAATTCCATGCATTTCGCGGTGAATTTCCTTCACTTTGCGGTCAATTCCATACATTTCGCGGTGAATTTCAGGAAATTCCCTTCACTTCACCGTCAATTCCATGCATTTTGCGATCAATTCCCTTCACTTCGCGGTAAATTCCATGCATTTCGCTGTCAATTCCGATGAATTCCCTTCACTTCATGGTCAATTCCATGCATTTCGCGGTCAATTCCCTTCACTTCACGATCAATTCCATTCATTTCGCGGTTAATTTCCTTCACTTTGCGGTCAACTCCATGCATTTTGCGGTGAATTCTGGCGAATTCCCTTCACTTCACGGTCAATTCCATGCATTTCGCGGTCAATTCCATGCATTTCGCAATGAATTCCCTTCACTTCACGGTCAATTCCATGCATTTCGCGGTCAATTGCCTTCACTTCACGGTTAATTCCATGCATTTCGCAGTGAATTCCCTTCACTTCACGGTCAATTCCATGCATTTCGCAGTCAATTCCCTTCACTTCATGGTCAATTCCATGGAGTGAATGTAGGAATTGCAGACGGTGGATCAGGTGTCAACATTCAACCAAAGGCGTCTTGAGAATCAACAATAGCTAAGAATTGTAGCCATCACAGTTCAAGCTACGTATGGCTAGCGTACCACCTACGTCGATATACAACAGCCTAAAAGAAGGAATTCATTGGGAAATGCATGGAATTGACTGTTAAGTGAAGGAAATTTACCGTGAAATGCATGGAATTGACTGTTAAGTGAAGGGAATTCGTCGGAATTCACCGTGAAATGCATGGAATTGACCGTGAAGTGAAGGGAATTGACCGCGAAATGCATGGAATTGACCGTGAAGTGAAGCGAATTCTCTGGAATTCACCTCGAAATGCATGGAATTGACCATGAAGTGAAGGGAATTCGCCGGAATTCATTGTGAAATGCATGGAATTGACCGTGAAGTGAAGGGAATTGACCGTGAAGTGAAGGAATTGACTGCAAAATGCATGGAATTGACTATGAAGTGAAGGAAAATCGCCGAAACTCACCACAAAATACATGGAATTGACCGCGAAGTTAATGAAATTCACTATGAACTAATTGAAATTGACCGTGAAGTGAATGAAATTGACCGCGAAGTGAATGAAATGAATGAAATTGACCATGAACTGATTGAAATTGACTGCAAAGTGAATGAAATGGATTTTTCGACCATTGACCTGATGAAATCTTAGAAATTCACTAGGTTGGTTGGCTAAAGTAGCTTCTCCTACCCCAAAATCATACGTGGTACATTAAGTAACTCATTCTAGTTTAGGAGATATGCTTGTTAAATGAATAAAGAAAGAAATGAATAAAAAGAGAGAAAAATACATATTTACAGTTTTTTTCCCCATGGAATCCCCATTGCTTCTGTGGGTTTGTGGGTCCCATCATGAGGTATGTTTTATATCCAAACTGTCCATCTATTTGGTGAGCTCATATTAAGGCTTGAGACGAAAAATAAGATAGATCTAACTATCAAGTGGACCACACTGTAAAAGGTAGTTGGGAATTGAACGTTTACCATTGAAACCCTTTCAGGGTTACAGAAGTTTTGGATCAATATGAAATTTGTTTTTCCTCTTTATCCAGGTCTTTGTGACCTTATGACTAGATTGGATGGAAAGTAAATGTTATGGTGGCCCTACGAAATTTTTAACGGTGTGAAAATCAATTTTCCCGCTGCTATTTGTGGTGTGGTCCAATGATCTTTGGATATGATATATATAATATATATATATATATATATATATATTATATTATATATATATATAAAATATATATATAATGCTCTGAAATGATCTCGAAATATAGATGAACGTTGTGGATATAATAAAACATAAATGTGGTGGCCATATAACTTTGACCTCTTTGAACCGTTCGTACAACTCGTAATTCATGGAGCGTCAGCGTTCGTCTTCACACACCGGCCAATCCACTTCTGAAAGAAATGGTGGGACGTAGTTTGGTATGGTAAGTTTGGACGGGCGTCGTAAGGTTGCTGGAGTAAAGGTAAGGCATACAGTAAGGAAAAACTCTAAAATTATCTGTTAACAGGGATGAACGGAGTTGATAAAATAAATAAATAACGTTGACCCCACAAAGTTTACTCCATATTCTAAGGGTTTGTTTGGCCGGACAGATCCCATGGGATTAGGAGGGATGGGATGGATTTAAGGTAATGATGCTGGTGTCGGTGAATTGGTTTAAGATCCATGGGATTGCTATATCCGGGAAAAGTTGATTGAGTCTGTTTGGCACACCTAGCATATCCCGTGATTTTACCTTCCAAATCCGTCCAACCAAACACGCCCCAGGCATGATTGAACAGGATTAGAGGGGTGAGATCAATTTTAAGGTAATGATGATGATGTCATGTGACACCCCGTCCTTTCCAGTACTCGAGTATTACCATATAACCAAACTTAATATAGACATAAGCCAGGCTTAAGCAAACATCCACGTTCATCCTAGTTTAATTCTGATCGTTAAAACAATCCCCATCCATATGTTGACCCATTTGTCCGTTGGCGCTCCAATAATATTTAGTAAGTATGTTTTCATTATTTATTATATTATGAACGTCACACAAACATAGATCAAAATTACAAATGTATTTCGAGAACCTATTTAACATATAGGAACGGATGAAAATGTATTGTAATAAAGTGATACGTATATATTTAATGTATATAAAATATTATGAAAATAAAATATACTAGAAAAAGTTACAATGAATAACATATTCCAAACGATTTAACAACTTATATGAAATTTAAAACATAACACATATGTAACCCTACAAATAATATAGACATTAATCTTTGCTTACTAATATTCGTACAATTTATATGTTAACAACCTATGATAATATAAAAAATATAATAAGATAGTAGTAATGATAATAATAATAATTATTATTATAAAATTATTATAATAATAACATTAATGTTCGAAATTCATAGAACAGGGGTCCAGTCACCTAAATAAGTCCTTAGGCCCTTTTCAACCGTTGGTGCTCGGATTGAAGTTGATCCGACTGTTGAATGAACGTAGTCAACACTTAAAGGACGTAGATGAACCTGTATGGGCCACCTTGTGCTTACATCTTCCTGATTTTCGGTGAGATGCCCTGATTTGGGACCCTTGAATAGAATGGACGGTGTGGATTTCACCCGATCTTCATAGTGGACCCCACATCAGGGTGCACTTGCACCACGGACGGTGTGCATGCAGTGCACCGAGCGGCAGTTGTTGGTTTAACCAGCGCTGACCCGATACCAGCTCGATGTTGAGAGATTTCTCTCTCTCTCTCTCTCTTCGTTTTGCACAACCGACGGACAGAGTCCGTTTAGGACGTTCTACGACCCACCATGATCATCGCCATGGATGATCCAAACCGTACATCATCTCTAAAGAGTGGGGCTGACCAAAACCCAACTGTCACGGCAGATTTTCCTGCACGCGTGGACGCACTATCTTCACTGCAAATCGGCCCTACAAACACAAATTGCTAAATAGAAACCTGTCATTTCTCCATCCGTATGCCATGAGGGCGATCCGTATGAGGAGAAAACCTCTCATATTAGCCCTCCGTTCGGACCTACCTTAGCCGTCCATTCTAACAGCGGTTTAGGGCTCTCAAGCAAAACCAACAACCTGTTTCATCCTACCAACCTTACTTGATGGTTGTTTCAAGCCTGTAACGCTCTGAAAATTGGGGGTCGACCATAAGCTCCACTCCCGAGTTTCAACGCATCACTTATGCAACATAGATAATGATGATTAAATGTTGTCCGTGTTAGTGCATTAAACATGAGTGGGATTACACCAAAACAGCATATCATACTCCAGAGATAGTTTAAATTACGTAAGCGGAAGAAACTGTGATAGATATATACAGTATATAAACTGTTGTAAGTCTCCAGAGTGTGAACATATTACCAGGTTAAATAGATACATGTATACTTCCCAAAATGGACCAAAAATGAATATACATGTGTGATTCAAAAAAGACAAAATAGCAAGTGTAAAGGCATCTAATCAACATCACAAAAGTCCCGTCAATCAGACCACGGCTTACATGAACCCGCCTGAAAACTGCATGAAAGAGAATGCCTCCTCGTCATCCTCATAGTCGGCTACGCCTCGTAGGCACCGCCTCCACCTGCAACTAAGATAGGGTCTGGTTAGTGTGTACAACACCGTCCCGTAGTGTGGGAGTGAGTGATCAACTCAGTGGAACCATAAAGTAAAGGTTAACATGTTATCAATTCAGTCAAGTAGTAATGATAAAACAATACAATCGAACATCCCTAAGTACTCTGATTAATACAAGAATGGTATGTATAAATGATGCATGCCCTCGCCTGCACTCCCTCTGTGATCTTCATCTAACGGTCGCGCATGTCAGTCACTTCTTCAGTGCTCTCTACTCAATGTCAAACGGCACATGCAGTGCGGTGCATGAACGTGATTACCGGGGCACAAACCATCATCTATTGTCATCGTACGTATTTGCCTGTTTGGATATTTTACCTGAGGCATAGACTGTCTGGATGTTTTTCCCGGGTCAATGATTTCATGGGCGACAACCCCAATGTCCGTCTAGATGTTTTACCCGGGACAATGATTGTAATGGTGATAAGCCCAATGTTCATCTGGATGTTTTACCCGGGACACTGATTGCATGGGCGATGAATCCTATGTCCGTCTGGATGTTTTACCCGAGACAATGATTGCATTCACGCATCTATGCATATAATAAGACTGCATTTACTCCGTTTTAGTTGTCTGGATGTTTTATATTATTTCTTACCTAATGCGGCGGTGTGTAATCTTAAGGGGAGTTCACACTGAGTTGGTCACTCATCCATCAAATATATAACCGTACAGGTGGCGCTGATGATGCTCACGTTCATATTGGTGAGGAGCATGCTATGGTTGATAAGGGTGCATGATATATTTGCTAAGGGCTGCTAAAGGATCTCACATCTCAAGATTGTTATAAATTTACTTCGTTTCACATGTAATGTTATTTCATTTTGTATTCGTAAGATGGAGGCATTGGTTTGTATAAGTCATTATAAGCACTCTCTTGTATATTCTAAATGAAATTTGAAAATTTTCCTTTACGCTTATTTGTCCACTCTACGCTCATCTGCTTACTCTGATAAAAGAAAAATATTATATTTGATCATCCCTTAAGGTTAACACTCGATTTTTTTTTGGGACACGAGTCATATACTCGGGTCCTGAAAAGTCGGGGCGTTACATGTTAATGGATTGGTTTAAGATCCGTGGGTTTGCTATATCCCGGGACAAGTTCATTGGGTCTGTTTGGCTCGTTTGGCATATTGTGAAATTTTAACATCCCATCCCTCCTAATCCCTCTTAATCCGCCCGGCCAAACAGGCCCTAAGGGTTAGGAGTTACTCAGTGCGCAATCCACTTTCGTCTGGATAACACCTGCTATACGTGCCCTTTATCCGGACGTGAGGGCTAACGTTTACATGCCAAGGCCGCGTGGAGATGTGATGTGAGTGAGACTGGATGTGAAACGTGGCATTTTCTATATGCTTAGGCCTGCATATAGGGTTTGTGCTTACACATAGGGTGTACATTGAGTTGAACCGAGTTGACTTGGCTGAGCCACTAGCTGACCTCATCTCAAACTTGGCTCGGATCGGTCCTCGAGCTTGATTGGCCAACTCAACTCGCTCGGTCAACAGCTCAAGCTAGTTTGAGCTGAGTTTGAGCGAAGATCGAGCCAAGTTTGCCTATGCAGCATTTTTACAAACACCTGAACTACAGCTTCAAAATCTCACCGTATTTAAGATAGTAGCAATAGTTTTACAGGTATTTTATCAAATAGCTTCTAAGAAACATAAAAATCAAGAAAAAAAATGGTATTAATTTCATATACATACCTTCCTTGCCACCAGCCACACTTCGTTGGGTCATTTCATCAAACACTTGATGAGCAACATCAATATCAAAGTAACCAAGTAACCGAGTCACCGAACTGATTTGGTCCGAGTTCGATTCGAGTCGAGTCAAGCTGGGCCAGCTCGAACTCAGCCCAAACTCATTTTCGAGCTCAAAAAATCAGCTGGACTCGGCCCGAACTCAGCTTCAAGCTTTTTCAAGTCGAGTCCCTCGAGCTTACGGAGCTAACTTGGTTCGTGTACACCTCTACTTACACTTGTGCGTTCGCGAAAACATCCCGACGTACTACGAAATGATATGTCCTGACTTTAGCCTTCCAATTTGGGTCATCTTCCGATGATCCAAACCGTTTATATGACAGGTTTTATTTTCTGTGAATGGAAAGATATAAAAAACAAACAGTCTGTAGGATTACTTCAATAAACGGATGGTTTGGGTCTTTTTCTTTGGATATGAACGGTCATAATACCTTTACATAATCCATGGGTTGAAATATTGAACAGCAGAATCCCAGATAAAGGAGAAGCCCAATCCTATT